>OY744475.1:178488774-179101773 GCA_963556175.1 Tipula confusa
GATTTTCATTAATAACATTTTTTTCAATGGCATTAGCCATTGATTCTATGTCGAAAAAATCTACAGAGGAATCTGAGTTTGAATTTGTTGGTATAGGGAAGTCGGGATCATTGTCACTGTCGTCGAACGGTTCATCATCATCACTATCATTCAACCTATTGCACTTTGTCGCTTCATTAATATTCACAAGTTGTTCCTTATATTCTTCTTGTAACCGTAATACCTGTTCAAACTCTTCGCTAGCCACTTTGGAACCGTGAGCAATATTAAAAATTGATGCCGTCTCTCTTCCAACAATTGTTTTAAATACGTTACCATCCTCATGAAGTGTTGTTTTACGTGTCCGCAATTTCGACAGGATATCTATAATTACAGACAAATACAGTTTAATTCTAGTTGTCAGACTAATAATATAGAAATCAATAATTTTACCTGGAACATGTGGTTTTGAGCAACCCGGTTTCTTAGAAATTGGGGTTTCCCCGGATTGTCTTGCAAGTTGAATCATTTTCATCGCTCGAAATGCCATTTTTCCAATCAAATAAATTGGTTTCACACTAAACTAAACTAATCGACTTTACACAAAACACAATAATTTTTTATATAAAAAAGCACTTAACTAGAATTTTTTGTTTGATTAGCACTCGAAATAAACGCTTAAAATCACATAAAATATGAAAAATTCGCAATACAAAAACGTAAATATCGCTTAAGTAAGTTAGTTTAATACAAAAGGATAGTTTTATTCAAAATATAAATGAAAAAATAGCTTATGTTATGTTAGGTATTTACTTTTGCTATGAGGGCAATTTGAAAAAATCGCTTAAGTCTTCTTAGGCGATTTTCGCTTTTATCTAATCTAATTTAATACTTTAAAGTATGAAACGAAAAACTGGCTTATGTTGAATAAAATTTCTAGGTATATCAATTTATTGAAAAGAATTATTTTAAAAACAATATTTTGAATCACTTAAGCGATTCTTCCGTTTGCAAACAAAAATCAATCAGACTTAGGCCAAAACGTTTTTTATTGATAACTTGGTCAATTTTAAAGGTATTATAATGAAAAATTGATATTATGGTATAAGTAGTATAAGGATTTGAAATATTATGTAAAATGCAAAATCGCCTAAGTTAACATAAGCGATTTTCGCTTTTTGGTACAGATATATGATCACTGGTATATTTTATAAATAAATAATAACACAACAAATAAAACAAAAGACATAATTGTTTATCAAACATTTTTATTCCAATACTTATAATACAGATATTTAAGTGGTATACATATTTGGTTAAAACTTATGATTATGTACAAGAAATTTGAATAAAAAAATTCAGCTTGTATCGTTTTTACATAATAACTTAATTAATCAACTTATGAGCTAGAATAAGTGTTCCTTTGGAGTCCTCAAAATGAAATGTCATAAACAGATATAACCAAATCGTTTACAGCTAAAATATTTAAGTTTGAAAGAAACTTAAGTTAGTGAGTTTAGTTAGAACTAATAACAAAATATTAGTCGTCTATGACACTTCAATGACACATTTACTGTCAATATTTTTTACTGTGAAACCAGAAGGAGAAAAAAAAATTCTAAACTACTCAGAATGACAAAGATAATCGTAAAAAAAACAAAAATAATTTCCTTTGTTTCTCTAATGTAAACAAAAAGCTGACTACTATAAAAATTTTAATACTAATTATTTAATATTCAGTAAATACGAATGAAATCACTAGAAAACTGTCATATGACATGAGTATATTAAAAACTAATACTTTTACTATTACATATTAAAAATTATATAACCTACAAATAACGTGCAACTTACCAGCAATTAGGAAGTCTTCCTATCTAAAGTTGCTGACACTATATTACGTTTTATTTTAACAAACACACATTCTGATTTATTTAAATTGACAAAAAAAATTATTTAAAAACAAAAAATTATGATTAAATAAAACCGATTATTTTTTTTAAAAATTTTATCACAAATCTAATTACTATCTTATTACTTTTTTCTTGAAAAAAATTAAAAATCGCATATTATTTTAAAATCGATCCGCACTTAACGGTACACTAATAAAAATGAAATATTCAGGATAAGTCGAGAGTATAAAAATTACCGATCGAGAATCGATTGTATATGTATTATAATTTTTAATGATTGTATGTATTATAAAAACTTTCGATGAGAGTAAAATTGAGAAAAAATAATGGATTTACCGCTGCAGTCATTTTTATCACAAATGTTAAATATAATAATATTATTTTTTAATGGTATTGTATTAAACAATTTTTTAGCGGTGGTGTGCATTAAATTATAATAGAATATTGTATTGTATAAAAGTTAATACAAATCTTCTATTGCATTTAAACAGAAGATTTTTAACTGTGTATGAATATAATTCATTGAACTAACTTTTTTGTTAGTTTCGGCCCCGGTAAAATTGGTTATTTACCTGTAACTGGATTTATCACCTTGATTGAAAAATGATTCCCATCTTCACCTTGCCAAAATAAGATAGGATATAGTAACACATCATATGATCGATGTGTTTCAGACACACGCTGCAGTTGATCGTTTCGCCGATGTAAAACAATGGCTCGGTTTTCTGAATTTTCACCCGTGACGACTGTCGAAATAACGACCGTCAATTGTTGGCGCATTAAAGTGTCAATATCTAGCTACGTATTTGATATTAATTGTAATATTATTTGATAATATTAATTGTATGATTATAACTTTCGACCATTTCTTAAAATTTAATTCTTTTTGTAATTTAATTATTCTAGATTTAACCTTTTTTAATGCTTTTCCTTAATCATAGTTAATATTTTTTATTTTTTCCTGCGTTTTTTATAATTATGAAGTATTGTCCTTATTAATTTTCAACTGTGTTACTTCAACTAAGTTACCAAGAAAATAAAAACAAAAAACTGTTATTTCAAAAAAAAAAACAAAATACGTTCGACGTGTCGTAACGTGTTCCATAATTTTATCAGTTTATTGTAAAATCTGCACATGTAGGATCGCATTGTAGTGTCAATGTCTTCTCAAAATTTGAATATGTATTTTTAATATTATTCAATTGTGTTACCAGAAAGTTAATTAAGAAATTTAATAAAATCTATAAATATACATATTATTAAAAACTATAAATATTATTAAAAATTATGTTTTAAATATTTCAATTTTAATGCATGCAATTCATTTTCGAAAAAATCGCCAACTGTGTTACCGGTCATCTACGTTACATAAATTTGGTAACTAGACTAGACTTGTTTATAAAATGAATTTTTTAATTATTTAATAAGAAATATTTTGTTAGCTATTCACTATATCATATAGAATATTTTGGAACTACACAATTTCATTTTAGTTTAGGGTCTTAAAGAAAATGCCACTTACACCGGCAGAAAAGCAAAAACGATATTGAGAGCGGTTAAAGAATAATCGCGAAAAAGAAAATAAACAAAAACAAAAGGCAAGAGATCATTATCACAAAACGAATATACTTATCGAAAAGTCGAAAAGGGAACAAAGGTTAACCAGACGGAAATGGAGAAAATATAAAGCCGATGAAAGACAAAGAACTAAACGTTTAAGTGTCGGCCTAAATGAAACGCCACGATCTTTGCCCGATCGCAAATCTGGCCCAAAGCCAAGTGTGTCTCGGGGACGAAAAAAATTACGTCGAGGCAGAACTAAATTCTTCAGGGAGAAGAATTTCTAAGAGATGAAAACAAGAAACTAAAAGCAAGTGTTAAAAAATATAAAAAGTGAGCACAAAGATTAAATCAAAAGCAGCAATTATCTAGAGCGCCATTACAAAAAGCGAATGCGCTAATAAAATGAGCTTTTTATCGCCAAAATCTTCAAGTGCTGTAAGACTTAGGCCAACATTATTAAAATATTACGCTTTGATTGAATCGATGCAAGAAAAATATCGTCAAACAAAGACGACTTAATGCTAAAACTTAATGCTTTAAAAGAAAGTGACCTAACTTTACTGTTACAATCTGCGGTGTACGATCCAATACAGAAAGATTGCATGTATAATGTACGCAGTTTATGCAAAGACAATAGTGTTATGTTAAATATTGGAAGTGATATAAGAACTATAAAATGTTGTGCGCAAATTAGACATTTTTGAAAAACATGAACATTCAACTAAAATTTTCAGAACAACCCAAGAAAAGCAAAGTGAGATAAAAAAAAATTAATATCAGGCCTATAAAACTTGCATAGACAACATAAAACCCAACGAAGCACTTTTTTACAGAAAGTGGCATTTTGAAGAACCAAAATTTAACTGAAAATAAAAAATGTACTCTTATGTTTCTGTATATCACGTGTTCGCTGAACAAACTGAAAACTGGATAAACGTTCCGATCGAATGGACTATGCACTAAGAAATTAATAAATTAATTTTTTGATCGATAGATGCCGACCGATACAGATGGACAAACTAACGGAATTGTTTGTATATGTGTTTAATATTTCACTGAATTTATATTTGTTAGAATTGATTTTTTAAAACACTCAAGGAAAAGGAAAAAAATTACGATTTTTTCCTTTTTTTTTCAAGTAAGCCAAAACTTTTTATAATAAAAGCCAAACTCATCGCGTAGCACACGCCGATTTATAAAAAACTAAACAAAATTCTCGATCTGGTGTGCTGTTAGTATTCAAAATCACATAACAAAATTTTTTTCGTTACTATGACGATTTCCATAAATAACTTACACTAATATAAATCTAATGTTTTTCATTATTTTATTCTCACTAATATTTTAACAAATCTAGAATTTGTACAGCCTACGTATTCGATGAATTCGGCTTTTATTGTGGAGATCATGTGCCCTAAAGCTGTATATTGATTTACAGAGGAGATGCCATCGGCAATCTTGGTGTTGGTTTTATTTTTGGGCCCTAGGTGTAAACGGCTGTTTTAGATTCCCAATCAGTTGATAATCGTATGTGAAAACTACGTTTACGCATGCGGCTAGCCACCCTGACAATCATTTGTGTTCATGATAAAGACCCAAAGATAAAACCTCATTCTACAACAATTTGGGTGATCCGCAGGGATCTATACCGGATCACGACATACTCCCGACACGATATAGCGACTGATAATGGGAAAATAATGATGTTATTTGTGGACGCACATCACCTCATTGTGGCTAGCACATTCTTTTCTCATAAAAAAATGAACTTGGAAACGTGGACACATCCTCGCAATTTCTAAGCGAAGGTCTCGGGTGGTCAAAAATGTGAGATTTTATAGGTCGGCTGAAAACGTTACTTATGTTTCAACTGCGAAGGTCTGCTTAACGAAGACGAGAGCACAGTATGAGAATCACTTCTTAATGAAACCCCCGTTCTGATAATATGAACGCTCTATGGGAGGTATTGAAAACTTTAGTTGTCAGCGCTGCCCAGGCGACTCATAGTAAAAATTAAACCCAAAAAGTATTGGTTCGATGAGGAGTGTTGTCTTGCGGTCGAGCAACAGAATATAGCCTATAAAGAAGCGCAAACACTTTTTACAATCGCACGAAAGAATAAAATGACCCTTGCTAGGAGAACTGCAAAGCGGATTTGTAGACGAAAAAAGCGTGAATTGTGAAAGGCTAAAGTCTTAAGAATACAGCAACTCAGCAATGATAACCAGTTTTTTTTAACTTGATATTCAGACGGGATACTTTGTGGAACTATCTTTTTGAACTCGTTTGATTAGTATGGAAAAGCGAAGTTTTGCCTGATGAATGGAAAGTGCGCGCCTTGTCATTAAAAAAGTAATCGCACTAAATGCGAAAATTATCGCGGCATAGCTTTCCTTTTCACAGCATACAACTTACTGTCTTACATAATATTGGAGAGAACCACGCCCCTGGCGGAGTAAATTGTAGGTGACTTCCAACGGGGACTCCATACAAATCTCACTAATCAAGTTTTTCACTAAGGATGATTCTTTCTATATATTACGAGACATCTCGTGGCGTACTTCAGGTATCTTGGACTGCCAGCAAGCTTATGACTCAATCCAACGGTATAGTTTATGGTTTGGTTTGCGATGTCTGATAGAAATACCTGAAAAATATGTGCGTTTATGTAAAATAACATAACATAACCCACCTCAGGACAACATCTTGTACGGTCAGTCCAACCAGGTTCTGGAATATGAAGATGATATCTGTGTATAACTATACAGAACGGCAACGGTGTTAAAGAACTACTGGATTTGTTTGAACACTTCTCAGCTTCCGTTGGTCTCAAAATCAATGAGTCCAAAACAAAATATATGATCATTGGTTTTAGAGACCAAGACGCAATGGATCTTAATAGTGGTGACCACACATTTAAAGGAGGGACAAATAATTTCCGAGTGATCTTGAGTCCCTTGATACACATGTTAACTGTGTGGGAGAGGATATTAAAGCACGTCTTATCGCTGGCAATCGTGATTTGTATAATTGTATAATTTAATGAAAATTACTGATCTTGTTAAAGATATAAAAGGACAGCGAGTACCAGCGCTGGATAATCAAGCGATCTTTGAGAGGAGAGCCGTCATTTGGCGGATACTGAGGTCACTGTCGGCGATGATGGTTTCTCGGAGTAGAGAATGAATTATCTTCTTCGGGTTGTCCAGGACAATACGAAAAACAAGCTCGGAATGAATCCGATGAGCCAAAATGTTGATTCGATACGGGCCAGCAATAGCCTGTAAAAACCAACTAAATATTATTATTATTATTAGTTTAGTTACGGTAACCTTGACAATTTGCATAAGATTAGTATACGGCGCCAGACGACGTATTTTATTTACAATTATTACCAAATGAATTTCCGCTAAATATCTAAAGTATAAATTATTTTTCGTGGAGGTCCTAAATACTAAAAATTGTTTGTTGCCCTTTCTCATTATGAATTCAGTGCATTATTAACTAAAAATTATCATTATGATTTATGTATTGTTTACTGAGAACCCATAAAATTATGTGAACGGCTATATGTATGTGAATTGTGATCGAATCAAAACCAATTGCATATTTCATAATTATTTTAAAATTTCTTAAACGTCGCACCGTAATTCTATGTAATTATTTAATTTAAAATCTTGATAGAAAATTATTGGTGTGCATGAATTTTGAATTTCTCATACAAAAACGTGCAAAGAATTATAATTTGAACCACCCAACTACTTTGGTATGTTTATAGTAGCGCATTTGGCGCTCACCTACATTTTTTGGCACTTCACAATAAAAATTTTGTATTATCATTTTATTTTAAAAAAATAATATAAAAATTCCAGGAGCCAGACAAAAAAATTCTAATTATCCACTTAAACATCGACTCGTTCGTTCGAGTCTAAAGATGAGCCACTTGAATGGGAAAAGTTTTTTTTTTGTGTGTGTGGTTATAAACTTGAATGAAACATAAAAAAAATGCTAACTCATTTTTTAACACAAACTATTCTAATCGATATAATTACCGATTATTATATTAAATGGTTGTTATTTTTATTGTTAATCATATTAAATAGAAAACCTAACCAAAACAAAAAAATAAATAAAAAGATTTTTATCTGTTTAGTGAAGAACATCTTATTACCACACATACGATTTTATTGTTGGAGCGAAATAGGACCTATTATACTGTATAACCTAAATCAAACATTTTTTAAAAATTAAGACAAAGTTTTTATGAAATCATTAGTTTTAAATGAACCCCTAATCAATCAAAAGAATTATTCACTCATTAAATGTCTACGAAATAAATAAAAAAATTTCAAGATCTGGAAATTAGCATTTAGATAGACAATTAAAATAAAACTTGGACATATAATCATCTGACTGACACAATAAAGATGTAATTAAAATTTTCAAAATACATTTTGAGACTTGACCACCTGTTTTATATTTTGAATTTTTTTTTTCTTGAACTCGTATCTCGATCTTTAAAAATAGTTTATGACCGTTTTAAAGAATTACTGAACCAGTTATAGGCTTTATTAGAATATTATTTTTTTTTTCGTTTTTATTGTACTCATGGTGATTAGCATAAGAAAAGCATAAAATGGTTCAACAGTAATTTATATCGTAAATAATTGACAAACGAGTTTGGTCGAATCAAATAATTGGCGCAACGGTTAAAGCTAAATTAACGATGAAGACAATGATTACAATCAAATCATATCATTTGCATATACCAGGGCATATGAGGAAAGAGCATCTCCTTGCTGTACACCAAACCTAGAGGTTGGCCTAGAAGTACCCGCTCTGAAAAAGAAGACACAAAAAATTCGTCCATTATTAAATTGTTCTTTCCTCTCAGGAGTAAAATGATGTACCAATGCTATTTCATCCATGATTATTAATCGACGCCAAAAATCCACTAGCTGACGCGGCAAACCTTGTTCCGGCCCAAATTACTTCGTTCCGAGCAAATACTTTGGTCCTTCACGAAAATTGATTTTGATGAGAGAAAATTGAGTTGAGGGACACTCCATTCGAAAATTGAGTTGTTTTGGGTTTTTTCCTCTCAGTGTGGAAATGAATTGTTGGCATTCAAAAAAATTCAAAGTATTTTATTCGAGTGGATAAAGTGTTTTTACACTGCATTTCCCCAGTGATTTGGTTTTGAATCAAGTAATTCAGACTGTCTACATCCTTGTTCTTCGCTGCCAAAATCCATCGTTCGCTGAGCCAATCGTGATTCATATAATTTTGGCGTATGTCCGGAAACACTTTCGTAATAAGCTCTTCCTTGACGACCTGGACATGCAACAATTCGAGGGAAACGAAATCAATCCGGTCGAAACATCAACAGGAATTTGACCATTCCCAAGCGCAAACAGTTGTTGGGAAAAATCAGCAGTTGAAGAGTCATTCCGTAACGTGAATCTCATGTTCATGATTAACTGCAACTTCTTCACATAGAGGCACAAGCTCAACGATTTCAGACATGCGTTGAGTTCATCTGCAGCTGTCGATCTTGAAATGACAGGTAGGAATAACGAGTCACTTTGTAAATCCTTCGTCGTTCGATTAAACGCTTAAAGTGATCATTTGTGTGCCATTGTGCACTCGTCTCAGATGACGATTTTCCATTTTTAATTTCTTAGTCATCACCGAGTTTTTGGCAACTGAGCACACTGGCTTATCATTTGTGTGCATATTCATCGGCAACTTCAATGCAGAATGTTCTGTCCGGTCGTCGTCTAGCAATAAGGTTGCAATTCTTGATGATGCAACAGCTAACGCTGTTTGTGAACTCGAGCGAATTGTGGCCAAAAGCAATGAACTCAGAAAGGTTTTGCCTGTTCCACCGGGAGCATCGAGAAAGAATATTCCGTCGTTTCCGCTTGCTTGCCCAATTTTGACAAAATGTCTTCAATCATGATCAAAGGTTCGTTACATATCTCGTCGTTCATTTCAAGCTCAGAATTCAATGTTGCAGTGCGAATTCAATGCAAAATGTTGTCAGCCATCTCGTCATGGTATTTGTCCTACAATTCCAATGCGTTCGACGGATGACAAGTCGCAATGATGATCGCAAACAATGTACGAATTTGATTTGCTGGGGCAGAAATAGTGGCAGTGGCAAGTGTTGAATCTCAATGTGAATCGTTTTCCAGCAAATTCAAATGTTGATAACCCTCTCGATAAGTGGCGCAAACCACATCATATATAGTACCATCTATAGTATCGCTTTGGTAAATTTCGAAAAATTTCGTGAGTGTTGTAGGTGGTGGTCAATTTGTTCGATGTGCTGCATTAGCTTCCATAAAATAGACTCGTTGTCCATTCTCCAAGTAGTGATGTTGTATACCTACTCATTCCCCCTACACTAATTTTTTTAAAAATTTTGTAACCGGTTATGAGTGGGTATATAAAGCGTGTTTTGTGTTATTCGAGGGAATTTTTTTTAATGAGAAATGTGGTGGAGAGTTTGAGAAGAAAACTTAAAAACGAAAGTTAAATTAAAGAAATAAAAAAATATTTAAAAAAGAAAATTGCAATGTAATGATTGTAAAACAAAATATTTAGTGGATAATATTTAAAATTAGCTAGTATCATTAAAAATAAAAAAGATATAATTATTCATGAAGTTTATATAAATTTATACAAATTAAAGTATAATTTAAAAATATTCAACAAAATGATACACAATTCTTTCTGTTCAACATGGTGCATGAATCGAAATCTGTACAAATACAGTAAAAATGAAAGTGTAAACGAGTGTACGGAGGGAATTTACAAAATATACGAATAACATTTAATCCAAGATGACGATCTGGATTCGAGGCGAAATTCAAATTCACCGACAACTTTGTTTATCAAAAAAAAAAAAAAAAAAAAATCAACAACTACGTATGCACCATACAACAAGAAATAGACAAAAATTTAGTTAAGTTTTTTTTATTATTAATTTTATATAATCTTTATTTTATTTACAATTCCTTTAATATTTCTTAATATTAAAGGAATTGTAAATAAATGTGCTGTGTTGTTTTTGTTTTTAATTAAATTTTTGTTTCCAACTGTATTATTTAAGGTTGTTAACATTTGTTTAGTCAAATTATTTAAGTGTTTGTGTGTTTTCTTCTCAAATTTGTGTTTGACTATTTATTCATTTATATAAATTAAAAATAATTGTTAAATTAAAAATATTTATCCTGTGATTTTTCGTGATGTGATGGTTACAAGTCCGGTTGCATGCCGAGATTTGTCGAGAGAACCCCGCCTTCCCATCATTTTTAATCCCTGCGGTTAATCAAGCTTCCATTATGCCTCGCACACCCCACCCCTATCTGCTCCTGAGCTCTAGCCGGCTACTACACCGCAGCAAGGCCTCTAATATAAGAATTCTGTTAACGCCATCCGGTTGCGGATCTCAATGGTGTCGTTTTAATGACTCTACTGGGGCCTGAACCTTGATCCGTTACATATTAAATAGATTAAAAAAAAAGAATTATTATAGCAAGCTTTGAAAAACTTAAAAATAAAATTATATAATAAGAAAAAGGTACCCGAGTAGGTATTGCGATTGTTTTATAAGAGACGAAATTTGCTTAGTTTCATCGTGGTTCGGTTTCGAGCTCATGAATATCAAATAAAAATTTACATTGATTATCTCTAAATAGAAAAATAATTTGTGATTTTAATTTTTATTTTTATTTTTTTGACTTTATTTATTACAATCTAGTCTCCTGGACTAATGAGCAATTTGTTTCTGACTTAATTTACTAATATAATTATATCTATGACTCCACCCATTGGCGTTTCACAGTTTCTGGTAAGTTGTTGGTTATACCACATCGGTATTGTGGATTTAAATCAGAAAGCCGCTGTTTGCATTAACAATTAAACCAGTTCAAAGGGTTCAGTTCTTTTCAAACTGCGTATAATATTGGTGTTGGTTAACAGCTGAATTGCCTCTATATTCACATGTTGCTGGAGTCTTTCTTCGTGTTTCCTTGCATTTTTTTTAATTTCATTTGAAACGGGATCCACTTTAAGGTCTCTATGTAGATCACTATTCCTGACGTACCATGGTGCATCGACGATGTTCCTTAGTACCCTGTTCTGAAACCTTTGAATGATATTGACGTTGCTGGGTTTTGTACAACCCCAGAGTTCAATACCATAAGTCCATATTGGTTTCAGTATTTGCTTATAAAGTAGCAGCTTATTGTATGATGATAGAGAAGAGTGTCTGCCTATCAGCCAATGCATTTTTTATATTTGAGTTTTAGTTCCTCATTTCTCTTTTTGACGTGGTCCTTCCATCTATAAGTGAAGAATCCAGGGTCATGCCTAGATACTTAGCTGTGTTCGCATACGGTATTAGTTCTCGATTTATTGAAACAGGTATATGTTCAACTCGTTTGTTGGTAAAATTTATGTGAACTGATTTAGTTTCATTTAGCTTAATTCGCCATCTTTTAGTCCATTTATATACTTCGGAGATAGCTGATTGTAATTTTTGTGTTGATTCTTCGTTGCTTTTTCCAACAGCTAGGATCGCAGTGTCATCAGCAAAAGTCGCCACTGCGTTGTATTCTAATTCAGGTAGATCATACGTGTATAATAAATATAAAATCGGTCCTAATACACTGCCCTGCGGTACACCTGCTTTTATTTCTTTTAATTCAGAATAAGTTTCAGCAAATTTAATTCTAAAGAATCTATCTTTCAAGTATGATTCCAGTATTTTAGCGAATTGCATTGGTAAGAGGTTTCTTAACTTATGATTAAGTCCTTCATGCCAAACCTTGTCAAAAGCTTGCGCCACGTCTAAAAATATCGTGGAGCAGACGTTTTTCTCTTCAAGTGCTTTCTTAATTACATTGATTACTCTGTGTACTTGTTGTATTGTTGAGTGTTGACGACGAAATCCGAACTGATGATTTGGGATTAAGTTATTCCTTTCGATTATCGAATTTAACCTTTTAATCAGTATTTTCTCAAAGAGTTTAGACATAACTGGCAACAACGAAATTGGTCTATAAGATGAAGTTTCGTATGGTGGTTTACCAGGTTTTGATATCATTATTACTTCTGCAATTTTCCACAAACTGGGTACAAATTTGATTCTAAATGCTGCATTGATAATATAAATAAGCTTAACTAGGGCCTTCCTTGGTAGTTCTTTTAAAATTTCTGTAGTAATAAGATCATAACCAGGAGCTTTTTTCGAATTCATATTGAATTTTATCTCATGCATGACTTCTTTTGGTGAAGTCAATAGAATTTCTTCACTTTCTTTTTCAGATTCCACCGTTATTATTTGAGATTCTAAAGTATGATCATCATGTGGTTGGAATATTTTTTCGAGGTGCTCCGCAAAACATTGAACTTTATCTTCGTTATTTCGAGCCCATTTCCCCCCTTCTATTCTTATTGGAGGGTTCTGCATTGTTGGTCTTTTAATTTTTTTGGTTGCTTTCCAAAGTGAATAATCAGTCCTGCTATCATTAGTTAGTTTTTTTAGACAGTTACTGATTGACTCATCTTTTACTTTTTGGATTTCCCTTCTTAACTGTTGGATAACATTGTTTAATTTAGTTTTATATTGAGGAGCTCGTGTTTGCTGCCATATTCTTCTCGCTCTTCTTTTTTCTGCCAATAGTTCTCTAATTTCTTTAGGGTAGTTGTTTCCTTTTATTTTATATTTAATTGTTGGGGTACTTTCCCAGGCTGATTGTTGTATATCATTTACAAATTTTAGAACTTCGTTTTGTACTTGCTCCTCGTTTTTTAATGGAACCTTTAGGTTAATTTTTTCTTCTAAGGACTGCCTAAAGTATTCCCAACAAGTGCGTTTATTTATTAGGCTTGGATTTCTTTCTTTTTGAATAATTTTTTCGCTTAATGTCAAAAGTATAGGAGAATGGTCCGAGTTTAGGTCTCGACTTTCGTCTACTTGTATATAGTTCATTGATATATTTTTGATTATAAAAAAATCAATTAAGTCTGGTATTTTGTTTTGATCTGTAGGTCAGTAGGTTGGTTTTCCAGTTGACAAGGTTTCACTACCGCATTTTCTGACAGCTTTAAGCAGTTCTTTACCTTTAGTCGTTGTTAGCCTAGAACCCCAATGGACATTTTTTGCATTAAAATCTCCTCCAATTATGTATCTTTTTCCTAGTTTACTGAAGAATTCGAGATAATCTTTTTCTTTTAGCGCGTGTTTCGGAGGGCAGTAAACACTAACAACACTAACATAATTATTTTTTGTTTTGACGTTAACAACAGTTGCTTGTATTTCAACTGTTTTATATTTCAGCTCTTCGTAATGGTGGATATTATTTCTAATTATAACAACGCTACCTCCTTTAGCAGTGTTTTCTGGGTGATTGGTTTTATATACTTGATAATTTTTAAATTTAATATTTGATTGTCTAGTAAAGTGAGTTTCCGTGATAAGACATATGTCGATTTTTTCTATTTCCAAGACCACCTGCAATTCTTGTTGATGTTGCATTAGTCCATTGGCATTCCAGCATATAATTCTAAGATCATTGGCCATTTTTCTGTTTAGGGATAGCTCCCTTAGCTCTATACTCAAGTGTGTGTAATCGCTCATCAAACGTATTAAGTTTACTTAATATCAATTTCAGAGTTTGACTAATATCCTCACTTTGGGTAGTTTCTCTTTGATTTACTTTACTCCTTAATACTTGATTTTAATAACAATAAATATATATATATATATATATATATATATATATATATATATATATATATATATATATATATATATATATATATATATATATATATATATATATATATTATATATATATATATATATATATATATATATATATATATATATATATATATATATATATATATATATTGATTGATTGATTGATTAGAGTGTACGGTCAAGGATAAACCAAGATCTCCCAGAATACCGGGCACCACCGTACACCCGTGTTTCATATAACAAAACCGAAGGAGTGGATGAAATGTTAGTTATAACAGACTCGACCCAGTTGCAGAAATTAAGCGATCGATAGTTAGTTTTTTTTTTGTAGCGGAGGGAAAGGAAGGGTAAGTCAGTAATGACAGAATTGGTCCGGTTTTTCAGTAGCCAATATTCAAACTACTGTTAGTTAGCACAAGACAATTACAATTATAATGAACTGCTCTGCATTTTGTCACATCTTATCAGGAACTCCAATCTGCAACCAGTTTTCTGTAATCTGGCAGTGTTTCTCTGAAAAAAATCTATTAATGGGCTAATTTCTGCAAGCCGTAGGCTGTAATAAATTCAATTATTTGCGCTTGGAATTTACAATTAAATTATAAAAATATAAAAAATATAACAAATAAAAAATATTAAAATAAAAATATAATAAATTTAAAAATATAAAAATATGAAAATATAAAAAATATAATATATATAAAAAATATAAAATATGTAAAAAAATATAAAAATACAAAAAATATAAAAATTATAAAAATATAACAAATATAAAAAAATCAAAAATATAAAATATATAAAAAAATTCAAAACATAGAAAATAGAAAAAATATTAAAATATAAAAAATTTAAAAAATATAAAAATATAAAATATATAAAAGTACAACATAAAGGTACAAAAAATATAAAAAATTAAAAAATATAGAAACATAAAATATATAAAAATATAAAAAATATAAAAAATATAAAAAATATAAAAAATTTTAAAAAACATAAAAAATAAAAAAATTATAAAAATAATTATATATTTTAACATTTACATCCCCCCTCCCGCGGAAACATATTAAAGCCATTCCCATCCACAAACCCAACAAATCATCCCTATTGCGTCCAGTCATAGATAAATCAGCCTGCCTCTACGTCCAGAAAAAATCTCGAATGAACTACTCTCAACAAAATAAATAATCAGCATTTTCGTAATGTAGAAAAAATATGCCAAAATTCCAAAACGTTTCCAATATCCACGACATCCAAACGATTCAAACCCGAAAACCCATCCTTATTCCAGACAAACAACGCTAACAAAACACATTTAAAATCAAACCACAGATTAAAAATATCTACAAACATTTACAACCAAATCCAATATGTTACAACCGAACCGAGTTCAAATATTGTGGAGGAAATATTAGGCCGATTTTTTAAATACGCTTCAGCAACGACATAAATGGCAAAAGCCAATAGAAATCGTCAAATTAGATGACATTGTTCTAATTAATAAAGCCAACTTACCAGTGTGTAAATTACAATTAGAGAGAATAATCCAGATTCATCCAGGCGATGGTAGTTTTAAGAGAGTGGTGACAGTTAAAACCACAAATTCCACACTACAACGACCAGTAGTCAAGCTTTGCAAATTACCAGTAAAATACAAATCGTTCCTTATACAGTTTAAGAGGAACAATCTAACTGGTATACTTTACTCACGCTAAAATATTTCTGCTCATATTACTTGGATTATATTACTGGTATTACCTTTACTGCATCGACCAGGTACATTTAATTTACAATATCGTCCCACAATAAATAATAACATAATACAAATCAACCAAACAAATAAAAATCAATTATCAAATTATAAGAAGAATCCAAAAATTAAAAAAAAAAAAACTGTAAATTCTGAAACTTATAATTTTCAGTCTCTTTAAATTGTTATAATAACAGAAAACAACGCAATTCTGAAGATTTCATCTCATGAAATAGCAATGTCATTCTAAGAAAAATAAATGAAAAAAAAATTAAGGCAAAAAAAATGTATTCGATAATTATATATATAGAGATATCTATAAATATTGTTTTGTTAGGATCTTAAATTTTTTTTTATTATGTTTCAAGCCGACCTTAAATGATTATGGAATGTGGGAAACTTGATGGGGTGCATGCATTTACGATATGTGTGCTCCTTATCTTGTTGTGGTTATATAGATAGTAGGTAGAATTTCGGTAAAAAAAATTCAGGTGAATTTATTGTAGGTACATGTGCCGAACTTAATTAGGTCAAACAAAAATAAAATACAGTTATAAAACAGCGGGTGTCTTTTCAATATTTTTAGACCATTACATTGGAATGTGTATAGGCTACTTACAATTTTTTCTGATAAATGATTAAAAACATCGAATTGATAATGTTATCAATATACTATAAATGTTTTTGTTCTAATCAGTCAGTATTTAAAGTTTATTCGTGTAAATATGTTAAGCTTAAAACAGTTAGTACCGATTTTATTTATTGGATTCCAAATTGTCAAAAGCTTTTCGGTTCCATGGAATTTTGAAAACCCAACTGTGGCAGCTCCTACATTTTATCCAAGATATATTGTAACGCAAAAAGTAGATCATTTTAATACAAGTGATAATCGAACATGGAATCAACGAGTTTTTCATCAGTTCAATTACTACACACTAGGAGGTCCAGCTTTTGTATTTTTAAGTGAAAATGTAAAATTTTATAATAACTTGGCGAATGAAGGTTTTATGGTTCGTGAAGCTCAAAAACATGGTAGCAGTATCCATTTAATTGAACAGAGATATTTTGGGGATAGTCAACCAAGATCGTGAGTATATGATTCCACAAAAACGTCACCGATGTTTAAAAGTTTAATTCTTTTTTAGTACATTGTCAACTGAAGATCTTCAATATTTAACAATTGAGCAATCATTAGCCGACTATTTACATATAATTGATGACATTAAACGTAATGCCAGTGAAACAAAAATAATATTATTTGGTATTGGAACTGGTGGAACCATGGCTGTGTGGTTAAAACAACGGTATCCTAATTTAGTAAACGGAGTCATAGCATCAAGTGCTCAGTTAGAAGTAGTATTAAATTTTAATTATTACTACTCCGATGTGTTAAATACATACGCTATTCACGCTTCAGCTGAATGCCAAGATAGTATACTAGAAGCATTTGATGAAATTGCCGAGCTCATCGAATCACGAGATGAAATAACGTTGCAAAATGCTTTAAATTTAAGGAATCCTATTGATTTTACACAACCAAATGAAGTTAGTCAATTATATCGTGTTTTGGCCGAACATATATCGGAACCGGTTGAAGTTGGAACAATTAATGAAATAAATTTGTTATGCCAATTTTTAACAGATCGATCTGTTGACACTCGTGTTGAAGCATTCGGAAAATATATGACTAATCAAATAGGAGGCCTTCAACCATCGATATCTTATCAAACATTAATCAACCAATATTTGAATGACGCAATTGCTGGAGCTACATTTGTCAATGATATGCGACAAGTGCTTTATTTTCGTTGTACAGCGTGGTCATGGTTTGAAACTTCTGATAGTTTACCAAACGGATATAAAAAAGTTTTTGGTCTTGAATATTTTATCGAAATTTGTCGTGCAGTATTTGGTGATAGTTTTACTAAGCAAAATTTAGAATTTTTCAACAATCGTACGAATTCCGTTTTTGGTGGCAAAAATGTAAACATAACCAACGTATATTTTACAAATGGTGCAACAGATCCTAGAAGATTACATGGTATAACCCAAAATATGGGGCGTTTAGGGTATGTTGATGTTTTGGATGGTGTTGGTCGCAGTTTTGATTTATTGCTTAAAGGACTTCAACATCCCAGTTCGATTTCAGTACAGCATCGTATAAGCGATGTACTTGACGATTGGATTAATTTGTCTTAGGCTAGAAATATATCGACATAAATCTAACAATTTATAATACCGTTTAATTTATTTTGTTATCGCCTTGATATGTCAAAACATAATCATAACCAAAATATGTTGATATTATGTACATATATAATTTATAATTGTGGTTTGTTATGAACATTTTGTTGTACGACACAAACAAAAGAAAAACATTTATGTTAAATACAAATGTCACATAAACACTATTGACTTATGTTGGTGTGAGGTATAATTGCGCGTATAAACAACACACTCATGCTTTGACATTTAATAGTACTTTTCCCGCCAATTTTGTAGTGCTTACTATTAGTTTGTGTATATTATGGCTTCCAAATGTAAATTGTCCTCCTGCAACATAACAAAAGGAAGATTTCCAGGAATAAAATGTGAGGGCTCTTGTGAAAATCTTTTTCCCATCAAGTGTGCGCACAGTTCCGATGATTACGGGGTATCAAAAATGTCTCCACTAATTGGTTGTGCGAAGAGTGTCTATTTGGATATTCTTCGAACATGTCAATAATTGAAGGATTCCTTAGCTTTAATCCAAAATGTTTATATTACTCTTTAGCTTCGTTTACTGAGTGCGCTTTTGTCATCAGGTCATCAACGTAGAAGTTATTTCTGATGTGGTCTACTCTCTCTATCTCTGGCTGTCACATTCCATGAAGGGATTTTGCCGCCTGCACTAAGGTCCTCCATCCATCTCGGTCCATTGCTCTCGTCCTCCAGTTTCATCATCCTAATGTATATAGATCTTGTTCGACGTCGTCATGCCAGCGCAATCGGGGTTTTCATCTACGACGAACACCGGCTGATTGTTGATGGAACACTTTATTGGTCATTCGTTGTTGTAGAGATCATGTAACATAGCCGAGCCATCTAACTCGATTGGATTTGATGAATCCAAAAATATCGCATCCTCCAAGAACTTGCCTTATCTCGTGGTTCATACGAATCCGATATTCGTTGTCCGCGACTTTGATTGGACTAGAGATTGAGCGATAACCTTCCTTTCGAAGGTAGATAACAATCTACAATCGTTAGAGGTCATAGTCTAGCTCTCGCTTCCGAAAGCCAGCACATGTCTTATGAGTGCTTTATAAAGTGCGAGCTTGCACGACTGCAACATATATTTAGATCGCAATAATTTCGATTGGGCGTAGAAAATTCGTTGTCCGGCAGCGATTTGGGCTTTTATTTCTGCCTACATATCATTTGACGATGTTATAACTGACCCGAGGTATTTAAGTTTTCGACGCTATCAAAGTTATGGTCACTAATTCCGAGATTTATCATGGAGATGTTGTTCCTGGGTGTTGATAACAATTTTGTTTTGCTGCTGTTCACCTCCAAATCAAGTCGAGCTGTATGAAACTGTCCTTGATATCACTAGGTCGAACAGCGCCAAGTTGAATAGCACAGGCGCGAGTGCATCTTCCTGTCGAACACCAGATGTTATTTCAAAGGGGCCTGACACAGCTCCTTCAATTACGATTCTACATACAGACCCAGAGGTTGTTAATTTGCGCAGAGAAACGAGTTTCTCTGGAATTCCTAGGCATATAAGCGCGGCCCATAAGTTTTCACGGTTTTTACTGTCATATGCCTGTCTGAAGTCTATATACAGTTGTTGTATGATTATGTTGTACTCCATTTTTCCAAGATCATCCTAATGCTAAAACATTGGTCAGTGGTCGATCGATTGGGACGAAAACCACATTGATAGTTGCCAATGGTGTTTTCGGGTAGAAAGATGAGTCTGGCAAGTACAACATTAGCCAACATTTTGTAAGCAGTGCTCAACAGAGCGATTTTTCTACATAAACATTAAACATTTTTTCTACGTCGGCGGTAAATGCTACCTTGTATGTTCTGAAACGGCACAATATTGCGTACAGTTTTGGTTGTACTGTAGATCCCACTGCTAGACAGTTGTTTAACGAGGTTCCCTTTGTGGTTTTTGCGAATATATTCCGCCATGATATTTTTGTACATTGCAGCAATTTTTTCGTCATGTTTGAACCTTTTTTTCCATAGAATACATTCCTTTTACTGCCATGCAAAAGGAACTCCCTAGATTCCATGCTAGATTTCAGTAGTTTAAATGGAAGATGTACCTTGAATCGGCCAGTGTCATCTATGGTTGTGGTATTTTCATAGTGTCTCTCGCAAAACTCTTCATCTGGTGATTGTATGTGATTTAGGTTTTCTGTGTTCTCAATTTTGCAGAACTTTCTTAATAGGTTGTCTAAAGTGTCTTCTGGATTGATCAAGGAATCAGTAATTGCTTGACTGGTATATATGGTTCATTAGATCTACCCGCTACAACCTATATCTCAGCATGGTTTTTTTGCATAGTAAACTGATTTAGGGTAGTAACTTTTCCTTCAACTAGCAACTAAAAAAATACAGCTGCTCCCATAATGATGTCGATTACTTTACCCTTATGGAAGTTGGGATCTGCGAGTTCATAGTTATTAAAAAACTCAATATCGATATGTCGTAAAGTTGGTGGTTGTCTAGCGGTTAATTTTGGAAGAACATATGCTTCGAGCTGTTGTTTTGTTTCGTCCTTATTCGAATAGTTTATGAATAGTTTGTGGACTTTTGGTTTGGGACTTTATTGACTCTAATGCGGTTACTGTTTTGCAAGAAAGTTCAAAAATTGGTTCAAATTTGATAGATCATGCTCTGATGAGGCTTGTGCCCATGAGCTATTAGTCTCACTGTCTAGCTTGCTTATTAAAATATGTATCAGCCAATGGTCTCTAGTTTCCGCTTCCTTGCCTAGTGCATTTAGTCCACGAATAATTTCGTCTGATTTGTCTAATAGAACTTGGACGTTTGTGCTGTTTGCTATCGTTACCATTGGTTGGGACATATTTACAAATTTTTTTGTTTTTACAAATGCGTTGATTGTAGGCTTCTGGCGATCATATATATCTCTTAGTTTTTCTAGTGCTTCGATATAATTTGCATCCGTGATGCTGAAGTGTTTTAATAACCCTGCTGCTTCTACTCTTAAAGCGCCTTTTAAGTATTGCAGCTTTTGTGATGGTTTTAGTCTAGGGTTGTCATGAATGGTTGAGCAATATAAGTCGTGAAATGATTGCCATTCGGTGTAGTCGCCAGTGAAAATTGGTATTGAAATGTTAGGTAGTTTTACGTCTATTATAATTTCCCACCATGGATGCATTTATAATCGATTCGTTGTGCGAAGAAGTTGGCTAAACTGGTTGTGCAAATACACTCTAACTTTGTCCATGGTTTTCCCTTGAGATATATTTATGCAAGATAATCATGCTTTGACCCCTATGCAAAAATTTCATTACCACAAAAAGGCATTACGAGGTGAAGCAAGTACAGTATTCGAAATTTTGCTATAACTGAAGCTTTTTATTACGAGGCGTTCACAAAGCTACGATTGAAACCAATTAAGTGCTATTGCGTTCATTAAACTATTTAAAGGGCAACCATTAATTCATTCTGCCAATGAAATAAACATCAGGTAGTTACTGGATACTGCCGACGAAGCAACAAGAGGTTTAAAGGCTCTGAGTAGCGAAGCTGATTCCAAGGACATTTGGTTGATATTTATTTTGTTCAACAAACTTGAGGATGACTTAAAACAACTCTGGATGCGTGAATCAAGTAACAACGAATTTCCATTTTTGGCAAAAAAAGCTGACGAATTATAATGAGCCACCAATTATAAAGTTAATTTCCGGTCAGTGCTTTACTCAGTGAACTGTTGAAATAAACTGAGTATACAAATTGTGATTAGTACTACAAAGCAATTAAAAATGGCCGAACTTATTGACTTAATATGAAAACGTGGTCAAGCAAAAAGGATTATAACACATGCTGAAGCTTTTGTGGCTAGTATAAAAAAGGAAAGTACATTAGACATTTAAGGGTTCGGTTAGATTTACTTGACAATGCGGTCGTAAATTTTGTGAATGTAGACTCGGCTCTAGAATTGCTTACCCAAGAGTCGGAAATGGGTTCAGTAGAAAATTATTTTGTTGATTTAGAGGCAATGTTTAACGAACTCATACGATCAAGGTTGTCTTATCAGCCGGTGGCTAATCAAGAATTTAACGAAACCTTTATGAAATTGTCAGAACAATAGAGTTCATGGATGGATTGCACGATCGTAGTTTCAGTCAAAGAGAGGATGTACGTTTTCCTGCATACTGTCATTTGCGGAAAATTGTTGCGGGAGAAGTTTTAAGAGGCTTAGAGGCTTTGGTTCAAGAAGCACAACAGCGAGATTGCTGGCTCATACATCTACTTCTTGAAAAATGCGATATCGAGACGACATGGACTTTATTTAATGTAAACGATTATCCAAAAATTCAAGAACTATGAAAACTGTTCAAAGAAAAACTATAGCATTGCCATCGACTGAAGATCGAAGAAATATGCCCTTGTTGTTCAAGTGAGTATACCATGTCCAGTTGTAGTAAGCAAAGTAGTGCTGATCTTAGAAAGTTAGTAGCTGAGCAGCAGCTGTGCTTAAATGGTTTTATCCAGGTCATCGAGCAGGAAGATGCAGATCTAAATTGCACTATGGGAAATGCTGAAGAAAGCACAATTCTTTACTTTGCTCAGAAGAGGTAAATTTCTCTAAAGTGTACAATTTAGATTTTCAAGGTCAAACGTCACAGGAAATTATGCGCACAATTGAATGCATCAGGAATAAACCAGTCAATATTACCAACTGCTTTAGTGAGAATATCCGATAGATTTTGTCGAGCAATTACGTGAAGAGCGTTATTAGACAGCGGGTCACAAGTATCAGTCATTGATGAAGAATTGGCGGAATGATTAAGATTCCGAAATTGTAGTAGGTACGCGTAATGTAGTGAGCAGGGGTTTGGCAAATACTAAAATCGAATCTAGATTTTCAGATGACGAATAAATGCTGAGACCCTAATTTTATCAAAGCTTCCAATTGTGCTGCCTAGAATTATTTTATTAGCAGAACAATTAACAAAAATTAAATTATTAGAGCAAGCCGACCCAAGTTTCCAAAAATTACCAAAGTCAAGACTCACAGGTACGAGAGCTTTCATTAACAAAGGGATTGATTATACCGGACCCATTACTAGTAAAAGGGGTCGTGGGCCAAATATGACAAAGGGATAATTGGGGTTTTCATATATACTACTACAAAAGCAATACACTAAGATCTGGTAACTGACCTGACAAGGAATGCATTTATCGCTTGGCTCAAACGTTTTGTTAGTCGAAGAGAGGATCTAGTAAAAATGTGCAGCGGTCAGCGACAATGCTAGAAATTTTGTTGGAGCGCAAGAGAAGTTGGAAAAATTAGTTTCACTACATGATGGAGGGATGCTTGAGATCCTACAAGTCGTCACAAGAATTCAACACATAATTAAGTAATTGTGCTGCTACAAATTGTATTAATTGGCATTTTATACCACCCTTAGCACCACACTGTGGAGGTTTGTGGCAATCAGCTGTTAAATAAACACCTAAAGACTCTTTCTGATCCCGGGTCCTACGCCCTCCCAAATTCAATCTAAAGCACCATATACAAATATGGATAAAAATGCATTTAATTAGACTATCCCGGCCCAGAAGTGAAGTCGAAAATGATTTCGGAATTTTGACGAGTATATAGCGCATACATTGTAGTTGCTAGGAATAATAAAAGGAATAATTTTACTCACTGTGCTAGGAATAATTTTCTTACAAATGAGGAAAATGCACTTATTGTCATACAAACCTTTTTTAAATAAAGAGAAATATCATTATTAAAACTGGCCTTAAACAATAATATTAGCGGGAAAATTTAAAGACGGATACTAAGTTTATATTAGTAAATATCATCCATATAAAATTACGTTTAACCAAGAACTAAACGAAGATGATTTCGATAGGAGGATGCAATGGGCATGCTATTTTAAATTATGTGCACCTCAAATTTATTAATTTTATTAAACTGCATTAAAATATTTGTATTCCCTGAGTTCGGCAACTGTACGTTACTAAACTTATTTTAAATGATTCAACAATTTTCCCATAGCCTATCATTAATTTGCATGTTCATTGACTCAAATATTAAATTCTACATGTATTGAAACTAGAAAAAACCAAAAGTGACACTTGTATCATTTTTGATAAGACATAATAATAAAAAAAAGAAATCCAACTTACGTACCAACTAGAATATTAATAGAAGTAAATAAATATAATAAAATGTGTATTCTGTCTTACGCTTCTGGTTTGATTTATTACTATATTCGTAATTAATATGGTTACCTTTTGACATAATTCGTTGTATTTTAAATTTTTTAAATTACTTATTAAACGTCATATCAAATTAAAGTTAACTTAAGGACTTACAAGAAAATATTTAAATGTGTAATGTTATTAACAAGAAATTCTGTATATAATCAAGAATACTATGTTGCCGACATCAAAATCAAATTAATACAGACTCAAACTAACTGACCAGAAAGTTATTAACAAACTAATGTAAGAATGCGACTAGGGATATGCATGTTACTGACCAGCAACACTATAAGAACCTAAACATTGACAATAACCTAGTAAAATTATATTATCATTTAACAAAAGATTTGCCGAGAATATATAATAATATAATAATATAATAATATAATAATATAATAATATAATAATATAATAATATAATAATATAATAATATAATAATATAATAATATAATAATATAATAATATAATAATATAATAATATAATAATATAATAATATAATAATATAATAATATAATAATATAATAATATAATAATATAATAATATAATAATATAATAATATAATAATATAATAATATAATAATATAATAATATAATAATATAATAATATAATAATATAATAATATAATAATATAATAATATAATAATATAATAATATAATAATATAATAATATAATAATATAATAATATAATAATATAATAATATAATAATATAATAATATAATAATATAATAATATAATAATATAATAATATAATAATATAATAATATAATAATATAATAATATAATAATATAATAATATAATAATATAATAATATAATAATATAATAATATAATAATATAATAATATAATAATATAATAATATAATAATATAATAATATAATAATATAATAATATAATAATATAATAATATAATAATATAATAATATAATAATATAATAATATAATAATATAATAATATAATAATATAATAATATAATAATATAATAATATAATAATATAATAATATAATAATATAATAATATAATAATATAATAATATAATAATATAATAATATAATAATATAATAATATAATAATATAATAATATAATAATATAATAATATAATAATATAATAATATAATAATATAATAATATAATAATATAATAATATAATAATATAATAATATAATAATATAATAATATAATAATATAATAATATAATAATATAATAATATAATAATATAATAATGTCATATATAGTCAATATATAATGATCAATGCAAGAATTTGACGTTGTAGTCATACACGAATGAGCATTAATCATAGGTTTAAGGCCGAAGGAAGCCATGAGAAACATATAATCTTTCTTATGGTATTTGGAAAATGCAGAATGTTGATATTAATATATCCAACAATGAAATATTTCTATTTTTAATATTACGAATAATTTCTGTAACTTCTTGCAAAAAGAGGCTAATATTTGCAGAATATAACTTATAAATACCTAGAAATACATAGATCTCATTCCCAAAAGTCCACTCGACTTTTACAATATCCGCTGAATAGATTGGAATCATAGTAAACAAATAACCCCCAGACCTACATCCAAATAGTGTATAACCAGTTAAATTATAGGAAGACAATTCGTTACTATTTATCCATATTTCACTCAAAATAATAAAAGAAGTTCTTTTACTAAATGAATTTATATTAGCTACGAATAATGCGCCAACCAGCGAATCAGTAATTCAACTGGTCAAATCATTACGGAAATGAATGAAATTGGAAAGGAGACGGTACGACTCTTAGTCTACGAGCCCTGTGAAGCATTATAATGGTTTATGCCATTGTTTATTTTTTTTATAAATTCGATAAAAAAAAACTCTTTTTTTTCTTTTACCGATCAATACATTTAAGAATTTACAAATATCTGAAATGAAATAATTCAAGTAAATCAAACGCCTCTAAATACAAAATTTAAAAAAAAATAAATAAAAAAAAAAAAACTTTACGACACGCGAAAGTTTTCCTTACAAAAACTGTGCAATTTGTTCTTTGGGTGCGGTTTATAAATATATTTTTCTCGCACGATAAGTTTGTGCATTGGGGTATTTTTTTCTGATGTACTGTCAAAACTATTTTGTTGCTCTGTAATGCGTTGTATCGTTCGTGTGTTTCTTCGTTGTGTAAGTCATAACTCATCCTTAATTGGTTATGCTTAGTGAAACGTTTATTTAAATTGCATGGTTTCATACATATTTAGATTAAAACTACTGAATATTTGCCAAAGTCAGCAACTTTGGCAAAAAAAATTCTGATGTTTGGAATTTCTTTGAAAAATATAACGCTGAAGAAGCGAAATGTAAGGAATGTTTTAAAAAAATTAAAACAAGAGGATCTTCAACAAGTGGTCTGATTTCTCATCTTAAAAATCTACATGAGGTTAGTTTGATGGTAAATAAAGCTGATGAAAATGATAGCATTAATACTGGGCCTAACACGCTTCAAACAATTTATTAAAAGCCAAACTGTTATTTTAAATAATGTCAAAAGGCAGAGTTTAGATGAAATTGTAGCTAGATTAGCTGCCAAAGATGGTTTTTAATAAATGCCATTGCAATTTCTGCGTTCATTAGAGAAGCTATTATTAATAAAGGGTTATTGCCAAAATATCCAAAAGAGGTAATGAAATTTTTTTGATCGAATAAAACAAAAGATGTTGGAAGAAATAAATGTAGACATAATAAATGGTAAAATGTTTAGCTTAACACTTGACGAGTGTCAGAAATCGCTTATTTCTGACAAGTGTTAGAAATAAGCGATTTTCAATATAAATCTTCATGACGGGAAAGGTGAACATCGAAATTGGTGATTCAATAACTACATTAGCCATTGTCAAGGATCATTTGAAAGAATTTGGAGTTAATTTTGAGTGTGATGTAACAGCAACAACAAACGATGGTGCCGCAGTTATGGTTAAGTTTGGTAGAATTTCTCCAACTGAACTTCAGCTTTACCTAACCATGCCATTCATTTAGCAGTTCATTGACGTTTTATATAAAAAATAAAAAAAAATTTTATATAAAAAAAAGGAAACTTCAGAATCTGAACAACAACAAAGTGAATGAGATAGTAATATTGACGAAGATGGAGATGCTATTGACGAGGATCTTGAGAATTTGAATTTAAGCGTAGTCGAGTACGAGGAAAATAATTTAGAACCATCAATTTATATATACGATGTTCTCACAAATAGTCGAAAATTAGTGAATTTTTTTCGAAAATCGCCAGTTCTGGTCAGTATTTTACAAAAATACATACTGGAGCAAGAAGGAAAAGAATTGAATTTAATTTTAGATTGTAAAACGAGATCGAATTCACTCGAGCCAATGATTACTAGAGTTTTATTGTTGAATTGCTGTATTAAACAAGCTTCATCTGATTTAGATGCTTTATATCTTTGAAACGAAGAACACACAACTATTTTACAAGAAATTTCGGAAATTCTCAAGCCAATTATGCTGAGAGTAGAAGCCTTAAATAACAAAAATGCCAATATTATATCTGGAGAAGCAGCTATTCTATTTTTATTTAATGTTCTTTTTGACCTTCAATCAGAAATAAGCCGTGATATGCTAAGACATTTAAAGAAACGTTTAAGTGATAGCCAAAATAAAAACTTAATTTTTATAGCAATATATCTTCAAAATCCAGCTTCCGTCAAAAGACCAGACATGCAGTACAATTTTTTCAACTTCCTACCCCACTCTGGGATCATAAATTTCGCAAAAACACTTGCAGAAAGAATATTTCCGAATATGTTTCAGGATGAGTAAGAGGAGCAGGGGACTAATAACAGCAGTTTAATTTCTATCCCAAAACCATTAGATCAGCAGCTAAATAAAGTAGTTGCGCAATCAACAAAAGAAGCTGAACTGGTCAAATGTGCTACTGGTGAATGTACTAAAAATATTAAATTAAATTTTGATGCTTTAAAAACAGTAAAACCTACTTCTACCGAAAGTGAAAGGACGTTTTCCGTTGGCGAAAACCGGTTTATATCGTTTAGATTTTAAATACCGAAAACCGGTTTGAGTAAAAACCCGGTAAATCATAAACCCTAATTATGATACTCGAACGTCTCTACGTAACGGAACCGAATTTAAAGGACTATGATATAATGGCAAAAGATTTTACCAATCATTGGAACTTCCCAAATCGCGTGAGCGCAGTTAACGGAAAACATATGGCCATTGAATGTCCAGCAGATTCTTTAAATAAGTTTTTAACTATAAAAATTTTAAAGTATCGTGTTATAGCCACATGTGATGCCAATTATATATTTACATATATAGACGTCGGGGCATATAGCTCACAGAGCGATGGCGGTAATATTCTTGTTTTCATAGAGAAACTGTCAAAATTAATAATATACACACATATCTTTCAGGAATTTTTAATCAAAGCAGCTTTGAAAAAATTTAATGTGCTGGTAATCTCCTATTACCAGAGCCATCCATGTTACTAGGCAGCTAAACTGTGCTAGCACTTTTTTTGTAGGGGATGCAACATTCTCACTTACCCAAAACCTAATGAAATCTTATCCGGGAGTAGGTCTTTCAAAATAAAGCCAGACGCGAAATCGAAAATGCCTTTGGCATTTTGGTTTTGTCGGTGGCGCCTCTTTTTGACCACTTTAAATATGCAACCTGACAATGCAGAGGAAATTGTGCTAACATATGTCGCTTGAAATGTTAAAATGAAACCGTTCATTTAAGATTGTTTAACAATACCACAGTTAGAAATGCAACTATTTACTTTATGGGTTGAATTAAAGGTTTTAAAAATATCCTGCTGTCGAGATTCGTTAAACCTCTATCAAAGATGTAGAGTATTATTAGATCAACGATTGGCTTTGCCACTTAAGAATGCCAAAATAATCACAATATACCTGGCACGGAAACGACTAGAGGTCTAATGACAATTAAAGCAGCTTCATTATTTTCAAATATCGAAACTTTAGCACTAGACGTGTTAATTCTGCCAAAATTAACAGATTCCTTACCCTTTCGCGAAATAAATATCACTAATTACAGTAAAATTAAAGGGCTACAACTCGCCGATCCACACTTTAACAAGCCAGGGAAGGTAGATCTCATTATCGGAGCAGACTTTTTCTTTAGTTTATTGCAGTAAATTTAGAAGACAATTTATCGGCGCAAAATTCAATTTTTGGTTGGATTCTAGCAGTTGAAGTAGCTCCAGCGTAAAACCAAACAACCAGCCTTAATGTTCATGTCGGCCTAAATATTGATGATACCGTTAGAAAATTTTGAGAAATGGAGGGATTTTCCTACTATAATGCACTTTCCAAACAAGAGCGCGACTGTTAAGAATATTCAAACTAAATCTTTCACGCCAAGAGTCTAGCAGATATATTGTGAAGTTGCCGCTCAAGGCGTCTAATATCATACTAGAAAATTCCACAACAAAAGAGCGTGTCGCGTTCGATGGTTTCAGTAAGACTACAATGGCCATTTCATAAATAAACTACTTATGGTTGGTCCAGCAATACAACCAACACTGACATAGAAAAAATGTACAGACAAGTTATGGTAGCAGAAGAGGATCAGAAATAAAAACAAATACTGTGGCGAAAATCAAAGTGAGACATTAAATTTTTTTAAGCTTACAACGGTGACGTTTGGAATGGCTAGTTCAGCGTTCTTAGCAACACGATGTCTCCATCAGGTTGCATTAGACTCCCAATTGGAATATTCATTAATTGCTTATCAAATTTCTCCCTATTTCTATATAGATGACTATCTATCTGGTGCAGATACTATTGAGAAGAGTCGCTACCTAAAAGAAAATTTGAAACATAGTTTAGAACAAAAAGGTTTAATTTTGCGTAAATTACGGAGCATTGCAAGTGAGTTACGAGACCAAACAAGCAAAAAGGAGGAATCGTTGGTTCCAAATATAAAAAGCATATCAAATGCTTTCAAAATTTTCGATCCCTTAAGACTTTTATCACCATCTATCATAATAGCCAAAATATTGTATCAACAACTATGTTTGACAAAATTAGAATGGGACGATGAGCTACCCAATGATATAGCGATTTTGTGGATACAATTAAAGGCAGAACTGCCCCATTTGGAGCAAATCAAAATTCCACGGTACATTAAAAAGAACAGAATGCAGATTTATGGGGTTTGTGATGCCAGCAAACGAGCATATGCTGCATTCATATACAGCCGATTTCAAAACGAGAAAGGTGAAATACAAGTAGAACTCATTGCATCAAAGACCAAAGTTGCACCGATACAACAAGTTCCCTTACCTCGATTGGAGTTATGCGGTGTACATTTGCTATCCAAACATTAAGAATTTAAGAAAACATTACCCGTTGACGTTCCCATATACGCTTGGACGGACTCAAATATTGTCCTGGCATGGTTATCCGCTCATCCAACCAAATGGAAGACTTTCGTCGCCAACCGAGTTTCCGAAATTCAACAATTATTGCCTCGGAATCACTGGGGCCATATTAAATCCCAAAATACTCCAGTTGACTACGCTTCAAGGGGAATATCGCTCATTGCAAGAAAGCAGATGATTTCATCTAACCATCCACTTGCATCACTTACACCGTTTTTAGATGCTGATGGAGAACTCAATAAATCTGTATGATTACAAACACTATCATTCTACCTAATTCCCACCTTCTAAGCAGATGAATAATCACGTACTTTCATGTAAAATACCTCCACCCAGGTCCATCCCATACTTTCAATCTTATACGTCAAAATTATTGGATCGTGAAAAGCAGACCAGCTGTGCGAAATATCATTCGAAAATGCATTCCTGTGCTTCAGAAGTCGAGCAAAAACAGCCAAGCAACTTATGAGTGATTTACCTGAGGTTCGAGTAACCCTAGCGAGACCATTCACTAACTGAGGCATACATTATGCTGGACCCATTATTTTAGCCAGGAAAAGAGGTCGGTATGCATTAATGGTTAAGGGATACATAGCAATGTTTGTAAGCATGGTCACTAAGGCGATACATATAGAAGCGGTCACGGAACTAACTACCGATGCCTTCAGAAGAAATGTTTCCAGCAACATATACTCGGATAATGGCACAAATTTTATTGGAGGTAACCGAAAGCTGAAAGAGGTATTTAGAATTATTTATTCTAAAATTAATGACTCCATTATTACAGAGTTTTGCGCTCAGAATCTTATTCCTCCTTCTACCCCTCATTTTGGGGGATTATGGGAATCCGCTGTGAAATCAGTTAAAACCCACCTAAATCGCATTACTGGCAACAGCCATCTTACATTCGAAGAAATGAGTACATTATTGTGTCAGATCGAAGACATATTAAACTCATGGCCACCTTTTAATGGAATCATCGATAATGTCTGTACCTGTGGATGATCTAAGTGATATTGCAACATCTCGCTTATCTAGGAAGCAACAAGTTGAGAATATAGCACATAGCTTCCGGGTGCGATTTCACCAGGACTACCTCAACAATCTACAGCAACGACATAAGTGGAAAACACGATGGAAAATAACAAAATCAGCGATTTAGTACTAATAAAAGAAGATAACCTACCGTCGCGTAAATGGGCAATGGAGCGGATTGCTGAAGTTCATCCAGCCGACAAAGGTTTAATTCGAGTCGTCACTCTCAAAACAGCATCAACCATCTTTAAACGACCCATAACCAAGGGGCTCAGAAAAGGCAAAACTAGAGAGGAAGCTCTAGCTGCTGCTAAGTCCGAGCGCCCAGTCAAAGCACCTCTGAAACCGGTAGCAACTACCCTAGACAGTAGGTCTGGTTGGTAAGTGCGAGAGGTCTTTCGAGGTTGCTTTGGAATCCTCCAAACCACCTGCAAAAAAAACTAAAAGTGGACCTTCTCCGGTCAAGGCCTCTTTCAGCCAAGTAGCAGGCATTGTTAGGCTAGGCATCTTACCAAATGATCTCAGTGGCAACCCTCTTAATATGGAGCAAATGGCAAACATACAGGAGTGTGTCATTGACCTTATCATTGAGACGCAAGGTCCAACCCATCAGCCTCAATTCCTTGGTTCCTTTCGGAGAACAGGATGGCTTTTCTTCATTTGTTCCGATCTTTCAACAGTGGAATGGATGAAGAATAATTTTGACAGGCTAAGATCAAAATCTTCCTCTTCTACCAAAATTATGCTTAGAAGAGGAAGATTTTTCTCGGCCAAATATAGTTAGAGGGTTTCTTCCACAAGGTCTCACGGCAAATTCATGGAAGATTCTACAACGGACGACAACTGGACCACTCGTCCATTTGGTCATGGCCATAGGAGATATTTTAATGAAGACACTGCGCGAGTCCAAGGGGAATGTGGCTTACCGCTTCGGCCACATTAGACTCATTTTAAAGAGTCATCCCCCTCTACCATTCAAACTACTGGAGTCAGCTCCAGCAATGAACAATTTTTATCAGCCTCAGAAGGAGTTACAAACGACGAGAGGGCAGCTCAGAGCAGTAGCGCTGTAGAGCATTTTGTTCCCGCTGCATTGGATCTCTCCGTGACTCCTAATTTGACACCGGTAAAAACAAATATGGTGACCATACAAAGGGCTGTCCAGGGTAGACTAGCCAAGTCAACGGCACCAACTTCGAGAATTAAGCCTAGAGGCGCTCGAGAGATTACTAGGAGGAAATGTGGCAAAAACACGTCATTTCCCGCAAAACAGACGGCTGATAAGCAGTCAGCGGTTAAGTAGCCAGGAGCGCAGAGCTCCTTACCCTAATAAGTAAGTATAGCTGGTATTATTAGTGTACTACAAGCAAACCTGCATCATGCAAAAGGAGCCTCGGATGCCTTTTGCAGTAGGTTTGCTCAACAACATTTAACACTTGGCCTCATTCAAGAACCCTGGGTTAGTGGAGGAAAAATTAGGTGCCTTCACCTTAAGTCATGTAAGTTGGTTTATGATCGCAGGGAATCAGTTCCCCGTACAACAATATTTGTTTCATCTAATATTAACGTTCTTCCAATTCCAGAGTTCATCACTAAGAATTTGGTTGCAGTAATCCTGGAAGTACCGACTAGCAGGAGAGTGCAGGAGATAGTATATGCCTCTGCGTACTTCCCTGGTGAATCGTTAAGTGTTCCACCTGTAGTTGTACAGGATTTGGTGGATTACTGCAACCTAAAAAACAAACAATTCATCATATGCTGCGATGCAAATGCGCATCATATCATTTGGGGTAGCAGCAACACAAATAGTAGAGGGGAGTCCCTTTTAAATTATCTTATGAGCAGTCACATAGACATCTTAAATAAAGGGTCTAGCCCTACTTTCATTAACATGATTCAGCAAGAGGTTTTGGACCTCACTCTGTCGAGTCAGCTCATTTCCAACTCTGTTGCAAACTGGCATATATCAAATGAAGCTTCATTGTCGGACCACATGCACATCAGGTTCGATAAATCAAAGCAGACATGCCAACATCTTTGAGTTCAATTAGTGACCTAGAAACTACAGCTTGTTTGTTAAATGATGTGCTCCTATCTTCTTACGGAAGCAGCTGTGTGCCGCGTAATGTTGCGGTTAATCGCAAAGTTCCATGGTGGAACGAGCAGCTGACTAAACTCCGTAAGAGGGTTAGGAAACTATTTAATAGGGCAAAGCATTCTAATGAGTGGCATGAATATAGGCAAGCCCTAACAAATTACAATACTGAACTAAGGCATTCAAACGCCTTACGTGGAGGAAAAACTGTGGTAATTTCGATATACCTACAGCTGTTCGACTCCATAAAGTTCTAGCTAAGGACCAGTCAAACGAGATTGGGCTTCTTTTGAAATCCGATGGTAACTATACATCGGACCGCAAAGAATCACTCGAAACCTTGCTTCAAGTGAACTTTCCGGGCTGCACTGTATACAACACAAATACAATAACTAACCCTATATTTGGTTCACATATGGGTGCAAATGTGGGTTGGGTTAATAGCTTATCCGGTAAGCTTTTTACTCCGGAAAAAATCAAATGGGCCATTAACTCTTTTCAGCCGTTTAAGGCTCCAGGCGGAGATGAAATCTTCCCAGCCCTTCTCCAAAGAGCTTGGATTTGATTATCTCTGCTCTGGTAGCCTTATTTAGAACTAGCTTCAATTTGGGGCACATACCACAGGCTTGAAGCCAAGTCAATGTGGTTTTTATCCCAAAGCTTGGCCAAATGAACTCCCTAAGTCCTACCGACCTATCAGTCTTACATCATTTATTCTAAAAACTATGGAACGACTGGTAGATCTTCATATCAGAGACTGGTTAACTGTAACCATACCCCTTAATTCTAATCAATTTGCCTACAGAAAAGGCAAACCCACAGAGGGGGCGCTGCATCCACTTGTTACCAAGGTTGAAGCGGCTTATCGCTCGAAAGAAATTGTGCTGTGCACTTTTTTGGATATTGAAGAGGCTTTCGACAATACTGAATACGACTCAATTTCTAGGGCAATAACGCGTAGAGGTATTGATGATCCAACTAACCACTGGATTAGCTCCATGTTGGCTAGTAGGAAGATTACATTGAAATTAGCTAATAAATCAGTCACAATTACGGCAGTAAAGGGATGCCCACAAGGCGGTGTCCTGTCACCTTTGCTGTGGTCACTCGTGATCGACGAGTTACTTGATGAGCTACAGCTACTCGATTATGACGCCATTAGTTATGCGGACGATTTGGTTATCATAATCTCTGGTGGGCATGAATGTACGATGTCTGACAGCATGCAACAGGCCTTGCTTGTTATATCGAATTGGTGCACTAAAGAGGGGCTTTCGATAAACCCTAACAAGACAGTCTTGGTATCATTTACCAAAAGACGGAAATTGAACTTTGGTTCAATTAGTCTAAATGATATTACTATCAGATACTCTAATGAAGTGAAATATCGGGGTGTTGTCCTAGATAAGAAACTGAATTGGAACTGTCATATTAAAAAATTCACGCCATCGAAACCTGTATCTCAACTAGTATGACTAAAGGCCTTAAGGGCGCCTTCATCCACATTTTCTTCAACAGCCAAGCAGCATTGAAAGAATTGGCTTTCAACTGCCTAGATTCAAAGTCGGACTGGATTCAAACTGCTACAATCTCTCTCTTGTCATAACAAAGTTAGGTTATGGTGGGTACCTAGTCACAGGGGTATCACTGGAAATCAAATAGCCGACGAACTTGCACGGGCAGGCTCATCAGCTACACCAATTACCCCTGAGCCTTTCTGTGGCATCCCGTGGGCCTAAGTAGTCTACAATATTAGTAAATGGCAAAAATGCAGTGCTTGACCTATTGGAACTGTATTCCCGGCCTTAGACAGGCCAAATCTTTGATCAGACCATTTCATCACAAGGACTTGGCGGTCAATTCAAGTAAAGGAAATATTAGGAAGCTAGTGAGTTTTCTTTCAGGTCACTGCAGTCTGAGATATCATTTGTACAAAATGAACCTGTCCACAGAGATGGAGTACCGACTCTGTTTGGAAGAGATAGAAACTGCAGAACAAGTACTATGTGAGTGTGTTGCTCTGTGCACACTGAGGTGGCTTCATTTTGAAGAGTGGTATTTGAACCCGGAGAAATGTAGATTGGCCTCTACGGGCAGCATTATCACCATTATTACGAAGCTGGATAGGCTTCTGGACTAAAAAATCCCAATAGCACAAAAGATCTTTCAGGTCGCAGTGCTAGCCGTTTTTGGCAGGGGAAAAAATGATGGTTGACGTACTGTCATCATATTCGTCAACGGTGAGGATTATTTTAAAGATGTCAATCCAAAAATAGTGGATGCGGAGTTATTTGTACTAAATTTTAAGTCAACTTCCCGTTCTAAAATGCGGAAATTTAACTAATCGGGCAACCCGCATTTCTTTGTAATGATTTAATTCAATGTTAAAAAATTTCTCTTTTACTACGACTTTCGAGCGAACAACAACCAGTCTACCGAGCGAATAAAATAAAATAAAAATCATATGTTGTGAATTTAGTGTAATTTTTTATATTTAAAAAAAAAATTTTTTTTTTGCGAATTTTAATAACTGGTATTATTGAACTTATGTGGCAGACGAAAATTATTAATAAAATTGCTTATATCTAAATAGCCATCAGCACTGCATATATCATAAATCCAAAGATAAGCCCTGCATAATTGGTACACCACTTATCACCATATCACAAGAAATCAATTCACCTTCCATGAAACACTTAGTTACACTACTAAATAGTTTACCCATTTCAATTTTCATTTTATTTTTTACTTCACAGATAGCGGCCATAAACTCATTTTTGGATTAACAATTTTTTTTTTTTCAATTAAATCGAATTTTCCACTAATTTTGTCGATGCATTGAACATTTCAATATTTACGGTTGTCATTACATAAAAAATTTTTGTTATGATTATTTGTTATTTAAGTAAAAAAAAATTAAAATTTAACTACACAATGCGTGCTACTCGCTTGCAGCCTCAATCATGAATGACGATGAAATGATCTGGCAACTTATTTAAATTTGCCAAAAGAACACGTCATGTACAAACTAGACAGACACAAAATGCGGAATATTATCTGGTGAAACTTGAATTGCTGCTGGTTTTGCAGGACCCTTAAATCATATATTGATTTCAAACCAAATATTAAAACAATAAATAATATTTTGTACCGCACACATTGTTCGATTTACAAACATTTCTTCCCAACCATACGATAACCATGAAAATATTTAAAGAATAGGAATGTCCCAATAATTGTCATCTTATCCAATCTAAAAAAAAAATGTTAAGGCAAAACAAACAAGATACAATCCGTATCAATTTATATAAAAATAACAACACAGCAAAGTCATAATATACAACAAAAATAAAATGTTGACATTTTATGTAGGCATTTAGGTAATAAAAATGAAATTTATAAAAAAAAAATAGTGTTAAAAAAAAATGTTAACAATACAAAATATACAAAAAAAATCATCTTTCAGTTTTGATCCAATTAATAAATATATAACAAAATAAATATACAAAAGAAATAAATAAGATTGACAGTTTCTCATAACAATCATACAAGAATAATGGTAAATATTTATTCAACCGGCTACAATTTATTTGAACACCTTTATGTAATTTATTTTTATAGTTTTATTTTAGTTGTGTGTTGTTTTATTTATTTATTTAAATTTAAATTAATTAAATCTATAGTTTTCGTTAAATTATTAATGAATTTATAATACAAAACGTAGGTATGACAATTTACTAAATTATTTTATAAATGCAGTCATTCAATTGATTGATTGATATATTGATTTGTATTTTAATTCAATTACTACGGATTTAATTAATTTTTATAAATTAAAAATCAGTTTGAAATTTTAAAAATTAAATGACTTTAATTCAATGTAAATTTAAATACGCGGTATGTGCTAAGGAGCTAATTTCAGTTTTATTTAAAAAGAAATTATTTTAATTTAATTTATATAAAATTTAGAGTTTTGTGTCGAATGAAATGTATATAAATTAGATTTTTGTGTAATTCAATGACGTATTTTGTTAGTTCAACGGTTTGATTATTCGATGTTGTGTGTAATTATATTAGAATTAACAACTTTACACTTAGTAATTTTTAGCAACAAGGGACGAATTAAAATATTTTGTGGGCGTATTTTGCCATTTTAACGGTTGTTTTTATTGATTTAAGATTTAAATAAATTTTCTAGCCGCTGCTAGACGATTACAAATAAACAACAAAATATGTATTGTATAAATGTTTGACGAATATTCGAAAAAAAATCGCTTGTAGAGCGAATAGGTTACGAATGTAACCTTAATTACATATTTTTCATTTGTTTTGTGTCCACACGATTTGTTATTTTACAAATCACGAACATTCGTCATATATTTGCAATCATCTGGCTGCGGCTTTAGATGAATGTTAACCCGATTCCACATCCATTTGTGGTAGTCTTGTCAGGCGGTAGTCTTAAGTTGAACAAAATGTTGTAATCTTATTTATTTTTGATAGAATAATTGAAATTTCCGAGAAATATCCCTTCGAAAGTGCCAGTTTCAGTTCAGAATTGTGTTGTTTGAAATCTGTACAGAGAAAAATGCAGCAAAGCAACACAAACACGACCCGATTACGGAAACTTACGGTACTTTTAATAATAGTTTGAAAACTATAAAAAATAAAAATAGGGATATACCGAAGGATAAAGATGTTGAGCAGCAATTATGTGAGACAATTTTTTGTTTTATAAAGCATTATCCGAAAATGTAAAACAAACCAGACAAGAATTCATATGAAACCACCCCTATTTAAAACAAAAACTGTATCATTTTATTTTGTTTTTTTATTTATTCAAAACCATAAAAGTAAAAAAATAATTAAACTTCATTAAAAAGTGTTAAAAGCACAATAAAAAGCTGTACCCAAAGGAGTACAATGGTGAAGGATAAACAACTAATTTTTGGAATGAGGTTTTTTGAATTACTCTCTTTCGACACCGTATTCTTTGATGACATTCTTTACATCTTCGTTGTTTATCGATCCGCTTTGGAGAATAGGCCCAAGCCGTAGTAGCAATACTTGACAGAACCGAAAATTTTGAATTCGTTTAGAGTATATAGTTCCTCAAATAATGTCTAGCTAAATCTCGTTGAAACGTAAGCAAATCTTCGCTAGACTTCATGGCTATACTTTTTATAAAGCTTCCAAACGTTCATTATAATAGATTCAGCATGGATGTAAAAATCTTCATTTCTTGACTTAATATAACCTCATTTCTGAAACTTCTAGCATAATATTTTCATCAGTGGCAAAACTTTAGACATTTTGTCCTTTATATTTTATTATCTACCAAATGAATGTGTTTTAGTTTCCAAAAATCTTTTTTAGACATATTGTTAGCAACGATATGTCATTCGTGTATTTCAATCTTCTTCCAATATATATGTTCTCTTGGCATTGAGTATCCAGGTTAATACATTATACCCAAAAAGAAAATTTTTAGGTCATCGTCTTCAAACACAAAACTATGATTATTTTTTTGTGCAGTATACAACCGGGTTTGTTCCAAAAAAATTGGACAACTTCATCATCAAAAATTGCCTCAAAAACTTTAACAGGAGATTTGCAATCAAGATGTGCAATCATATTTTGTAACTTTTCGGTAAAATCATTTTTAGTATGTATTGACAAATCGCCGATTATACTTCACCATTTTGGCGGAATATTTAATACTTCACCTGAAGAATTAGGCCGGATCCGTTTTCTAAGTTTTAACAATAGGATGTCGTCCTCGTTGTCAAACTACCGTAGATTATCAATTTAAAAAAAAAATAAACATTAACCACCAGGAGCAATATGAATTCTGTAAATTTTCTGTGCTCATCCGGGTACAACGGTTTTAAATGAGGTAAGGTAAGAACATTTAAAGTAGAGTTGTGACTTGTAATACCTTACATTTGCATCGTGAAAGCACTATTAGTGCTCTTTATATTTTTTTAAAATATTATTGAAAGATATATATATATATATATATATATATATATATATATATATATATATATATATATATATATATATATATATATATATATATATATATATATATATATATATATATATATATATATATATATATATATATATATATATATATATATATATATATATATATATATATATATATATATATATATATATATATATGTATATATATATCCAGTGCAGGCCAAAACTATTTTTTCCGCCTCTTTTAGGCGCATGAACAACGTGGTTAGCAGTATCCACCATCAAATAACCTAAATGCCGAATGAGTTTTATATAACGCGCCTGGCATGGGTCAAACGTTTGTTGAAAAGCTCTTCTGTATTCTCTCATATAAGTTAGGCTCCGGAGCGTATAGTTGCATGTTTTGAAATGCAATTCTGAATTTATTTCTAAACAATTGGGTTTCATTAGTGTCTTGTGCTAAATAATAATATATACTTTTTCGCTATATACTCTTTGATATAACATCTAATAACGGAGGCGGATAGTCGGCTTTCATTGCTTTAAGTATTTAGGCTGCCCAAAAAACATTTCGGTTCATACAGCGGCTCTAACCCAACTTTCTTGCTCGGGTAAACTTTTATTTAATTTGCTTACATAAATAAAAAATTTGAATAAAAATGCAATAATACAAAATCATAGAAATTTGCATGGCTTTTATCTCTTATATAATTCGCTAAAACAATGTGCCTATATAAAGTATAATACTTAGTTTAGACGAAATTTTTGTAGTTTAGTTGCTGCAGTCTGATAAGACGATCGAATTTTTAAAAATCTTGCCCAAAATAGTATAAAACTAGGATAAGAATTAAGAGCAAAATTTTCAAAATAAAACAATTAGAGTAAATCAAAGCTATACAATGTTTTTGTATGACAACAAAAAGAGAAATAATCGATGTACAAAAATTGTTTTAAGGTGCTAAAAAAACTCAACGAATTATTTATAAATTCAAATATTTTTCAAAAATATTCAATTTTATTTTTTTGAAAAAAAATTCAAACTGGTAAGTAATAATTTATTATTTTTATAAATTATTAATTAGTTTGTAATTATATCAATAATGTATGGTGGCATTTTTCTTAAGTACAATTTTAATCTAGGGCTCATTTAGGTAAAAGACAAAGGGGCAGATTGATCGATTTGGTGCAAGTTAATTTCCAGTTTAAATAAGGTACATAGTTTTTTAAGATAGTGTAAGAATTTATGATTATACTATTATAGGAAGATACGCCACTGCATAGAGTGCCTTAAATAAAAAAACGTATAAGAACGCACAGTAACCGCAATTGTTTGGCTCGAGAAGCAGGTGGGCGGTGGTTTTTTCTCGAAGCCACTGGAATTATTGAGAAAGAATGGCGCATAGGCGATGAATTGATGGTTTCCACAGTTGATGGAAGAAGTATGTAATATATATTCAAGTATGTATAGTATCTATAAATTATATATTTCAGTCGATGGCTTCCCAAAATTGAAATGTAGAGTGAACTTTGACGTTGACAATTGAGGTATTGACACTGATAATAGACTCTCTTCACCACTCACCAGAAGTGGCCACTAATTCGACAATCAAACCGACCAATTAAATTCAATCTCCTGCGGCCAGCCAGATTGATCAAATATCTGCAAATCCAACAAGTTCACGCTAACAACAAAGAGGTCATAGACAACGAATACCCAAGGGTACGTAGATATCAAAACTTATGTTTTTTTTCTTCAAATATTGGGTATTTTATATATAAGTTATTTCTTTTATTTACTAAAATCCTTTTTCAAAGTGGAAAAGCACAAACGGAGCAAATAAAATATATTTGTTGCTCCATAAGGCATAACAACCTCTTATTTTATCAAAAAAATCAGATGTGCCCCATGGTGCTTGTTAAATTGTTGTTCCTGCACTATAACTTTATTTGTACTGCGTTCCAGGACTGGTTTAAGTAGATCTAACTCGTTTCGGATTCTTTGTCCTAAAAACAGTTGTGCCGATGACGAGGTAGATATGAAGGAATTTGGTTTAATTTTCCTTGTTTGCTCCATCCCCCTTTGATTTCTTTAGTGTCCTTTTTAACGTATCGACGAATCTTTCTGCTTGCCTGTTTGACATTGGAAGATACGGCGGAGTTCTCATATGCTTTATTAATTGTAACTCACAAAATGATTTGAACTTCTCACTGACAAATTGGGTATCATGGGAACTCTCAAATTGGGAACTCTCAGAATGCCGGACACCACCGTACATCCGTGTTTCATATAACAAAACCGAAGGAGTGGATGGAATATTAGTTATGACAAAATTGAGCCAGTTACTGATACCTAAGCGATCGCTAGTTAGTATTTTTTGTGTGGTAGGGAAAGGAAAGATATGTCAGTAATGACAGAATTGGTCCGATTTCTCGTTAGCCAATATTCAAACTACTGTTAGCACAAGACAATCACAATTATAATTAACCGCTCTGCATTCTATCATCTTACCAGAAATTCCAGTGTGCCACCGTTCAAATGTAGTCTGCAAATGTTCCCTAAAAATAAAATCTATTAATAAACTAATTGCTCTTAAAAAATATAAAAATATAAAAATATAAAAAATATAAAAATATAAAAATATAAAAATATAAAAATATAAAAATATAAAAATATAAAAATATAAAAATATAAAAATATAAAAATATAAAAATATAAAAATATAAAAATATAAAAATATAAAAATATAAAAATATAAAAATATAAAAATATAAAAATATAAAAATATAAAAATATAAAAATATAAAAATATAAAAATATAAAAATATAAAATATAAAAATATAAAAATATAAAAATATAAAAATATAAAAATATAAAAATATAAAAATATAAAAATATAAAAATATAAAAATATAAAAATATAAAAATATAAAAATATAAAAATATAAAAATATAAAAATATAAAAATATAAAAATATAAAAATATAAAAATATAAAAATATAAAAATATAAAAATATGAAAATATAAAAATATAAAAATATAAAAATATAAAAATATAAAAATATAAAAATATAAAAATATAAAAATATAAAAATATAAAAATATAAAAATATAAAAATATAAAAATATAAAAATATAAAAATATAAAAATATAAAAATATAAAAATATAAAAATATAAAAATATAAAAATATAAAAATATAAAAATATAAAAATATAAAAATATAAAAATATAAAAATATAAAAATATAAAAATATAAAAATATAAAAATATAAAAATATAAAAATATAAAAATATAAAAATATAAAAATATAAAAATATAAAAATATAAAAATATAAAAATATAAAAATATAAAAATATTAAAATATAAAAATATAAAAATATAAAAATATAAAAATATAAAAATATAAAAATATAAAATATAAAAATATAAAAATATAAAAATATAAAAATATAAAAATATAAAAATATAAAAATATAAAAAATATAAAAATATAAAAATATAAAAAATATAAAAATATAAAAATATAAAATATAAAAATATAAAAATATAAAAATATAAAAATATAAAAATATAAAAATATAAAAATATAAAAATATAAAAATATAAAAATATAAAAATATAAAAATATAAAAATATAAAAATATAAAAATATAAAAATATAAAAATATAAAAATATAAAAATATAAAAATATAAAAATATAAAAATATAAAAATATAAAAATATAAAAATATAAAAATATAAAAATATAAAAATATAAAAATATAAAAATATAAAAATATAAAAATATAAAAATATAAAAATATAAAAATATAAAAATATAAAAATATAAAAATATAAAAATATAAAAATATAAAAATATAAAAATATAAAAATATAAAAATATAAAAATATAAAAATATAAAATATAAAAATATAAAAATATAAAAATATAAAAATATAAAAATATAAAAATATAAAAATATAAAAATATAAAAATATAAAAATATAAAAATATAAAAATATAAAAATATAAAAATATAGAAATATAGAAATATAAAAATATAAAAATATAAAAATATAAAAATATAAAAATATAAAAATATAAAAATATAAAATATAAAAATATAAAAATATAAAAATATAAAAATATAAAAATATAAAAATATAAAAATATAAAAATATAAAAATATAAAAATATAAAAATATAAAAATATAAAAATATAAAAATATAAAAATATAAAAATATAAAAATATAAAAATATAAAAATATATAAATATAAAAATATAAAAATATAAAAATATAAAAATATAAAAATATAAAAATATAAAAATATAGAAATATAGAAATATAAAAATATAAAAATATAAAATATAAAAATATAAAAATATAAAAATATAAAAATATAAAAATATAAAAATATAAAAATATAAAAATATAAAAATATAAAAATATAAAAATATAAAAATATAAAATATAAAAATATAAAAATATAAAAATATAAAAATATAAAAATATAAAAATATAAAAATATAAAAATATAAAAATATAAAAATATAAAAATATAAAAATATAAAAATATAAAAATATAAAAATATAAAAATATAAAAATATAAAAATATAAAAATATAAAAATATAAAAATATAAAAATATAAAAATATAAAAATATGAAAATATAAAAATATAAAAATATAAAAATATAAAAATATAAAAATATAAAAATATAAAAATATAAAAATATAAAAATATAAAAATATAAAAATATAAAATATAAAAATATAAAAATATTAAAATATTAAAATATTAAAATATTAAAATATTAAAATATAAAAATATAAAAATATAAAAATATAAAAATATAAAAATATAAAAATAAATATAAAATATAAAAATATAAAAATATAAAATATAAATATAAAAATATAAAAATATAAAAATATAAAAATATAAAAATATAAAAATATAAAAATATAAAAATATAAAAATATAAAAATATAAAAATATAAAAATATAAAAATATAAAAATATAAAATATAAAAATATAAAAATATAAAAATATAAAAATATAAAAATATAAAAATATAAAAATATAAAAATATAAAAATATAAAAATATAAAAATATAAAAATATAAAAATATAAAAATATAAAAATATAAAAATATAAAAATATAAAAATATAAAAATATAAAAATATAAAAATATAAAAATATAAAAATATAAAAATATAAAAATATAAAAATATAAAAATATAAAAATATAAAAATATAAAAATATAAAAATATAAAAATATAAAAATATAAAAATATAAAAATATAAAAATATAAAAATATAAAATATAAAATATAAAAATATAAAAATATAAAAATATAAAAATATAAAAATATAAAAATATAAAAATATAAAAATATAAAAATATAAAAATATAAAAATATAAAAATATAAAAATATAAAAATATAAAAATATAAAAATATGAAAATATAAAAATATAAAAATATAAAAATATAAAAATATAAAAATATAAAAATATAAAAATATAAAAATATAAAAATATAAAAATATAAAAATATTAAAATATTAAAATATTAAAATATTAAAATATAAAAATATAAAAATATAAAAATATAAAAATATAAAAATATAAAAATATAAAAATATAAAAATATAAAATATAAATATAAAAATATAAAAATATAAAAATATAAAAATATAAAAATATAAAAATATAAAAATATAAAAATATAAAAATATAAAAATATAAAAATATAAAAATATAAAAATATAAAAATATAAAAATATAAAAATATAAAAATATAAAAATATAAAAATATAAAAATATAAAAATATAAAAATATAAAAATATAAAAATATAAAAATATAAAATATAAAAATATAAAAATATAAAAATATAAAAATATAAAAATATAAAAATATAAAAATATAAAAATATAAAAATATAAAAATATAAAAATATAAAAATATAAAAATATAAAAATATAAAAATATAAAAATATAAAAATATAGAAATATAAAAATATAAAAATATAAAAATATAAAAATATAAAAATATAAAAATATAAAAATATAAAAATATAAAAATATAAAAATATAATATAATAATATCATAATATAATAATATAATATCATAATATAATATAAATATAATATAATATAATTCAACAATACTATAACACTATAATATAAATAAAAAACACTATAATACAATATAAGGACAGCTCAGCCAAAACTACCGACGCCAACTTCCACCGATGAATCAGGCATCACGAAGAAAACCAACTACACGAATTGACTTAGAAACCCGACGATAACACCAATAAGAGAAATATGTTCTGATACTCGCTTGAACCACCACAAAAATAAAGAACACTTCACACGGAACGACAAGAAAGAGAACCGGAATACAAGGAGCACACTGAAAATCACAGCGACATCGAGCGAAAGCGAATATCGAGTCAAATCTTACAACTAGTGCCTCTCAAGCATACTCTATACCGTAAAGTATTAAGACCAAAACCTTTGGCAATGACACTCCGATGGATTTCTATGCTCTACCAGGACCCAAAATATTAGGCGAGACAATCGTAAATGACATTCCAATCTAGAAGCATCAACCGGCTCTTTAAAAGCCAAAACATTACAGGGTCATTGGAGGCCAACCAACCACCGAAACGAACGTGATGGCAGAGAATAAATCCTGCACCTAACTTCAAACACACACTTAAACTACACCTTCAGATCCAAAAAACATCAGACAATATCAAAGAATGCAAAAATTGTGACTCACTTCCGATGCAATCTAAGCAATGCTGATTTCAAGGTTAGACTGAAATATTGAACCCAATCCAAGTTTGCATTTATCTTAACAACACACATGATCCAATTTACTTTGCTCAAAGCACGAACCCCAAGCCACACTATCAACCGAATCCGAAAGGCACCACCACTTCCACCAGATGATGACCCAGTCAAAACATTAGAAAATCAACCGCCTTACAGGCCAATGCCAACCATTCCCCAAGATCCCCCACAAGACCCCTCAGACCACTTCCTCAACATCGGCGATCGCTGCCCGTGGTCAGCCCAATTAACGATACTGACCCAGTGCTAAAGAAAGACAATTAGTATTAAAAATTAAACTCCAGTCATAAAATAAGAAGTATGTAAGTAGACTTATGCAATGATGAATAAAAAATTATTGTAGCGCCTGTTGTATTTTGCGGCAAAACGTACAACTAACATTAGCGCTTACAACCACAATTCCACTTACAATTCCAATTTTTTAATTTATCCAGGTTGCTGGGTAAATTCTGTTTGAGACTCTTAAAATTTGTCTAATTTATAAACAGTTTTAAGCCCTGCGACGACGCTTCAACTAAACACTACAGTTGCAAGTTTCACTTTCATTTGGTCGAAATAACCTGGATTATCATCTTTGCGCGTTAACTAAGGGCACAACATTCTAGTCGGAAATTCCAACGATAATTTGTAAAATGCACGAATTACTTTCCAACTAACTACTCCATCGGAAGTTTTTATATCGGCTGCAAGTAAAGCATTTCGAAATGATTTAATTAAGTTTGGTTCAACCACATACGTTGAACTTTCGCAAATTATACATGGATCGGTAGACGTAGCGTCTGAATTATAGCTCTCATGGTTAATTCATTTTTGTTTTCTGTTTTCATCACTCTTATCCACATATCCATTTACTGCGTCTCGAATTAAATTGAATTTTAAAACTTTTCTTATTTTAATCGCACCGAAAATTAATGTACATTGCTTACCCGCAACTGTTAAGCCAAGTGTCCACTTTAGAGTTTTTTCGGTAGAGCGTAGAATGTAGAGTCTATACAAGTAGTGTGTACACTATAGAGCTTCTTTAAAACTCTACCGCTTTCCATAGAGTAGCCGTAGAGAAATTTTAAGTAGAGCTCTACCATGCGCTCTACGGACTGTATACACTGTAGACCTATTTTTCTCTACGGTAGAGTGCTCGGCTACTACTATATTTTATTTTCGATTAATAATATTTTATTTTCAGTTTTTCGTTCGTGAGTGTAGTGTGTACTCACGAACGAAAAACTGAAAATAAAATGTCTGTTACAAGTTACATAAAAAAAATCAAACAAAAATGAGTTTTCGCTAAAAACAAGCCGATACTTGATGAAGAAAACAAGAAAAAAGGAAAGTGTTGGGAGCCCGAGTGGATCGCAAAAAGGAAGCAAAATGCCGGATTGTATCGTGGTCCAATGAATGAAATTAAGTAGAACGTACAAACGCCTATGATAATTTTCTACGTATATGTCATATAGTAATTACAATATGTTACTGCAACTGGTTATTCCGATCGTTCAAAAGAAAAATACGCACTTCCGAAAACCTTCAGACAAAAAATTGCAATCCCCTTCAAATATCAAGTGCTCAAGTGAAATTAGTGATGTAAGAATATTCAGGAATTTTGAATTGAATTACGAACAGTAGCCTGACCTGCAATTATACAAGATACATCTGCAATAGAAATTTCGATTCATAGGAAACTCCTTCCTCAATTAGAGATGTCCAGAAATTCACACTTGTAAGTAATAGTTTTGAGCGGGCCCAGCTATTAAAGCCTAAAATCCAACTAAGATATCGTGTATCCTAATCAGACTAGGATTTCGTGATGGGAGTTTTTTTTGGTAAAAAACAAATTATAGCTCAAATTTCACCCGTAATTTACCATAATTTCAAGATTAAAATTTTTAGTGAATCCCTATTTAAAATCTTCCTCCATTAAAATCTATTCCAGCCGCGTTCGAAAAAATGACTAACTCAATTTTAAAATACGTGGACCTAAACATTTACCGTCTCTACTGTAGGGCAAAAAACTTTATCAAACATAGATAGAGTGTAGAGCTAATGTAGAGCTCTACAAAACCTAAAACAATAGCGTGTACACTGTAGAGTTTTTTACGCAATAGAACTCTCACGTAGAGTGCGTATAGAGCTCTACTGTAGAGCTCTACAAGGTGTATACACTACGCGAGAGTTTTCTCTACCTCTACGTAAAAAACTCTATAGTGGATACGCGGCTTTAAACTGTCAATTTTTCTAGCATAAATGGCCATTTTGTGGTTTTACTTTTATAACATTAAATTGTTTTCGAAAAGTGTTTAGAATATTCTCTTTCATCAATTAATAATTCAATGATACTTCAGTTTTAGATTTAAAATTTGCACACTGCACTAGGATTTTTATTGTTTTGTTTTAGACTTTTGTTTATTTTTTTAATTTCGATCGGTATACTTTGATATTTTTTTTTGTTGTTTTTTCACAATATTGGCATAAAAGTGGATCATTATGGCAGTTTTCTATTCAAACATACGGATCAGGTAAATTTACAATGTCTTCCAATGTCATAATACTGTTATTATTTAATTCGCTTTTTGAATATGTTTTGACAATTGATTGTGGAGGAACGGACAAAAAATTAACTTAGGAAAAGGTGTTTAAATCTGTCAATTTAATCATAAAGTGTTGAAAAATGGGGTTCAAAATTTATCTATATATGTTGAACTTTTAAAGGAAATGAAATTGAGGTGTGTGGTTTTAGCAGTGTTTATACGATATTGGCTATTTCTCTCATATAAAAGAGCATCAATTAAAAGATTTCTATCACTAGATTAACTTAACTGGTTTGATGAAATGCAATTATTTTGTATATCACATTTTTTTTTAAATCTAAGTGTTTCCTACACAATAAAATAATATATTATTGATCGAAAATAATTAGGTAATTCGATATCGTAACGAACCAACGCCTTTTTCTTATTCAATTCAAACCTTAAACCAGCATTATTATTACAAAACTTGGAGGGCAGTTAAAATCCACGTGATATATAATACATTCAAAATTACATTAAAAAAATCATTAATTAAATTACAAAATCTGTCAACAAAATATCAAAATTCTTGTGAACCAAAAAAAAACTCAATTCATGAACTAATGTAGCTAATTAACACAAAACTTCAAAACAAAACCAAAATTGACAGAATTTCTATGTTTTCAATGTATAAAAATGTTTCCGTTTGTAACAAAATAATAGTTATCTCACAATAATCGGTATCTTATGTGGGTGGCCATACATATCAAAAAATCAGGTATTTTATAAGACATAAAGAAATCATCATAGAAATTGATTTTCTTTATCTATTCTTAATTTCAATTATTTTCTTTTATGTTATTGAATTGTATATTGGTTAAATAAGCTACGCATGATTTGGTTGTGTACCAAAATAACGCACATAAGAAACCATAAAAAAATTGTATACATATAAGATTAACATTTTCTAATCCACTTCAGAAACTTAAAAAAAAAAATTACAAACAAAAGAATCAAAATTGATTCTTGTTATAGGATTTATAAAATGTTCGTTTAAAGAGGTGATGAAGAGTACCGCTAAAGTTAAACTATAGACAACACTATATATTAATATTTGCATGAATGCTTTTAAATTCGATTAGTTTATCACATTTTTAACGAAAACGAACGGTATCACAGAAAATAAACATTTGAACAATAGAAATTGGCTTAAATCAAGTCAAGTATACTTAAGATTTAGAAAATAAATTTTTCTGTGAAAATTTAAATAAGATTTAAAATTGGGTATCGTCGGACTTTTTTTTACCTCGTCGAATTGGATTTATGTTGGCCACAGAAAATAAAATTTAATTTAAAATTTTCTATGCATTCGAAAAAAAAAAACAACAACAACCAAGTCAAGTGTATTATTTAATAAGATGATATATTATAATCTTATGAGGTAACAGTAGCGTGTTAAATTTATATTTACTTAACTAAAGAACACACAATAAGTTAAGGGATGCTGAGTAAAAAAAATTTAAATGGGCGTGAAAGAAGAAAAGGTTCTTACCCAAATGAAAGTGATTTTATGCATCAGAAATGTATAATTTAACGATAATTGTAAATTAAATTATGGGTGAAATTATTTGATTAGTAGAAAATTGAAAATAAGGATTTATTTAAAAATCGACCACACTTGTTGTTTGTCGATCGATATGGTAATAAGAAAGCTGTTTGATGTGGTCGGCTAAAATAATTTTGGTATTTGTGGTAAAATTTATTCCAGTTTCCAAATTGGACACGCACAAGATTAGTAAAATACAGTGAATTGCATCCGGCACCTTTACTTCACATCTTGGATGATCCAAAACTTTCTTTTAGAAAATAACACATGGTTCATTTGACCTCGGGATGTCTTACGAGGGTGTGTCCATGATTCCAAGAGAATATTTTTCAAAATGTTTCGAAATGGGGTCATGAGCGAACGCAAAGTACATCATTCTTTCCCCATTATCGGTCGCTGGATTGTGTCGGAAGTACGGATCTATTATTTCACATAAGTCAGTTTTATTTTTGCCAGTTCTAACATTAAAGTCACCAATCACTAGTGTTGGAAATTCACTGCGATTTAAATTTCGCAAAAAATGGTTCCCATTTTATTTTATATAAATAATTGTACTAATACGAATTAAGGTTTAATGGGTACGCTATTTGACGTTGATGACTTAATACTACATAAAGTTTGAAATGAACCTTAACTTATAAAGTTAACCCTAATCTCTAACATAGTCCCTCGGGTTAAGGGAATTATAATAATAATTAACTTAACTAGTTATTTAATCATTTGTCAAGCGTTCCTTCTTTTAGTTTTTGTAAATCTGGTTCTGGAATTGTTGATAATGGTTCTCCTATTGAAAAATGGCTCGGTGTTAACATTTGGAGTTCATCTACTGCCTCATTTAATTTGCACAATGGTCTAGAATTTAGAATTGACTCGATTTGTGTAACCATAGTGCAAAGTTCCTCGTAAGTAAAATTTGAACCCGACATCACTCGTCTCAAATGAAACTTAGCAGACTTAACCCCCGCTTCCCAAAGCCCTCCGAAATGTGGAGCACTAGGTGGGATAAATTTAAACTTGATTGACTTCTGTTTTTTTTATATTTTAAATAAATTGAGTTTATTTATTTTATTTTATTACAATCTAGTCTCCTGGACTAATGAGCAATTTGTTTCTAACTTAATTTACTAAGATAATTATATCTATGACTCCACCCATTGACGTTTCACAGTTTCTGGTAAGTTGTTGGTTATACCACATCGGTATTGTGGATGTAAATCAGCAAGCCGCTGTTTGCATTAATAATTAAACCAGTTCAAAGGGTTTAGTTCTTTTCAATCTGCGTATAATATTGGTGTTGGTTAACAGCTGAATTGCCTCTATATTCACATGTTGCTGGAGTCTTTCTTCGTGTTTCCTTGTATTTTTTTAAATTTCATTTTAAACGGGATCCACTTTAAGGTCTCTATGTAGATCACTATTCCTGACGTACCATGGTGCATCGACGATGTTCCTTAGTATCCTGTTCTGAAACCTTTGAATGATATTGACGTTGCTGCGTTTTGTACAACCCCAGAGTTCAATACCATAAGTCCATATTGGTTTCAGTATTTGCTTATAAAGTAGCAGCTTATTGTATGATGATAGAGAAGAGTGTCTGCCTATCAGCCAATGCATTTTTTTATATTTGAGTTTTAGTTCTTAATTTTTATTTTTGACGTGGACCTTCCATCTAAGTTTAGCATCCAGGGTCATGCCTAGATACTTAGCTGTGTTTGCATACGGTATTAGTTCTCGATTTATTGAAACAGGTATATGTTCAACTCGTTTGTTGGTAAAATTTATGTGAACTGATTTAGTTTCATTTAGCTTAATTCGCCATCTTTTAGTCATTTATATACTTCGGAGATAGCTGATTGTAATTTTTGTGTTGATTCTTCGTTGCTTTTTCCAACAGCTAGGATCGCAGTGTCATCAACAAAAGTCGCCACTGTGTTGTATTCTAATTCAGGTAGATCATACGTGTATAATAAATATAAAATCGGTCCTAATACACTGCCCTGCGGTACACCTGCTTTTATTTCTTTTAATTCAGAATAAGTTTCAGCAAATTTAATTCTAAAGAATCTATCTTTCAAGTATTGAAATAATTGCATTGGTAAGAGGTTTCTTAACTTATGATTAAGTCCTTCATGCCAAACCTTGTCAAAAGCTTGCGCCACGTCTAAAAATATCGTGGAGCAGACGTTTTTCTCTTCAAGTGCTTTCTCAATTACATTGATTACTCTGTGTACTTGTTGTATTGTTGAGTGTTGACGACGAAATCCGAACTGATGATTTGGGATTAAGTTATTCCTTTCGATTATCGAATTTAACCTTTTAATCAGTATTTTCTCAAAGAGTTTAGACATAACTGGCAACAACGAAATTGGTCTATAAGATGAAGTTTCGTATGGTGGTTAACCAGGTTTTGATATCATTATTACTTCTGTAATTTTCCACAAACTGGGTACAAATTTGATTCTAAATGCTGCATTGATAATATAAGTAAGCTTAACTAGGGCCTTCCTTGGTAGTTCTTTTAAAATTTCTATAGTAATAAGATCATAACCAGGAGCTTTTTTCGAATTTATATTGAATTTTATCTCATGCATGACTTCTTTTGGTGAAGTCAATAGAATTTCTTCACTTTCTTTTTCAGATTCCACCGTTATTATTTGAGATTCTAAAGTATGATCATCATGTGGTTGGAATATTTTTTCGAGGTGCTCCGCAAAACATTGAACTTTATCTTCGTTATTTCAAGCCCATTTCCCCCCTTCTATTCTTATTGGAGGGTTCTGCATTGTTGGTCTTTTAATATTTTTGGTTGCTTTCCAAAGTGAATAATCAGTCCTGCTAGTTAGTTTTTTTAAACAGTTACTGATTGACTCGTCTTTTACTTTTTGGATTTCCCTTCTTAACTGTTGGGTTAAATTGTTTAATTTAGTTTTATATTGAGGAGCTCGTGTTTGCTGCCATATTCTTCTCGCTCTTCTTTTTTCTGCCAATAATTCTCTTATTTCTTTAGGGTAGTTGTTTCCTTTTATTTTATATTTAATTGTTGGGGTACTTTCCCAGGCTGATTGTTGTATATCATTTACAAATTTTTGAACTTCGTTTTCTACTTGCTCCTCGTTTTTTAATGGAACCTTTAGGTTAATTTTTTCTTCTAAGGACTGCCTAAAGTATTCCCAACAAGTGCGTTTATTTATTAGGCTTGGATTTCTTTCTTTTTGAATAATTTTTTCGCTTAATGTCAAAAGTATAGGAGAATGGTCCGAGTTTAGGTCTCGACTTTCGTCTACTTGTATATAGTTCATTGATATATTTTTGATTATAAAAAAATCAATTAAGTCTGGTATTTTATTTTGATCTGTAGGCCAGTAGGTTGGTTTTCCAGTTGACAAGGTTTCACTACCGCATTTTCTGACAGCTTTAAGCAGTTCTTTACCTTTAGTCGTTGTTAGCCTAGAACCCCAATGGACATTTTTTGCATTAAAATCTCCTCCAATTATGTATCTTTTTCCTAGTTTACTGAAGAATTCGAGATAATCTTTTTCTTTTAGCGCGTGTTTCGGAGGGCAGTAAACACTAACAACACTAACATAATTATTTTTTGCTTTGACGTTAACAACAGTTGCTTGTATTTCAACTGTTTCATATTTTAGCTCTTCGTAATGGTGGATATTATTTCTAATTATAACAACGCTACCTCCTTTAGCAGTGTTTTCTGGGTGATTGGTTTTATATACTTGATAATTTTTAAATTTAATATTTGATTGTCTAGTAAAGTGAGTTTCCGTGATAAGACATATGTCGATTTTTTCTATTTCCAAGACCACCTGCAATTCTTGTTGATGTTGCATTAGTCCATTGGCATTCCAGCATATAATTCTAAGATCATTGGCCATTTTTCTGTTTAGGGATAGCTCCCTTAGCTCTATACTCAAGTGTGTGTAATCGCTCATCAAACGTATTAAGTTTACTTAATATCAATTTCAGAGTTTGACTAATATCCTCACTTTGGGTAGTTTCTCTTTGATTTACTTTACTCCTTAATACTTGAGCGTAAGTCAAATTGCTCATTTCTTCCCGAGGAATTTCCGATACTTTTCGTCGTATTACTTCGGGCTTGTTTTTTCGAATGGTTGGTTTTCTACTTAAATTTGAATTTTTTTCCATCATTCTTTTAAACTTGATGCTTTGTAATTCAACAGCAACACTGCATCTTCTATAGTTAGCGGGATGATTTTCTCCACAGTGAACGCATTTGGCCTGCCCATTTTTTGGTAGTACGCAATCTTTTGTATGATGTTTTCCAGTACATTTGACACATCTTGGTTCCTTATTGCAGTACTTTTGTGTATGTCCATACGCTTGGCATTGATGACATTGTGGTATAAGCTTAGACCTTCTTAAAGGCTGTATAATCACTTTGCATCCTAAGATGTACTTAATTTGATATATTTTTTCGATTATCTCATCGGCATCGAAGGTCAACATAAACATATTAAGAGGTGTTTTATCCCGTTTTTTTAATTGATTTGATGCATCAACAGCTTTAAATCCCTGCGCTTTTAAGTCATCAATTATCTTGTCTACTTTACATGTGTAATGAAGGTTTTTAACCATCACTCTGATTGGTCTAGTTTTTTTATCTTCAAACGTGTGCCAATAGTGCTTTCCTTCATTAAGCATTTTTTTTACTTGTCGGTAACTTTCACTATCTTTCAAGTTTATTTTGATTTTATTTCCATTCATCACCTTTGCGTTAAACTGATCTGTTGCAGTTATTTTTTTTATTTTTTCATATAGTAGGTCATAATCTTTGATTTCATTTATGACTATTGGTGGGGGTTGAGCTAGTTTTTGTGGCTTTTTTGTTATAACCTTTGGAACATTCAGTTGTAATTGAGGCGGAGATGGTGTATTATTTCGTTTTCTTTTGTTTCTACGATTTATAACTCTTACAAACTCCGTTTCCCTAGCTAGTTCTTCTTCATCTGTATGGTACTCTTGCACAGCTGTTGTTATTTTTTAGTCTTTTGACTATTGACTTCCTTTGATTTAAGAGTACTTACTTCGTTTTCTAGAACTTTTATTCGCTCCTGCATCCATGTAATTGTTTGATTCGGTTGCTTGTTTATATTTGTGGAATCGACCAATGCACTATTGGCTTTGCACAATTCACTGTAAAGTTTTTCCTCAGTTAAAGAACGATTGCAGTTCTTTTGCAACAGTTCGTTTTTCGAGTTTTCCTTATTTTTCAGGACGGTTTGCTCCTTTTGATGCACTGATTTGATGTTGCCTTCCAAAAAGGGGCTAGTGACTTTTGTAGGAGATCGAGTTAATTTCTGACTCCTTTGGAATGGATATGAAATATCCTTTTCTTTTGTACTCAGTTGAGTATTATTATTTTTCCCTAACATATCTTGGGATTGGTTGTAATAATTATAGTATAGCAATGATTGGTCTCCCCAAGAATCCATGAGACCGATCTCCGAAGAGAGTGGATTTCCCTGAGCATCAGGTATACCACCTGGGGTAATTGTTTCCTTGTTTGTTACACTCATTGCGTTTTTAGAGTGTATTGGTTGCACTCGTCTCTAGTATTTAGCCGATGAGTATTCCATCGTTGCCCGGGTGTTACAACTTGGAGGTATACTAGACACATTTGGTGGTTTCTACATAGTTACAAAGTTGGAATATAAACCATGAGTCATGGCTATAAACAATCAACCCCTACCCTATTGAGACACATCCAACTTCTGTAAACAAAAATTAAGAATTTCGTTAGATTTAAACTGATTGATAAATTGATGATGTAATTGTTTTAATTCGCGATCGCCTCCAACAAAATTGGAGCCACTGTCGCAAAATAGTTGATCTGGAAGCCCACGTCTAGCAACAAATCTTTTCAGCGCCGCTAAGAATGATGCTATGTCCATGCTAGTAACAACTTCCAGGTTTATGGCTTTTATCGATAAACATATGAAAATTGCCAGGTATGCTTTTTCAAACGGCGGGTTTGTAACACTCTCTTTGCTGGAAGATGGACTTGAAATGTCGCAATCGTCCTCCAACTCTTAATACACCCTTATCATCAATAAACAAATCAATTGCAACTAAAATTTTGATGTATTGCTAATTTTTCTAAATTTTTGTAGTTCAGAGAGTTCTTGATTAAAATGACAACGTTGTATTTGTTTATAAATGACGGTTTCAGCTTTCAGTAATTCCTCAATTTGTATTTGGCCCCTTATTCGCTCTTTTCCATTTAGTGATCTTCTTTTAAACCTTAAAACGTATGCCATACATCGTTTAATCTTGAAAAATGACGAACTTGACATAATCATTCGTTCGCAAGGATTGAATTTTATGGTTTGAATTGCAAACATTTGTAATTTTTGTTCTAAAATTTCTGAACTTATTTGTTGGTCTAAATCAGGTACTTTAGGCCACCAACTGCAAATTTTTTGTGGCAGCACTCCTCTGGTTATCAAGTCCACCGGATTTTGTTTGGTTGGAACATAATTCCAAAGTTGACGTGGTACGTTGTCCAAAATGTATGATGCACGGTTGGCGATAAATGACTTCCATCGCGTTGAGATATCGGATAGCCACTTTAAAACCGTCATAGAATCAGTCCATGCATAAATCTCAATACGATCCTTTGGAAAGAGTTCATTTATTACAAATTTTAAAAGCTTTACCAAAACATAGGCTCCACATAATTCCAATCGCGGTACGCTTATTTGTTTTATGGGAGCTACTTTTCCCTTTGCCCAAATGATATTTGTATAAACGTTTCTATTTACATCACTTACTCGTAGATATAGTACGCATCCATATGCCTTTTGAGATGCATCGCAAAAGGCGTGCAATTGTTGTATAAGCGTTAAATGTATGATAACATCGAGGAATTTGTATCTGATCTAAATGGTTTAATTGATTATACATAAGCTTAAACTCGTCTTGTAGATTTGTTGGTAGTGGTAGATCCCAGTCTAGTTTTAAAACCCAGAATTTTTGAAGCATGATTTTAAATGATATAATGGTTGGACATATCCATCCCAACGGATCATAGATATACGAGATGTGTCAGATAAAACCTTGTGCTTAGTCCAAATAGGTATTTCGTTGAGTTGGGCTTTGAATGAAAACGTGTGTGCTTTATTTTTTTTTTAAATTGGGAAAACTCTCGCCATTTTCCAACAATCCGGGAACGATCTGTTATTTAGTAAATTATTAAAAATGATGTAAATGTTTTAGTACAATGTTGGGCAGCATATCGGGTCCATATGATTTTTTATTATTAGCCAAATTTAAAATTGCCGATAAATGTTCTGTCGTAATAAAAAAAATTGGATCATCGTTTGGTTGCTTGGGTGTATTCGCCCGATTTGTTGCTGAAAAGTTGATTTTGGTGTGATGATTTGTCTTGTCGATTTTAAATGTTGTTATTAGTGGATCGATTATATTTCTTATTTCCGCTTCGTTTTCCGTGTCGTTTAGAGTTGAATTTATTTTTGTATGATTCTCGATGTGTTGTCCGATAATGTTTAAGTTGATATTTTCATTATAAATTTGATAATTGTTTTCCTCATTTTTCATGATTTGAGTCCAGTCGATATCGAAATGATTGTATGTGTCAATGTGGTTTTCGTTAATGTTCAGCCTCTTAATATTTATACTGTCTGAATTTTTTGAATTAGTAAATTTTTTGATTTCAGCCCACATTTTAGAGCTTGGCACGAATCCCCTTCATTACATTTGTCCAGTAAGTTTCATTGAATTGTCCTTTTAATTTCTTTAGGCCGTATGCTGAATTTTGATGATGCTGATGCCGAAATAGGTTTTTTTTAATGATCTAATTTTGGAAATGAGAAAAGATTTATGCCGGTATAGTTTTTCGATAATTGGATTCGAATAACACATCATATTATTGATTCGACGTTTTTTTGGTGAATTTACATTTAACATTGCCCAAAATGAGTTTTGTAATTTTTTCAATATATTTATTAATTTCATTGTCCGTTAGATTTTTGTTATTGGGTGTTAAATGTTCATCGTCATTGTCATTGCCATTTTGTTGTTCGAGAAGTGCTGTCCGATGTGCATCATCTAAATTTTTGGTCCATTTGTTCCAGTCAATTCCAATAAAGTTGTAGCGAATTTGCTCATCGTTGTTGTCATTAATTTGGTAGTTCCCTCTTTCAAATTCTCCCACGCCTTGTATAATAATTTGGATGTTTCGATGGTCGCTGTCGTAGTGTAGAGTCGGTATTTCGTGTGCTGAATTTTGATAAATTTTGATGCGTGCGTCTATGATGGCCAAATCCATATAGTTACCGGACCGGATCATCGTCGGTTTGTCACTTTTATATAATTGAGCTCGAAAATACATTGCATTTTCCGTCATACATTTGTTGAACCGGTTCCCCCGTAAATTATTTAGCGCGTTCCCCCAATTAATATGACGTGCATTTAGGTCACCTGCTATTATATAAAAGTGATTCGGACGACTTAAATTTAGACTGTCAAAAATTTTGCTCCACTCGACTAAAAATTGTTCATCGGTGATTTGATGTGCATTACCCGTGCAATAGATTGAGATTAAATATATTTTAGTGGCCGAAAGTTTTAAATTTAATTTAACTATAACAATTTCGAATCCTTTCCGATTTGCCAAAGACTGTGGTTCGATAATTTTATAATTTAGATCTGCTTTTAGTAAAATTGCAGTGCCGCCTCCTTGTTTTGAATTAACTCTGTCCCGTCGTATAATATTGTAGTTTTTAAATTCAATTTTGTGTTTGTCGTTCAGTTTCGTCTCGTTAATAAGTAATCAGTCCGGATGGTGTGTAGTCAAAAATTTCAATAAATTAAGTCTGCGTTGAACGCTCACGATTGAGTTTACGTTCAACGAGATAATTTTGAATTTTGACGGAGAATTTTGATGTTGTTGTTTGTGAAATGGGAGATTGTTTTGCAAAGTAAGGCAATAATTTGGAGTAGTTGCGATATCTGTTCACTCTGTTGGTCCATGATTTTTGCCATTTTGTCAATACGTGCGGTCAAATTTTGGATAGTCGTCTCGTTAATTTGTTGTCGTTGCAGCTGTTGACGTTGTTGTTGCTGTTGTTGTTGTGGAAGGACTGGTCCTCTTCTCATCATTTCTGCGAAGGTACCATTTTCTTTCGATACTTTGATGGAGTTGAACAATTTTGTTGTAGATTTTGTCGTTTGTTGTTGCATTTTCTTCTCTTCAATTCTTTTTTTGAGTCGAGTCATCATTGCTTGATAAATTGGGCAACCTTTGTATGAAGCTGGATGGCCCGTCTTGTTGCAATTTATACAGTGTATATTATATTTTGTCACATCATCATTAATTGTGCATTCGCCGGGAAGATGCTCATTTGCGCACTTAACACATCTAAAATCAAGATTGCAATTTGACGCTGTGTGTCCATATCGTTGACATTTTTTGCATTACATTACGTCATCATTTTTATTTAGCGATTGCCATGCAATTTTTTGGTACTTCAAAATTTTTATATTATACACCAAATTTAGAAGAGTATCTGCGCTGAATTGTAAAATGTAAAGAGGGAATGGTTTTTGTACCGGTCCGTTCGTCATGATCGCATTTGTATGATTTTACTAATTATGGTGTCGTCCGTCTCAATATCGGTTTTCTAGGTCTTCGTTCTCTGTTAGTCCCCGTAGTACCAACGATTAAGGTTTTAATTTTTTCGGTGTATAAGTGTAAAATTTTGTTTTCACTTCATCGAAAATCGTTTTTAGTGAATTGTAGTTCTGTAAAGTGTTTGTTGCCAGTGTGTGTTTGTTCGAAATTATCCGCTTAATTTCAAAATTTTCAATTTTGATGCCTTTTCCTAGTGCCACGGTATTTTTTATATCTTGGCCAAAGATATGTAACGATGGTGGTCGTCGATTAATTTTTGGTTTAGTTGTTGTCATTGATGTCCAAGGACTTTTATTATTATTTTTTGTATTACTATTATTATTCATAGTATTATTATTATTATTATGAGTGCTGTTTAGAGGGAAATTTTTCCTCGTTGTGTTATTATTTTTATTAATATTATTATTATTATTATTATTATTATTATTATTATGTAATTGTTTATTAGTGATTGGTTTTGTATTCATATTTTTATTTTTGATTTGTTTTTTGACTGTTTCAAAAGTATCTTCGTTTTCGTTATCAACGATGTCATTTCCTGATTGATCGTAATACATAGCATCGTTTTTATCGATCTCCTGGATTAAAGGCCCAAAGGAATTTTTTAATATTGTTATTGTCATTGTTATATTTATTGTGAGGTTTTGTATTATTTGTAGTTACATTTTTAATGAATTTTTTGTTGTGAGCCTCAGCCAGTTGCTCTTTCAGCATTTTAATTTGATTATTAAGGTTTTGGATTATATTTTTGTTGTTGATGCTGTTGCTTCTGTTGATGTAATTATTGGAGTTGCTGCTGTTGCTGTTGATGTTGTTGATGAGGAATCCAAGATTTTTGATTCAATAATACGTAGATCTTCATCATTATCGTTTATCGTGGGCAATGGCGTTGACGATGGCAACGATCTAGCATCTTGTTGCTTTTGCTGTATCATAGTGTTTAATTTGGTGATACTGATATTTTGTTTATTGGTAACCGTTTCATTCCGGCCACTAATTATATTTATATTTTTTATGATTTTCTTTTTAATATTTGTTTGTAATATTTATTAAAAAGATGTCAAAATTAAATTAAGATTTATTTGACTTTAAGAATGTTCACACGAAAAAAACAAACAAAAAAATGTACGCGATAATGTAAAACTAAACACAAAATTTTTGAACAATTTTTTAGATCGTAGACACTTTTGTGAAAATTTATTTTATTATTTTTTTTATTAAATAATCGAAAGTTACAACTTATATAATTGGGTAGCCCCATACGAGAGCTCCCACTATATATATAGACAGCACTTTTATATAATTGATGATAATTATTTGATAGATAATTAGTTTTATTATTTGTACACTATAAAAAATAACACTTAAATATTAAGAAATTAATTAAAAATTTGAATTATAAATTTAAAAATTTTAGAAAAATTTTCAAACTGTGGCAAAAAACAAATTTTTTTTATAAGGAAAAAAGCAAGTTTGTATTTTAATATGAACTTTCCTATTTTTTATTTTTATTTTTTAACTCTATTCGCTATGAGAGTTTGATTACGACTGCAAGTTTAGACCCATTTATTCCCCTAAATTCCCGTTTATCCTTTCATTTTTCCAATTTATTCGACTTACCAAATTTGTTGGTTTTGAATGCACTTACCGAACTTCCAGTATCTCGTTGCACTGGCTCGTTGGTAATCTAACAATTTGTTCCTGCTTCTCCCTTCGCTGGTACCTTGCCCCTCTCATCCACTTTCAATCTGTATGCTCATCCTAGTTTTATTTTTCATTCGCTTTTACGTGTTTTCTTCTCTGATATATGTAGCAAATTAAGTTGCGTCTATCCGTTCGTCTACCACTTGAACAATTTCTTTATGTTGGTACACACTGATTGGATGTTGCCCCTTCCTTGATAACTGTAGCAAACTAACGTTTGTTTTTTAGCTCGTCATGTGGAACTTCTTGCTAAATGACCTACATTTCCATATATAGCCTTTCATCGTTGATCAGTCCATATCTGATTTACCTTTTATTTCTCCATTTTTCTTAGCCCTTGACATCCTCGCCTTGTCTAACAACTTCATTCTTTTTCACACTTGACCGTGAAATCCCTCTTTATTCCTTCTCTAAGATGGCGCCACTATCTGTATCGCTTTTGTTTCCGCCACCTCCTCCTCTGATCTGCTTTTCTTAATTTATTCTTTTATTCGTACAACGGAATTCATTTGTTTTGAGATATTTCAAGAGCAGTGTATTTGCTACAAATTAGCAAGTTTGACAAACATCACTTATATTTTATTTGTCATTTTTTGATTGTTTAATTTACGCTATTATACATCTAAATGTTCATATTTTAATATATTTGTTAAAATATAACCAAAATAAAATAAGTTATTTGATAATAAATTACCGTAATCCGTATAACAATTATTAAGGTATAAAGATAAGATAAAGTAACAAAATAGACATTTTCCTGTAAAAATTGTGTATAAATGTTTTTTATTTTATGACTTTATAAAAAAACATTTGAATACTTAATCGTTATTTAGCTTTCTTTTAATAACAGGATAAAGAATTAAGAGAATAAAACTTTTCTATAAGTAAACGTCAGAAAAATTAGATTATTAGTTTTAAACAAAAGTTTCTGCTGAAGGACAGGATAATTTATCCTGAGATAAGCAAATTTGTGAAAGCAAAACCTTCCCTGACACGAATTTGTTATAAATTGAGTACATGTGTAAATTTTAAAACCAGCATCTCAATTCTTAGATCTTAAATTCTTCGTAATGTATAAATTAAGATATATTATAATATTAAAACGCCATTTTTATTAAATCATTTGTTCTTTTACTAACGTTATTTTATTCATATTTCAAAATAAATATCCTGTGGTGGAGATTCAAATGATTATAATCAATAATAATAAATTTATGGTTTTGTTTATAAAAATACTAACATTACAATTAAAAAATATCAAATTTCGCATATTCTTGTGTAACGAATTAACAATTATTATTTATTTTTTGCATATTTATAATACTATTAATATATTAATTATAAAGTTAAATTTATGCGATAAAAATATTAATGTCAGTTAATTAATTAGGTATTAATGGATTCAATAAGATTCATAGACTTATACATTCACATGTGTTCATTACTCATCTTAAATATCATTCAATGATCATCAAATTTAACCTATTGACCAGGAACCTATTCATTATTTATTTTCGTTCATAAACTTTAATTCACACATTTCATAAATTAATAAGAAACTGCATTTTAACGTTTATTTATACGTAAACAGCATCCATTTATGTTAACCATAAAAAAGAATCAGATTTTATCTCACACAATATTCATTAATATAAATCATTATTTCTTTTTTTTTAAATTTAATTGCATACATTTATATTGAATCTTTATAAATTTGTTGTTGTTATAAAGTCTCTCTATAAAATATCATTTCCATTCAAAAAATGTATTAATTACACATAGTTTACTGTTGCTTACAGTAATAATTGACTCTTAAAAAAAAATTAAGCAAAACTAAAAAAAAAAAAATAAATGAGTTTTTCTTGAAATATGATATTTAATTTTACCTGAACGCAAATAATACAAAAAATACCAAATAAAAAAAAAACATGTAAGTAATCTTAAATTGATCATTAATTCGATTAATTTTGGATTTTTTTGTTATTTTTTATTTAACAAATTTATTAATTTGTTGGAGGTTGAGTTGATAAATTTTGATATACGCATTTAATTAAATTATGTTAAGGCTAAAGTAACTAAATTAATTAACGCTAAGGCTGAGTAGATTCGAGTGATTCCTATATGTCGCTGAGTTTAATTGGATGCGTTTTTGGCTCGTACTTAAAAATAATTAGCCCAACGGAGCAAAGGCAGCAAATTTATGACAATATAAAAGGTTTTCACAACATTAATGCAATGATAGTAAAGGTCTGCGAATGTATCAAGGGTAAAAAATATGAAAAAGCAAAATGTAAAAAGCATTTTGTTTCTTTTTTTTGTCTTTTGCACTCCCTAATATATCTTAAATATATTGTTTGTGTAGTGCCCTTCTTTTTTTTATAGCATTGTTATTCTGGCTATAATTCCTGGCGAACTATCTGCTGCCACCAGGTTCTGGCGATTGATTCACGACAGAAAAAACACGTCGCAAAAATTGCTCGGTTTACTAGACGACGTTAATTCCCATCTTCGATCGCTGAAATTACTAAAACGTCCGACGGAATACTGGGATGATTTGATTGTTCATTTAATGGTGTCAACATTGGATACAGAACCTAGAAATAAATGGAAAGAAAAGGCCCCGCAAACTGCTATGTCAACACTTGACGATATTTTAACCTTTATAAAATCCAGAAGCCATATGATACACGGTCAGCGCAGTGAGTTAGATGCTCTTAGCACTAGGCATACTAATAGCAATTCGCAAGGCAGATCATTTGGTTTACGATCCGGCATCGCTTTTCAGCGGGTGCGATCAGCAAATTCGTTTCATGTATACCGTCTTTTTTGCGTAAATTGCAAGCAGGAAGGTCATTCAATTATTCGGTGTCACAAGTTCCTTGCCTATCAGTGGATGACCGGAAAAAGTTAGCTCTGGATGCCAAATTGTGCCGTGACTGCTTAAAACCATCGCATGCATTGCATGATTGTCCTGTTCAAGATGTATGTCGCCTGTGTCAATCTAGACACCATACATTAATTCATATTGATCCTGCACCGGCATAAAAAAAACAATAGTGTTGGTTTTGGATACAAATAAAAATATATATTTTGTGCAACATTTTTTTCTGAAAAACATTTTTTTTCTAAAATGTTGAGTCCTATACACTAAAGTGTATAGGACTCAACATTTTAATTCACTAAATTGTTGTTTTTTTGCTTCTGTCTCATATCCAATGCAAAAATACGTTATTTACCGAAACCATATAAGGATGTCGTTTTAGTCAAAATATTTAGTTTTCGTAAATCTCTCGACGCTCGCACATCGATAAAAAAAAAATTAATAATGAGTTTATTAAGGTAATTTTTAACTGTAATTTATTTTAATATTACAAATAAATTAAATTAATAATATTTAGCGATGGATCATCACCAGTCCGAACGATGCAACCGAGTGTTGAACGGTAAATAAGTTAAAATATTTATATTATATTAATACAAAGTTAAAACAAACAAATTTTTTTTTTTACATCACGGTGATTCGAATAATGTTTTCAGAATACTAGCTGACGTTCTAAACTCAAGCGATCATATTAATAAAACCTCCAGCTCTATTTTAATTATATTTGGAGACGACTCGATAGATGATCCTAACTTCGAGCCAGGCAATGATGATATAGAGGAAGAGGATTTGAAAGTCGGAGCAAATAAACTCGTTGGCGACGCTTCCTTAAATCAAAAAACATTGATTCAACCCAGGAACGTAAAAGATATTGGAACTCCAATTCAAGGGAATTCACTTTACGGAATCATTCAGAAATTAAATTCACAGTGATTTCTGGGTATTGTCTGATGTGGAAAAAAGAATATTTTATACAAAACATGTAACTGTGATACCTGTTAAACGAAAGAGAACGACTTCCGAAACATCAAAAAAACAAAATTCGTTCAATTATTTCCTGCAACATGGCAAACAGCAGCTGAGAGTATGTCGATTATTTTTTCTAACCACATTGTCCATATCTCAGCGAACAATCTATTATTTTTTTTTTAAAATAATTTTGATCCGGTTACTGGGGTACCAAAACCATCCATAAAAGGGAAGCATACAAAGAAAACTGTGACTAATGAGCTTATCAAAATAATTCGAGGTCATATTAAATCGCGAAAGATTTAATTAGTCGCGAAAGATATTTTAGCAACGAGTTAGTAATATCATTATCTTCGTATGTTTCTGCAATCGTTTTGCGGCCCAAGGCAGTTATTTTTCAGATAAAACTTTAAGTATAATTATATGCTTTCATTTATCTGTCTATCCACACGATGCGATTCTTCAGTAATTAGCATGTTAATTGGTTCAGCCGATGGTTTCTGCACAGTTAATAAAATTAAACTTAACTGGCTATTTAACATTTGAGCGTAGCTGAAAACTGGTATTTTTCTTAACAGAGAATCAAATAATTACGAGTGCTATTAATAGTACAAATTTAAACGTTAATTGAACGAATTTCTCTTTTGGATCACAAATGGTGATCTAAATCTAGTATCTTATTTGTGGCGTTTCTTGATACATGATCTGATCTGGATCAGTCATCAAGAAATACCAGCTAATTTCAAATAACGTCTAATTTTGAAAAGTTTCTTTTGATTGGTCCTTTCAAAAATAAAAAAAAAACAGTAAGCTTTATGCGTTCTTTATGGAGAACATCACATAATCTCTTCGTCTCAATAAAACACAACGTGATTTATGTTAAGCGAATCTGGTAATTTCAATAAAATTTTACCAACCGACATAGCAAACTGATATACAAAATATGCGGGTAAGACATAAATATGTTTATGATAAATTTATTTTCCCACGATACAGATAAAAACTACTTACCCGAGTCGATGATGCTAATCCATGGAACAATCAATAAATAACCAATAATCGATTAAACTAAATTCATTCATATAAATAATCGAACACAACAAAAAAAAAAAAAAAAAAAAACGACACATTATACGAGTATACAAAGTAAATTTTCACCGGTCATTCAAATAATTTAAAAAATTTTATATGACGGCTTTTATATTTTGTAGTTTTAAAAACTATAAAAAAAATTTAAATTATACCTGTATGCATAATTTTTTTTTGTATAATAAATCATTTTTATAATTGGCATATTAGAAACAAACAAAAATCAGCCAAAATATAGCAACTAAACAGCTTAAAACATTAGAAAATATATCTAATATCATTTTAATTGTTCTGATTATTGTTGTTGGTTTTTTTTCGACTTGTTTGTAGTTTGTATAATTAAAATTGATGAAAGCTTCTGATACACTTGTATGTACACAAAAAAGACCAACGAATATTAACAATTTTTTTTTTGATGATTAATGTCTTAATAAGAAATACATTTTTGATGGTTAAGTTGATTTTTACAACAAGATTAAGATGAGAAATATTTCTATTAGTGTAAATATACGACCAAATGTAAGACTGTCCATATATGATTCCCAATCATAATCATTAAATTTTTAGTCGACATCGTTTTACTTTTCATATACATGTGTTTTTATTTGGTACAAGTATGTGGTTTGCACAGTACCCAATGTAATCATTTTTTAAAATTTGAAATAATTAGAAAAAAATCAATATCAAGCTTTTATTTTATTGATTTATTGATGAAATTTATTGATTGTTCACTTTATTCGTTTGGATAACGAATCCAAGTTGATTGACTGTCAGTATTTGCTATTTATTTTAATTTCTTGATTTTAGTTTATAGAATCCTAAAATGGTTATTTAATTAGGGTGCTGGAACTTTGAAACAATATGCTTTTTGAACTTCTTATATTCTTCCCTCATTCTCACACTCGTATATAATAACTGGTATTTTGCACTTATTGAAGACATTAAAGAAAACACTTAAAAAAAATAAAGTAATTCCCTTTAAAAAAACGTTATTTACGCACAGAGGGAAATGCTAAGGCATTTTGTTAAGGGTGCATTGTTCGTTGATATAACTACGCAAAGCAACGGCAAAAAGGCACGAATAATTAAATACCACGTTTTTTTTAAACAAAAACATAAAACTTTTTATTTCAAGTAATATTAAAATAATACATTAACAAAATATAAATAAAATAAAAACAATTCAATGTTTAAAAAGATCTAAAAAATATAAAATAAATAGTATCCCGAATACGGTAAATATCAACTCAGACTATAAATTTCAGTACTTAATTTTTTTATAAGTAGGTAAGAATATGCTAATGTTGATGGCTGTACGGCAATTTTAATATAACCTTGTAAAACTGGAAATCTTCAATAGCAGGCATAAAGCATTGACTCGATGTCCTTGCTTTTTTCTTTTGAAATTACTCCAGGTGAATAAATTCAGCATTGGTACTAAAGGAAGCTTTGTTAGATTTGGCTTAATTCTTCGATTGCCTCCGATCATCAATGGGATTGTATCAAACTGTTCGGTATCCTGATAATTTTTTTTAAAATTTAATTCAAAGTAAATCCTGCTTTACAAGTAATAATTCCGTAGCCACTGTGAATCTTACAGAAGTAAAATTAAGTCCTAGTCCGGCCTTGTTGTAATTATAAAAAACATTTGACAGACAGAACTATGATATTCTATGAGAGACAGGACTATGATATTCTATGTGCTTCAGATGCCTTTCAATTACACTAAGCACTGTGTCGACTTCTTGTACCCTGGAATGACCTATGGTACAGAAAAACGTTGAATTATTGTATGCACGTGATTATTTTCACAAAATTTCAACAACGCTAGTGATGTGATACGATTTCGATTCTGCGGAACACAAGAATCAGACCACAGAATAATTTTTCTCGTCGTTGGAATATCGTTCACAAGAGCTTTCAAAATTTTTATTAACGCGCCGACGATGTCATTTCCTGTACGTCCGCTTTGGCTCTCATACCAAATGAAACAGTATGTTACGCCGTTTAAATGGCAATATCTAGTTAAATTGTACAGTTTTCTTTTATAAAAAAAAATTTGAAACATTTCCCTTTGGCAGGTTAAAAACATTTTGTAGATCGTAAGAAATAATAGCTACATTTGAATCGAGTTGGGCTAACTCCTTATTTACCTTTTTGCGTTCTTTGACACTTTCATTAAGTTGCTTGTGTTTTACATATTCCGCGGTTTGTTTGTCATTTAAATCTGATGCACTTTAAAACTTACAGCACGTGTCGCATATATCCTTTTTAGGCACGAAAAATGATAGGTTGTACTCAGTGTTAAAGATTTTTCTATAGGTATAATATTTAATATTATTTAATACATTTTCCGATTTGAACAACTTAAACATTTTTTTAATAGAAAGACCAGATTCGAGATATTGCCTCTGTGTATCAGCTCTCAAATAATGGGAATCGATGCAAGGAAACGATTAATATAAGCATTTCTAGGGTGCATTTTTTTTAACAATTTTGACTTTAAATATGAAAATAATTAAAATTTATTTAAATATTATAAAGCAAAAACCTATAATTAAATGATGGAATAGTATCTTGCGATAGTTGTCTAATATTCAAATCATTCAGTAGATATACATAGGTTGTTGTTCGGAGAAGCTGAAAAGAAAATATTATTAGTATCATTCAAACGTCACTTAAATATATAAATACTTATCTTGTTTATATCCAGCATATTAGGTTGACAATAAAATGTATGTGTATATGTAAACAAAAGTAATTTTAGGTCAAACTAGTTATTGTTGGCTCAATCATTTACATTATTGTCATCTACCAACAATATGCCGAACCATAAATTGTTTATGACTGCCATTTTCATAAAAATAAATCACTCTTATCATCAAACCTTTGAAGAGAAACTTGAATCCCGCTTAAAAATAAAAGCATCATTTTATACGAACTAGGAAGACAAGGATTAAAATTAATATTGAACATTTCCCGATATTTATACACAGTTTACTAAGTTCTCAATTTTCAAATTGATTGATTGATGAGACAGAGGTCCGGTTTCCCGGTAGCCAATATTCAAACTACAGTTAGCATAAGACAATCACAATTTTAACGGACTGCTCTGCATTCTGTTTTCTGTCATCTCTTAACAGCAACTCCAGTGTGCCACCATTCAACTGTAATCTGCCAAAAAAATCACTAAAACCCAAATCTATTAATGGGCCAATTTCTGCAAGCCATATGCTGTAATAAATTGGATTATTTTTTCCTGAAATTTACAATTAATTTATTTATTACATCATTAAAAATATAAAATTATAATATAAATTAAATTTTATAAAAACTCGAACGACGCCATTTTTTTCTAGATTAAATTTTCAATTCGAGGATTTAGCGACAATGTCGGACGAAAAAAAGAGTGTCGACATGCCAAATTTAGATAATGGCGCTAATACAAACAAACTAGTGAACGCAGTCGCATCGAGGGTACCTATCCCTACGCTTAAAAGAGATCAGGTGGACACGTGGTTTCTCCAGCTTGAACAATGGTTTTTCATCAATAGAATTTTCGAGAAAATGAAATTCAGTACAGTCGTTGCATCATTGGACCCGAACATCGTTATTCAAGTGTACGATGCAGTGAAATACCCACCCGATGTCAAACCATATGATAATCAGAAACAGGCTGTACTAGCAGCTTAGGCCGAGACATCGCAACAGCGTTTTCAAAAGCTGGTGTTGAGTATTCAGCTGGGCGATCGCCGACCAAGCCATTTGTTGAACGAACTTCGACCAGTTAGTGACACGAAGGACGAAAATATATTAAAAAATTTTTGATTAAGCCGATTGCCAATCCAGGTGAAGGTTATTGTCAGTGCTAGCAAGGGAGAGTTATCCGAAGTGGCAAAAGTAGCAGATGCGGTATGGATGCAATGAATCTCTCAGTAAATCAATTAAGTCAACAGCCGATAAATCAAGCACCGCAATCTTGTGTCCAGCCTCAGTATGACCAATATCAAATCCAGCGGCAATTGCAGGAGTTAACATTACAGGTGCAACAGCTCTCTGTGGAACACTCCTCACCGTTTTTAGGCCGCTTTAGATCAAAATCACCAGTTCACAACTGGTCTCATAGGCAAAATAGAGCGCTTTCAATTCGCTCTAAGCAAACGAGCACATGCTGGTATCATAGAACATAAGAAACTTCGGCAAATAAATGCAGACAGCCGTGTGATTTCGCTCAGCCATCAAGGCCGAATCATCATAAAGCATAACTAACCTTTAAAATAAACAGGCTTAGACTTGCCTAACATCAAAGTTATTGGTAACACTAACGATTCAAAGTCATCGAAACCATCATCCCGTGTTAGTAAGAGTAGTGCCGTCATCAACACATAATGCAATCAGTGTTAATCAGCTTTGTGTTCACGACAATTCGAACAAAATTAGTTTCCTGATCGACACCGGAGCAGATATATCGGTGCTCCACAAATCTTTCACACCACGTTCAGTTAAGCCAACAACACAATTATTGTACTCCGCCCATGACTCTACAATTGCAACTTTCGGTGAAAAGCGCCTTCAATTGACTTTCGGGCTTAGAAGATCGCTGACGTAGACGTTTACGGTAGCCGACGTTAAGCAACCAATAAAAGGTTCGGATTTACTATCGCACTACAACCTACTGGTGGACGTGGCAAGTATTAAATTGATTGACAAGGTGACGTCATTCGAAAAGCATGGAGCAATCGCTAGCCTGCACGATGTAGCGGTTAAAACTGTTGATGCGAATCATCAATTTGCTTCGTTACGGCATGAGTTTGTTGACATTACGCGATTCCCTGGCGAAATCGGCATGGCGAATACTATGGTGAAACATCAGATCGAGGCGGCAGGGCATCCGGTCCGCGCCAAAGCGAGACCGCTGTCGCCAGAAAAATACAAAGCAGCAAAGGTAGAGTTCGAGGAATTGATGCGGCTAGGCATATGTCGACGACATATGCCTAGTGGAGATTTTCGCGCGTTAAACGCATTTACGAAGTCAGACAAATATCCGCTACCATACATTAATGACTGTGACCACATCCTATACGATAAACGCTTTTTCTCGAAAATTGATCTGCAAAAAGCATTCCATCAAATTCCGGTGGATCCAGACGATGTGCACAAGACAGCCATAGCAACACCATTCGGACTGTTTGAGTTTATGTATATGACGTTTGGCCTCTGTAACGCGGCGCAAAACTTTCAGAGGTTCATATCGGAAATCCTACGCGGACTTTGTATTTGCATATATCGACGATATATTGATTGCTTCATCCGACATGGAGGAACATCGTAATCATCTTCGACAAGTATTTTAACGTCTACGACAGTTTAAGCTGTATATAAACCCATCGAAGTGTGAGAGATAAAGTAGAAGTTATCCGACAATTTAAATTTCTGACGATTGCCAAGGACCTCAAATAGTTTTTGGCAATGATGCATTTTTATAGAAAGTTTATCCCGAACGCAGTCAAGCACCAGATGATACTGCAAAAGATGTTTATAGGCAATAAGATAAATGATAGACCACCTCTCGTTTGGGATAACACTACGGTTGCAGCGTTTAGTTAAACATGACCTATCAACATCCACGTTATTGTGCCGTCTATCGCCAAATGCGTCACTAGCATTGCTAGTTGACGCGTCAGACGCGTAGTAGGTGCTGTTTTACATCAGTTTGTAAATCAACAGCAGCAACCTTTAGGCTTTTTCTCAAAAAAGCTAGACGATACGCATAGCAAATGCAGCACGTACGATCGTGAACTGTTGGCCACCTGGGTGTCAAGTATTTACGGTATATGATCGAGGGCCGACAGTGTTTATTTACACCGACAACAAGCCATTAGTCTTTGCATTTAAGCAGCAGTTAGACAAGGCGTCGCCAAGGCAGATCAGCCACTTGGATTTTATGTCGCAATTTTCCACAGATATTCGACATATATCTGGATCATCGAACGATTTTTTATCAGCCGATTTTTTATCACAAATCAACGAGCTACGTACCAAACAACCGATTGACTACAACGAATTAGCGTTAGATCAACAGAGATGCAGTGAACTGGCATCCGTGTTGAACGACGATAACCTCACATTGAGCCTAGAAGCTTTAAACGAACCAGGTTCCAATCAGCGACTATATTGTGTCGTCTTTGATGGTAATGTACGTCCGCCAAGATTCAGGACTACGGTAATTGAGGGTGTCCATAATCTGTCACATCCGGGAGTCAGGGGTACCCAGCGGCTAGTGCAGGAAAGATTCGTGTGGAAAGGCATACGTAAAGACAGTCAGTCGTTCGTAAAAAAATTGTGTGGCGTGCCAACGTTCAAAAGTCACAAAGCACAATCGATCAGAAGTTCTAACAACGGTGCTACCAAGCCAACGAATTGATCATATCAACGTTGACTTAATCGGTCCATTGCCAACATCAGACGGGTATAATTATTGTCTCACCATAATTGATCGTTATTCAAGGTGGCCCGAGGCATTTCCATTCCCAAACATGACGGCAGAGACGATGACCAAGAGTTTAATTTCAGGATAGTTCTCACGGTTCGGAATTTCAAAAATTATCACGACAGACCAAGGTCAACAATTCGAATCGAGTTTGTTTTACGAATTGTCTAAACTATTGAGTTAATACCCACAGTCGTGGGGTTGGTGGAAAGATGGCATAGGACATTGAAGTCAGCAATTATGTGTCATCAAACGCCCAGCTGGTCAGCGGTTTGACCGATAATATTACTTGATCTGAGATCAACGTACAAACCAGACATCAATTCTACACTAGCAGAGATACTGTATGGGCAAACATTACGACTACCGGGGCAATTTTTCGAAAGTGATGATAAGACAACGATACGCATCATTTCAAAAACGACATTTTCCTACATAAAGATATGCATCGGTGTACTCACGTCTTTGTAAGACATAATGCTTTTCGCGCAGCTCTTCAACAACCTTACGATGGTCCATTTGATATTATTAGGCGTCATGAAAAGTATTTTGTCATCCAGCTAAACAACCGAACTTCATAAATATCAATAGATCGGTTAAAGCCAGCTTTCTTTACCGAAATGAGTTGAACGCTCAAACATCAACTCATTCGACGAGACATCAGTTGCCGTCAGCATTAACGCAGTCATCGAGTCAACAGTTACTATCGCAACCAATGCGATCAACGAGTCCTACCTCTGAGGAACTATAAACACAGCCGCATCCTAGTACCCCACATCTGATACCAACGACGATTGCCCAACCGTGCGTTTCACAATCGGGCAGGATCATTAGAAAGAGGGTCTGACTGAATTTGTTGTTGATAATATCTGTAAAGTATGTCGAATTGTTTAATTTTGGTTTTATAATACCGACTTTCAGTCTGGCGGCGGAGTAATGTGGCAACTCGATATTTACAATATTAACTCGCGCGACTGTAATGCATGCGTTTCATAATTATTGATTTGTGACAGTAGGAAAAAATAGGATAGTCGAGTGCGCGTCTTCATAGAGAGCAGTTATAGTTTTGAGATATATGTAATAAATTTAAATAGCATAAATGAATTTATAATATAATCGTGTTAATCCTCATTATCCAAAGCAATCAATATCTGCACAAAGATAGTACGCTATAAGTAATTAATTCATTAATACGTCATATTATTGCACAAAAATCTAATTTATATCTACTTTATTTGACACAAAACTTTAAAACTAATATAAATTAGATTTTAAAAAAATTTATTAAACATTACAAATCAATTGAATTAACCGTTGTATGACCAATACCAAGTTCTCAATTTTTAAATATAACTAAATTGATATTCGACCCATCTGCATCTATGTCAACAATAGTAACTCATAACTCGTATCACGGTCGCCATTAGAACAGTTGAAAACCTTTTATTGTAATTTAAAATGGTGATTTAGATTAAAGTGACGCAATGATAAGTAACTGTTTGTTGATCTTTTCATTTAGAATCTCAGTAAAACTAAAACCAAAAATTTTTGAAACTTTTTTGTCGTCTATAATAACTTATTTCTTTACCCAAACATACAATTTGAATATTTTTTTTGCTCTGATTCTTTCAAACAGCATTTAATGATGGTTTAATTCCTTTAAAATTATTTAACATAAAACGTTTTAAAGTGATTCTGTGAGTCCTGAAAATAAAGACTAAACACATATGGCTTCTGCTATATAATCAAAGAAACATGGATGAACACCTGTATTTTAAATTCTTCGTTACAAACAATTATGACTTGAATGTAAATTAAATATAAAATAGTAAACAAACTATTATTAAAATATTATTGCTGTAGAAAAGTACAAATGTATGATTATTGTTTAAAAAAAAAAATTAATTTAGACGTGTAATTTTCTATAATTAATAATAATATAATTGTTTTACAGGCCATTGTTGGTCCATACCATATCAATATATTAGTGTATATAAATTAGATTTTCGTGCGGTTATGTGACGATTTTAACCTAAAACGGTTAATTCAATTGACTTGTAATGTTTAATGAATTTTTTTAAAATGTGATTTGTATTAATCTTAAAGTTTTGTGTCAAATAAAGTGTATATAAATTAGATTTCCATGTAATTTTGTGACGAATTAGTCATAAAACGGTTAATTCAATTGATTTGTAATGTTTAATGAATTTATTAAAAATCTTATTTGTATTAATCTTAAAGTTTTGTGCCTTAAATCTTAAACATTTAGATTTACGAAATTTTTTTATGTACATATTTTACCGGTTTGAATATTTTTTTCATCAATTTAAACCTAATAACTTATATTATTATAAGGGAAATCGTGAACATTTCCATAGTAAATGCGAACGACAGCATGATTTTGTTAAATTTTGATTCGTACAAAATTCCAAGATGGCATAGCAAACGTTTTTAACGAGAACAATAACAGATGGCGCGTCTAAAAATTTTTCATATTTTTTTAAAAAATTATTATAACATTATAACTGTCATTAGTGGTACTTTTGTTGTTATTTCAAAGCGTAGTCAATAATTTCCAATTTCGATTAGAAAATTTAAATTTTTTTTTAGATTTTAAATTTTTGTTTCGGTAACAATTCGTTGAATATAAAAAAAATGTAAACATTTCGTTCAACTACTACTAGTGCCATCTATGATTTTTCTACGAACTATATCATGTTGGCTCATGAATTTGACGCGATTTCCCTTATAGTAATATAAGTTATTTGATTTAAACAGTCCATGCATGAGTAGAAAAATATATATGCATCTCTTAAATGTGTTTTTTTATATAAAAGGCCTTACACACGATCCAACCTGTCATCTGACCGCCATACATATAAAATAATACATAATAGTATTTATTATTTTATATGGCGGTCGGATGACAAGTTGGATCGTGTGTAGAGCCTTTATATTACATCCATTAGTTTTATTTATTTACAAAGGATAGTTTGCACGTGTTACATTTCTAGCAGTATCTAACATACATATACATTTTATATAAATACATACCGTTACAAGTGATTTTTGTAGTAAATATTTTAAGAGTAACTACATAGCTACATGAATAACGGCATTTAAACATTTGGTTCTAAATTGTTATAATATTAAAATAGAGAGATTAGTTAGTGATTCGTGTCTTACTATTTTAATTAAAAAGTACATACATAAAAAAAAATTTTAAGTTATAAAGTTTTATTTTTATAAAAATATAAGAATCAAGCCTTAAAAATGCTACCTAAACGGGAAACTTCTGAAAAAGGCATTATTAAGAAAAGTCGGAAAGCAATAACATTAGAAAAAAGATAAATGTATTGCATCGTTTTGAAGCAGGTGAAAAATTAACAGAAATTGCACATAGTTTGCAACTGGCATCATCTACAGTAGCGATTATAGGGAAAATAAATCAAAAATTAAAGCACAGTCGGAATCAGCAACCCCACGAAGTGTTGCTAAATTAACACGCAACAGAAGTACGACAATGGAAATAATGGAAAAGCTTTTGGCTTGATTGGATCGAAGACAAAAATCAGAATAATATCCCTATGTGTACAATGACGATTCAAGAAAAAGCCAAGTCTCTTTAGAAATTTAAAAAATAGTGATGCTGCTGGAACGTTCCAAATGAATCTTTAAATGCAAGCAAAGGGTGGTTCGAGAAATTTAGAAACTGTCATAACCTTTGCAACGTGAAGATGAAGGGTGAAGCCGCCAGTGCTGATATTGCAGCTGCTAAGGAATACCCAAATATTTTTTAAAAAAATACCGAGGATGGAGATTATCGTCCAGAGCAGATCTTCAACGTAGACGAGACCGGTCTGTTCTAGAAAAGAATGCCTAACTTAACATTTATTTCTGAGGAAGAAAAGCATGTATCGGGATTATAAATATTGAAGGAACGTTTAACTCTTTTTCTTGGGCGCAATGCTGCTGGAAATTTCAAGATTAAACGTCTTCTAATATATCTCTCTAAAAACCCGAGAGCACTGAAAGGATTAGATAAATCCCGCTTGTCAGTTATTTGGAGATCGAATAAAAAAGCGTGGATGACTTCATCCATATTCGGGGAGTGGTTTAACAAGTTTTTTTGTCCGTCAGTAAAATCATATTTGAAAAGCAAAAATTTTAGCAATAATCGAATATTTGCCTAAAAATTATACAGCTGTGATTCAGCCGATGGATCAGGAAGCGATTTCAACGTTCAAAGTGTATTATTTACGAATAACATTTAAGCAATTGATAGCTGCTACCGATGAGCCAAATCGTGGATCTATTAGGAAATTATGGAAAGCATACAATATAAGGATGCTTTACAAAATATTGGAGAAGCTTGGGCTGAAATAAAACAAACCACAATGAAATATGTTTGGAAAAATATTTGGCCGGAAAACGTTATAGCAGACGGTGTAACTGCTGAGGTTCTACCAGAAGTTCTTCAAAACATTGTAAGCTTAGGTAATCAACTTGGTTTTAGCGATTTCGAAGATTCTGATGTTTTAGATCTAATAAAAACTCATGGCAGTAGTCTTTCCGATGAAGATTTGATTCACCTGGAACAAACTCGTTCATCCAAGGTCGAGGAGCATCAGAATCAAAAAATATTGAACATATGGCCTGCCAACTTACTACAAAGGACTTGTCCGATGCGCTGTCACATTTTGAAGAAGGAGTGAAGATTGTTCATGGAAAAGGTCCGATAAATGAACGAAGTTCCAAGGTTTCTCAAGGCATCACGGAGAATATCGATTGCTATAAACAGAAAAAAACGAAACGCGGCTAAGCAAAACATGTTAGACTATTTTTTCCAACCAGTAGCTTCCACATCATCATTGAATATTAATGCTCCCGGCGACAGTGAGTTTTGACTTAACTGATGTTTTATGTGGTAAAATCTATGGTAATACCTCCAACCACAGGTGATATTTCTATAATTATTGCAAATATATCGATTAAGATCGATTTCTCGACCTAAACAAATATTATTTAACAATTCTATGATAATTAATCAAGTAAATAAATAAACAAAAAAAGTTTCTTATGTTGAACGAGTATTACTTAATATGCGCGCTTACATTAAAATTGCAAATAAACCAACATTGCAATATTATTAAAATAATTTATTTATAGTTCTGTTTTTATGTATATTATTTATTTATTTTGCTTAACTCTACAATAAATATCCATCTGGAAGGAAAACACGAATCTTTATTTAAATTATATGTTTTGGAGTATTGAAAATACAGTGATAATTGGCTTTATAACTCAAAAAAAAAAATGTTTTTTTTTCGTATTCTGTGTGTAATGAAATACAGCATTTCATTAAAATTGTTAAAAAAAATAATAATAGTAATAATATTAAAGTTAAACAACCAGAATGAAACCAAAATAAAATGTATAACACGATTTTGTTCTTAAAGACGTCGAGTTACAAAAAAAATAAAAAATTATTAAATTACATTTAAATTTTATATACTTTTTTTTACTTAATCGATTGTTTAAAGAAATTATGTACGGTTATCTGAATTAATGGTTATTAGAATTGTAATTCAAGCAGTTGGATTGATTTTATTAGTTTCGAAAATTTGTTATACGAAATTAATTCATGATTATGAAAGCTGTGTTTTCAACTTTTCTGCATGAATTAATTTTTGTTTTATGAATTTCTCTTCTAGATACAGTAATTAGACTTATTGGTTTTATTATTGCTTGATAGTCATATTTACCGCGATTATTTGCTAATTTATCCGGTCTCTGGTAATTTTAAAGAGCACAAAAAAAAGAAAGCATTAAGGGTCAAGTTAAAAAGCACAACTCAGAACTCAGCTAAATATTTAGTTTCATCATATATTTATTTGATATTACTAAGTATTTTTGATTTTTAACCGTTATGCTAACTACTTAATGATAAATCTATGTTCCATTTTTTTTGGTTACTGGTAAGACTTTGTCATTGTATAATAATTCAACAAGAAAATCATTTATTAAATATTTACTACTTACTGCTTTATCGAGCAGTTCGCCAGTCACCTAAGCGTTCCTATAAAATGAGACAATTTTGATAGAATTGATATGGTTCGTCCAAGATAGATGAGAACTGATTGTTAAACCTAAATAAGTAGTAGATTGAAACTTTCTAATTTTTTTACATATGGACCGATCGACTTTCTCATGTATGTAAAGTTAGCACGAAAACTATGTAGCCAGAAAATATTATTGGATTGTGTCTTTGCTAAATTTAGTTATAATTTCGATCTGTCCCGAAATCTTTGTAGTAAAACGTGTTTTAATAGTATCCATCCCGAAAAAAATACCAAGTCATCAAAACGTTGCAATGTCAAATTAATTTTTATGTAATTGGTAAATATTATAAATTTAAGCAAGAGTAGTTTTCATATAAAGACTTATTTTAATATTTCGTTGTGGAACCAGCTTCACAGGGATTTCCATACATATCGGCCGATGCCAATTAATTTTTACATTAAGTGTAAATAATTACATGTGGATCAATTTCCTGGGTATCTGTGCCAATTAGTTATTGGTACATAGAAGATATAATAATTAACTTATTTAATGGTTGGTTCCACGATCAAAAAATAACCAATTGAATATAATTTTATTGTTAATTTCAGCTTTTTTTATTGATGTTGACGTTCTTAAGGTTTTTATAAGAGTGATCGAATAGTTTTTTATTATGTGACAAATTCATAGTTTTATAATATTTTGCTCTTAAAATTACCAATAGATGGCCTATGTGTATCTTTGTATATCTATATGTGCTATGAAACGCACTCATAATTAAATTGATATAAACATGGTATATAACATGTACAATTAAATTTAACATTAATTAATTCTAAATTATTCTTTATTTCAACATAATTTCAATGGAACTGGAAGTCTGCAAAGTTTTTGTATTGAACGTTTCATTTGACCCTGTTGTGTTTTGAGGGTGACAACTCTTACGTTGCCTTAAGAGTTGTCTCCTGGATGTAATTCCATGACTTTGCCCAGTAACCACTTTGATGGAGGTAAGTTGTTTTCTTTTACTAGCACGATTTCGTCGATTTTAACGTCGTTTTCTTTTGTATGCCATTTACTTTTATGTTGTAGGTTTGTAAGATATTCCAAATGCCATCTTCGCCATATTTGTTGATTCATTTTTTGTAGCACTTGCCATCTAGATAACTTGGATATGTTGACATCTGTAAGGTCTTGGCTGGGTTATTGAGTTGTCGGTGTGCCGATTAAGAAACGAGCTGGGGTCAGGTAATCCAGATCGTCATTTGAGAGTACACATATTGGTCGTGTGTTCAGCAAAGCTTCTATTTCAGTTAAAAGTATTGTCATCTCCTCGATCGTAAGTATATGACCTTTGCAGCAGGTCTCTTCTTAAATGGAACTTTATGCTTCTTACAGCAGCCTCCCACAAGCCTCCTTATTGAATGAGTTAGAACTGGACATGCGTAGTCTACTCCGACTTTGTAGAATGGTCAAAACAGTGTTACCCTTGGATTTGGTAAGTGACCCATTATTTGTGTGAGTTCTCGAGCACTATACTTCGTGCATTTAACGCAGCTGTAGACAACCTTTCTGATCAAGCTTCTACATCCAATGATCCAATACTTATATCGTAGTGTGGCCATCATTAATTGGTGGCCCGCATGTAGGTATCTTACGTGATGTTTTTTACGATCCTTTCCGCTAGTTTATCTTTTGCTGTTAAGCGGTGCTTGACGTCATAAGCTAATGTTGCATTCTTTATTCTCCCACCAACTCGTAGGCGGCCTGATTCATCCAGGAAGGGGGCTTTATACTTTAAGCTACTTGAGATTAGTAATGTCTTATTGTTTGCGATGCATTTAATTTCAGGAGCGAAATGCTTAGATTGTATGTGGTGGAATATATAAAATTGAGCTTTTCGGAGTTCTACGTTGAGTATATAAGGTGTAGATGGTAGTTCTGGTAGTCGTCTCAACCTTCCATTTATAAATCGTCGTACGTAGGCCAATATTCGCACTATTTTACTGAAACTTGATATGCCAAATGTCGCGGTTAGCTAGCCATGTTGGGCCATTCCACCACATGTTGATTTCCTGAAATTTATCTGGGTCAACCCCTCTGGATGTATAATCTGCCGGGTTATCGAGTGAACTGACATGTCTCCACTGAGACCTGTTCATATGTGTTAGTGTCTCGTCTATCCTATTACCTATAAAGGTGTTCCATTTTGTAGGGTGAGCAGAAAGCCAATCTAACACAATAGGCGAGTCCGTCTAAGCATTGATTTCGGTAATGTTGGTTTTTAATGCGGGTTTGATTGATAAAAATAGTTTGCTTAATAACTATGGTCCGTACAATTCCAAACGAGGAATGGATATTTGTTTTATAGGTGCTACTCTCGTTTTTGCTGTTAGTAAGCTCACAATTGACCCGTCATTAGGGTTCATTACCTCAATGTAAATATCTGCTGCATAGGCATATTTGGAGGCATCTGAAAACCCGTGTAATTTTATCTTGGTAAAGGATCATTCTATCCTAGATTTCTGAGCCATAGTGTTTGGAAAAATATTTTGACCTTAACTGTTACAGGAGCAAGCCATCCTAAAGGGTCGAACAGACGACTTGCTTCTGACAGGATGGTTGTAGTTAGTTGTGTGTCTAGGTTAACTCTAAACTGAAAACCGTCTGTTCGTGAATTCCAGTGTAGGCCTAAGACTTTGGTAGCGTTTGACTCTTCTATCTCTAAAACTTTCATTTGGTTGGATGGTCGAGTAAGGTTTTTGTGTAGCGTATCATCGTCTGCCAGCCTTTTTCTGATATTAAAACCGGCACTGGACAATATGGTATCTATTTCATGACATAACCTGGTAGCATCTTTGGTTGAATCACATCCTGTCATGAAGTCATCCACGTAAATGTTATGTTTGATGTGCGGGTTACAGCTTCTGAGTAAATCTTCGTGTATTTTTAAGTGGCTTCCTTAAGTGCTCGAGTGGCTAAATAAGTTGCACTTGCCGTATCGTAGGTAACTGTCTGTAACTGGTAGGTGGTAAATATCTTGTGTCATCCTTTGCTACACGAACCTGTCGGAACATCTTCTCAATGTTAGCTGTAAAAGATATTTTAAATAACCGAAAACGGATTAAGATATCATATAAGGTGGATTGTATTGTCGGACCGACTGCAAAACAGTCATTCAACGAAATTCCTGTCGTCGATTTCGCGGAACCACTATACTTTTAACTTTGTTGTGCTACTAGAATTTTTTGTTACACCATAGTGTGGCAGGTAGTATCCAGTAATTTTTGCTTCTTTATCACTAATCTTCTTCATGTGTCCTAAAGATATGTATTCAGACATGAAATTTTTATACTGTGATTCGAATTCTTTGTCTCGGTTGAATCTTCTCTCAATAGAATACATTCGTTGCACTGCTGAGGAAAACGAAACTCCTAACGTGGATGGCAATAATTTAAATGGTAGACGTACTTCGAATCAGCCAGTGTTGTCTCGCTCAAACGGACTGTGATGGATTATCTTGTTTGGGCTTCATTCGGTTTATCTACCACTATCCAGCCTAGTAATGTGTTCTGCATGATAAGGTTATTCTCTGTCATAACTTTGTCTTCAGTGAGTACTTCGAAGAAAGTGTCTGCGCCAATAATGATATCTATTTCCCCTCCATTGTAAAAGTAAGGATCTGCCAATTCGTATTCCTGAAGAGACTTGATGTCAATGAATTCAGAAGTTGCCCCTTGTTTGGCGGTTAGTTTAGACAGAATAAGTGCTTCAATTTGAAAACATGGTTCACTCTTGTTCCACGGTGAGATTGCTAGCGATACTGAACCCTTTGTGTAGCCATTGGTAGTAGCTCCAATGTCCGTTATAGTAAACTTGCAACACAACTGTCGGTAAGGAATGAGCCTTGGGATCCTGAGTCTAACAATGCTCTGCACAGTTGTTTTTTGTTTGTTGTGTCGAGGAAATGCACTAGCGCGGTAATGAAGTACCTGTTTTTAAATTGATTTTGTTGCTGACTGAGTCTGGTTGGTTGGTTTGCGTGTTTAATACAACAGCGATAGATGTTTATGTTGGAAGATTATTGTCTGCCGAATCTTGCGCCCATGAACTATTGGTCTCATCGTCTAGCTTACCAACCATAATAACGATCAACCAATGATCTCTAGTTTCAGCATCTTCACCTTATGCTTTAAGGCCAGGTATTATTTCGTCCGAGGTATCCTTTTAGATATTGTAGTTTTTGCGATGCTGTTAGCTTAGGGTTATCATGGATAGTAGAGCAGAACAAGTCAAAAAAGGGACTGCCATTTTGTATACTCTCCACTGAATACGGGTATAGTAGTTTTAGGTAATTTTACTTCTTTATTGTTACTTGACATACTAGCATTTCCCATTACTGTATCATTGAGATTGTCAGCTCCAAACTCGCTCTTAACGCATGGTTTAGACCTGCAATGGCCGTATAGTAATTTTCCTCGAAGTCAGGATCTAGCTCTTCATTTTCATCTAGCTCTGCTATCTTATCCTCTATATTGTTAAACTCTTCTCTCAGTTTTTCCATATGGTTTTAGCTTACTTTAATATCTTCTGCTCGTGTTGCTTCGCTTATGTTTTTTATGTAGTTCAATAATTTATTGACGTTGTGTCATCACTAGTTTTACACTGATTTGAATTAAATTAAACTCAATATAGTCAGCCAATTTTGAAAATTAGTAGAAAATAAGCAAATTAGTGGATTGATTCAAAAAATGGCTCAGCACGATAGATTTTAAATATTTATTCATTTTTGTTGGTGAAGTTTAATGTTTGGTATTTAATAAATAAATTAATATAAAATTTTTGTTTGGTACATTTTTATTTAAATTTATTAGCTTTAGTTTTAATTATTAAAAGTGATACTTAAGGTTTTCTTTATGCGGCTGCCCAATGATGAATTCCAGGTTGAAAAGGTTTATATACCACGCGGTTTATGATCGGCTAAATTCCCAGCTTCAGTAAGGGTCGAATTACAGCCCTGGTATTCGTAGTTTGCTTCCATAAACTAGTTCTGCTGGTGTAGTCTGTAGTTCGTTGCTAACTGTAGACCCTACTTCTAGTATGATTAGTGGCAGTATATTAGTCCAATCAGTTTGGTTGTGGCACATTATCGCAGATTTGACAACTCGATGCTATTGTTCCATACCTTTATATTTTGGATTGTAGCTCATTGTGAGTCTATGTTTAAATCCTAATATAGTTTCGATAATTCTGAAAATAAAATCGATTCGAACTGTTCCCTAATCGGATACGATGCAATCGGGAACAGAGAATCGGGCTACCCCGATAGAATACACCGCGAATGCAACAGTGGCCCTAGTAATTTTCGAAATTGGAACCGCTTCAGCCCAACGTGTGTAACGATCTATTAACGTCACACAATATCGATTATTTTCAGAAATGGGTAATGGGCCAATGAAGTCTAGTTGAATTTTTGGAGAGCGTTGCGATCCAACTACAAAGGTACCGAAAGGTTCTTTGTCATAAGTACTGTATCGTTGTTGTGTTTCGTTTAGTCGTACTGAGAAGAAGCTGAGTGGTTGCCGTTTACCTTTGACATACTGCTTAACCACTGTTTCAAGTGGTGTGTCCGATGCGTCGACCATAATGGCTTATCTAGCAATATAGCGGAGGAATAAGCAAGTAAAGTATTGATTCTTCTGTCCATTGAATTACCGTTTTACTGTTTTAGTAAAATGATACGAATGCCCTAGAAAGTTTATTTCGTGTGAAGCAAAAAACCATTTATCTGGATTTATGATCTAACCATGTTCCGAAAATTTTTGGAAAACGACATTTAGATGTTCAAAATGGTCTTCTAAAGATTTTGAAGCGATTAAAACATCGTCCAAATAAACAAAGCAAAAATTAAGGCTAGATAGAATTGAATGCATCAATCTCTGAAAAGTTTGTGCCGCATTCCTAAGCTCAAAGGTCATTTTATTGAACTCGAATTAACCAAAGGATGTTGTAATGGCAGTTTTTGGAATATCGGAAGTTTCGATCGGAATCTCGTGATATGCTTCAACAAGGTCTAATAATCGTTTTTTGCTATCTTCAATTGGTCGGGCGCAAGTCTCCGTGGTTTGCAAGATATTGGCTTTCCATTTGATCTTTCAATCGGTGTGTTACATTGTGCTTAATGTCCCTGGCACATAAACACATTGATGGCAATTCCGGTTAGAACTAGTTGCTTTTGTATTAGAACTACTATCACTGGCTACAGTCTCAAACGCTGTTGGGTGTAGTCGAAGTTGTTAATCTGTTTAATTCGGCTGCCTTTAAATTTGTGATTGAAATAATTGTGACTGTCTTAACTTTTTTATTTTTTTTATTGTATGCAAGATGATATAGCAAGCTTTTAAGTGCACCCAAGAATGCATCGTTAGAGAGCTCACTGGTTAGCTCTAGGTGGCCTGCTTTAGTACTCATACATACAAATAAGCAAATGTATGCTTTGAAAGTTTTTTGGCTTTTAGCTTTGATAATGGCCCTGCATAGTCCACACCAGTTTTCAGGAATGACACTGTTGGCATTGTGCTTTGAATTTAGTACAAATGACACATTTTTGAACTACTTGTTTTGCTTTGCTTTTGTCATTTGTAATCCAATATTCTTGACAAGTAATGGCCAAAAGAAGAGTAGGACCAGCGTGTTTGTTTTGCAAATGGTTCCCGCAAAGAATCAATGTTGTAAGTTTTGATTTATCATGTAGTATAAGCGGGTGCTTTGTAGAGTAAGGAGCTAAACTGTTCTGCAGTCTTTCGCCGTAGTAGTCCGAATTTATCTAAAAATTGATTTAAAGAATGGAGGCTGCTGCCTTTTTTAATTTCATCTTTCGCTTGTAATGATTCTATGTCATCCTTGTGAAATTTGTTTTGTTCGTGGTGACACAGTTTGTGAGTGGCCTTGATCAGTATCTCTCTTAGTGGACTAATGGAAACCGCTCTATGCTGTTTGGGATCCGTAATAATATTGACAAATTTGATGGTGTAGCTCATGACTCTCAGCAGTTTGGTAAACAACGAAATTTTGCAAATTAGTTCATCATAGAAGTGATTGATTGGTGTGGTGGTTAAACCTAAGATAAATTGACTATTTGTGTTCTCTCCTTCGCCATGGCCATAGTTTTGTGAGACTTTAATTCGATTGCCGACAAGCCCGGGAGGTACAATTCGCTGGGGTTTCAGCCGATGGTATATGTCTCCAGCCTTTTCTGGGTAACGTGGGCAAAACGTTTGAGGTTCGATTACCCACGAAAGTTTTCCACCGTCTCGGATGACTTCCCAGCCAATCTTATACTATCTGAGAATCGGTCCAGGTGTATACTTCTTTAATAGATAGATTGGATTCTTTTTTAATGATTTTTATTAAATCAGCCACCCATATTGCTGCACATAACTCTAATCTCGGTAGCGATTGCTGCTTAATTGGTGCCACTTTTGTTTTCGCGGCTATTAGGCTTATAAACACACCATCGGTGTGGTATATCTTGAATATATGCTTGCATCTCAGAATCCATGCAGTCCAAGATTGGACGTACTGGTTTGTAAGAAGATTTTGAATGTTATTACCACTGGGGCGAGCCAACCCAGTGTATCAAAAATTCGAATGCTTTCGGATAGTATAGTGCGATTAGTGAAATTCTTTTTCTCTCGAGTACTTGATGTAAAGGTGAAACTGTTCGACTTAGGGTTCCAATCAACTTCCAATACCTATACAAAATCCATAAGCTGATTGATCTGATCGTTCATTGCTTTGCTTTCAACCTCTGGATCTTGATGCAGAATTGCATGCAGAATACTTGGCTTATTGGATTTCAACTTTCTCGAGATGAACCTGTACTCTTTCAGTATTTCAGCAACCTTTTCTTTTAGTTGTGATGCCTGCATTTCATCGCCAACACCTTTCATTGGATCATCAACGTAGATGTCTCTAGTTATTAATTGAGCAGCTTGTGGTGAAGATTCAATATTTTCATCGGCTATTTGTTTAATGGCCCTGGTTGCCAAATATGAAGCAGATGCCAATCTGTAAGTGACTGTCATCAATCGGAAATGGCGGATTGGTTCCGACGGTTTCGATCGCCAAACTATTTTTTGATATTACAATTAATTATCCATGCATTTGTTTATTTTCAGAAACTGAACAAACGGAACTGCTCTTCTACTCTTAGAGGAGAATCATCTTTCGCTTATTGAATCGTTTTATTGAAACGTTTATTGACAATTTTGAAGCAGCTTTATATTATTTTCCATAATAATGTGTAATGTAATGATTCACACTTAATTTACGAATTCAATATTAGTAAGATTTACTTGAATCATTGCATTTGATTAGGTTTCTTTAATTCTTATCTCACCCCCATTTCCTAGCCATAAATATACTCATTTTCATTTGTGTTTTATAATTTTTTTAAACAATTTAATTTATTCCTATTAATAGAGGCGTAATTACTAGTTGGGTCTTAAATGTCTTAATGAATGAGGATAAGACATGCAAAATAAATTCTAAATCGGCTTATCCATATTCATTGTACTATATATTACGGAACTTTGTATAATCTTGATTTTTGAAAATACATCCTGAAACTTTTCAAATTCAATATAATTATAATTATTATTATTTCACATTTTGTTGTTAATTTTTATTTTTCTACATGAGTGGAAAATACACGTTATACAAAAAACAACTTTGATTTACTTAAAGTTAACATGAAATTTTTTATCAGGTTCTAACGTAATTTTATAAAAAAAAAAAAAAAAAAATATTGTTGAATATATTAGATTTGGTTTTCGTACTCGCAGTAAAACATAAAATAAAATCGGATTCTGATTATTTTTCATAAACATGCAATGTGCGCGACTACTGTTAAAAATATATACATATTTGTAATTTTTAAGTGGTTTGACATAATCGACAAAATTAAATGGTAATTAGTGTATAGCGTTTCATGCTTCTTACATTTTTTTAATCGTACCTAGAAAATCATACAACAGATAAATTCTATGAATTTATCGCACATCATGTTTGATGTAATGCATGCAAATAAGGAAAAAGCAAATCTTAAATTTTGAAATTAAATCAACATTTATAATTAGAACACGCACCTAGTACTAAAACAAAAACTGGTGGTATATTAATATAATTTTTACTTCATAATGCAACAACCTAGGCCTATTAGTCTATAGTAATATGAGTATCTAATTTCATAACATTTTAACTCATTAAAATGTAATTTAATACAGAAATTAATTAACCAGCTGGAAACTTTTTTTGTTTTTGTAAATGTAACTCTATTCATTGTGTACGCTTGTGTTGTTCCTTTATTATATAATAATCCCACCATTTTATTCTGTATAGCTATTTAAAATATGTATTACCATTGAAATAACATTATGCAAATTATTTTATTTTATATTATTCATTGACATTCAATACTTATATCTGTTTTCAAACACCTTTAACATTTTTTTTAAACTCATTAATAAAGCTTGTCTTGTAGCTTTATGCATATAATAAATTGTAATATTCATATATTTATATATATATATATATATATATATATATATATATATATATATATATATATATATATATATATATATATATATATATATATTTATAAATTATTTCAAAATATATAATACCAAATACATAATCCAAGTACATAAACATTAATTATCTATCATTACATTATCCAAAAACCTAATTTCTTTCAAACCAGTTCGCTATTTTCTTCGTGTCTGTGCAAAAGTTTTTTTTTAGAACATCATAGTATTCTTGGGTGTGCTCATTTTAATGCTTAATTTATTAATGTTTTGTTCTAAAACGTATTGTATTACGATACCTTCGTCATTATCATATTTTGAGGATAAATACTCAGATTATATGCGCCTCCAAATGATTTGCTCGAAGTGAAAAATGTAAACTTTTGAAACTCTTCATGGGAAAAATGAACTGACCGCAGCTACACTAGCTATTTCAAAATTGGACAATGTGTACTGCGGATTTAACGTTATTCCATTATTATTGGCTATTTGTTATACGTTGTTATAATTCACTAGAATAACGTGATCATACGAAGTATAAATATTTAGTACGAACAAGACGTTTTTGGGAGGATGAGTCTCTCGCTAACCATCATAAGCGCAACTCACGACATAATTCTTTTAATTACATTTTCCTAATCAGCATAATTGTAAATGCGCGTGTAAAATAATACACCTGCATCTTGCTATATAAAACAAAATCAAAATATGTAAAATTTAGATATAAGTTTGGATTTAAATAAAGCGGACATAGTCCTAAAAATATTTTTTTAGTTTATTCAACGAGTGTAAATTTAACTGGTGCCGAAAAATAAACAAATTTAAAAGTTAAACAAATTTAAACAAATTTAAAAGTTATCCTAAAAACATCACAATAAGTTATTATTAACAGTGGAACATAATAAAAAAAGTGCTACAAAAATTACTATCCCTATAGTAATTTTATAATAAAAAAAGTGTGAAAATTGTTATTAACAGTCGATCATAACAATTTTAATCTTCTCATCGCGATGAAACTCTTATTTGTTTTTAACAGTAGATCATAACAAAAAAGTGAAATATAAATTACTATCCCTATAGTAATAAAGTGATACGTTAACGTGAGTGAAAACTGCACCATTAGTAGGCCACTGGCAAAAGTAAACGCTGTTAGCCAAAGAGGGAAACTGCGAATCATCCGTAACGATAAAAAGAAGCATACACACTTCAACTTATATCTCCGGGGAAACGGAAATCCCCGCACCATTTCTAAAACTTAGGAGAAATCCTCTCAAATGAAGATTACAATATTGTAAGTAATAATTGAGTAACATAATTATAAACTACTTCCTAAAATAAGAATAATAATCCAAATAAAATACCGAATCGTGCATTAAAATTAATAGATAATAATAATATTCCAAATAATAATTTAATAATTTGAATATAATATAAAAGTGAAAAATAATTATAATCTAAACAAAATCATTTAATAAATTTTTTGAATCCGAAATCTGGAAATACGAAATACATAATGGCAACAATGGAACAAATGCAAGCAGCCATTACTAATTTAACCGGGGCACTCAATGCTCACATTGAGATAATGAACAAAATGGAAAGAGGATTAGAGCGATTAGAAGCCAAAGAAATACATACCGTTAACAATACTACACCAAACGGGCCAAAAGATGAAAATGATTTAAGGGAAATAAGCAAACTCCCAGACTGTGTAAAGGAGTTGCAAAAATTCGACGGGAATCCCTTACACTATGTATCGTGGATAAATAGTGTGGAGAATATATTAGAAGACTAAGAGATCGTCAAGGGCAAACCGATCTTTAGAGCTATTCTCCAAAGCTTACGGCAGAAAATAAGGGGAACTGCTGATTCGGCACTTATATCATATAATATTTTTAACAGCAGTTGGAGCGAAATTAAAAATTGCTTAACACTCGACTACGCTGATAAGAGAGACCAGCGTACGCTGGAACATCAGCTTAGTAGATTAACGCAGAGAAACAGAAGCATCGACGAATTCTATGCTAACGTTAATCACCAGCTTTCACTCAATATAAACAAGATAAAGACTGAAAGTTATAACAAAGACACAATAAAAATTCTTATGGAAATCTATAGGAACCGCGCACTGGATGTATTCGTTAGAGAAGTATCACCTGAAATATCCAGAATGCTAACAGTTCAAAGACCGGCAACCCTACCCGAAGCCTATGTATCAACCCTACCCGAAGCCTATGTATCAACCAAGAACCACCAAGACCACTTCCAAGGTTATCCCTACAGCAAAGAAATATGTGATATGGAATTAATCATCAAAGACCACAGGGATATGAAATTAATCAACAACAACAAGACGTTAGATTACCACAGCGGCCACAACAACCAAAGCCACCAACACCGATAGAAGTAGGTCCATCAATAAGAACACAAAGGGTCACTTACATGAATCGCCCAAATTTTAAAAGGAAAGTAACTTCAGATGCAAATGTTAAAGCCCAAAAACAACAACGAGTGTTTCACTTGGAACAGCAAAGACCTCTCAAAATACTCAAACTTCTCTTCGATACGGGGGCCAACAAAAACTTTATAAAGCAAGAACTCGCCATGAGTCCACAAACAGTAGACAAACCTTTCACCGTCAAATCAGCAGCGGGTGACATACCAATAAAACACAAAATAACAGCACCTATATTTAAGAGATTTGGAAATGATATCCTAGTGGACTTCTTCGTGTTACCTGGTTTAACCTCATTCGACGGTATAATCGGTGATGACACCATAAAAAAGGTAGAAGCCGTGATAGATAGGTGAGAAAACATACTAATAATCTCTCCAGGTGTCAGTATTCCAATAAAGGAAAAAATCTCGACCCAAGTGAACATCATTGAGGTCAGAGATAGCCATTTGAACGGAGAAACGAAGCTAAAATTGAAAACAAAATTGAGTTCTTACAAATTTTTGAACCGTTCAATGACGAAAAAATCATAGATACAACCGTGAGAGCAGAGATAAGAACAACAACGGAAGATCCTGTATATACAAAGACATACCCGTACCCCATAAACGTGAGGTCCAATATGAGGGAAATATGAATTCCTGCGGCTACCATTTGGGCTAAAGAACGCGCCCGCCATTTTTTAACGTGTAGTTGATGATGTCCTTAAGGAATTTATAGGAAAAATATGCTACGTTTACATAGACGATATAATCGTCTTCGGCGGAGAAAACGAAGAACAACATCTTGTTATCATCAGAAAAATCTTCAAGAAACTAAGAGACGCAAATCGCCGGGTAAACCTCAACAAAATTAAATTCCTGAAGAAAGAAACGGAATTCCTGGGCTACATCGTAACCAGTCTAGGCATAAAAGCAAATCCGAAAAAAGTAGCAGCAATTAGGAATCTCAAACTGCCAGAGAACCTCAAGGAATTAAAAGAATTTCTTGGACTAACGTCTTATTGTCGACGAATCATCAGAATTTTGCGAAAATCGCCAAACCACTAACAAATCTCACAAGAGGGGACAATGCCCAGGTAAAGGCAAATAAATCAAGGAAAGTCAAAATTGAATTGGGTAAAGAGAAATTGAAAGCCTTCGAACAACTGAAGGAACAATTGTCATTATCAGATTTACTCATATTCACCGACTACGAAAGACCATTCATCTTAACAACAGATGCTTCGAATGCCAGCATAGGAGCGGTCCTATCGCAAATATACCATCACGTATATTTTGAGATCTCCAAATGCAACAGAGGAAAACTATGCCACCTACGAAAGGGAGATCCAACACTGTGAGTTACCGATAAATGTCTTCAAGGTTCAAATAATATGCAGTCCTCACGACATGTACATATACGAAGAACCACACAACCGCTATCATCGACATTATATTTCACTACCGGAAATAAATAAAGAGTTTCTAACGAAAATCCTGAAAAAGAATCTACATCCGACGTTATTAAATGGCATAAAAATTCCCGAAGAGTACATGCAAACTCTTCAAGAAGCTTACCAACAAAATTTCAACAACTCCAAAGTACGATTAACGTGGAGATTAGTGGAGGACATCTGCAACGAAGATAAGAAATCCCGAATCATTGAAGAGGAGCACAGGAGACCTCATCGAAATTGGAAGGAGAACAAACAACAAATTCTCGAAAATACTACTTCCCACATATGGCCAGTCTGGTTAAGAAATACACAAAAGACTGTGAAACCTGTAACGTATGACAAATCGGGATAATAACAACCATTATAATAGCAATCATCATCTTCATAGCACGCATGAGATACTAGAAAAACAACAAACTGGTTTGGCTTCCTATAGAAGGAACCGCAACTCCAGTAACACCACACCTGGGGATACAACCAATCAACTTTGGCTTCTAATCCACGAGATGAGGATTTTTAAAGGGGGAGGAGTTAAGGCACAGGATACTGTCATGTCATCAGTTTCATATTCAACAAAATCTTCTAGATGTTTTTCCAATATTTTACTTCAGCTGATATTGAAGAAAATGCAAACATGTTATCTAAAACAATCCAAAGTGTCATTAAGGAAACTAGACTTCTCACTCAGAGCAAAGGTAATCTAAACATTGCTTCTAAGCTGTATTCTTTAATAAAGCTATACGCAATTGAATGAGTCGGCTGTTCTATAAGAATTCCGGATTTATCTCGAAAACGGATATTAAATTCTATTCTAAAATAATTTCCTGTTGTTTCAGTGAACTAAAAAATTCCGAATTCACAAATAGAATATAAAAAATTTCCTGAAATGTAGAAATTCGGAAGCTTAACGATAAAAACAAAATATCATCACCTCAATTACCAAAGATCCTAACTCTATCATATATCCTAACCAAATAGCAAAGGGAATCGTTTTGCACTATGAAAAGGTTCACAATCAGAACTAGTCTCTGAAAGACCTTAATTTTGAACATTCAGTAACTGTGTCAACAATTTTCTTAACTCTTCTCCCCATAATCTAACCAATGAGAAGGTTGAAAAATTACAAGTTGCCAATATTCTTCGGCATCTAAACAAAAGAAAAGCCTCAGGTGACGATAGCATACCGAACTCAGTACTGAGAAATTTATCAGATAAAGGTGTCATAAAGCTCACCGATATTCTTACGGAATCCTGAAAATAAGATACTTTCCAGACAACTGGAAAATTCTCAAAGTTATTCTTATCCATAAACCAATTAAACCCTCCAACAGTATATAGCATACTCTGTGACGGATACTCTGCTACCCAAGCAGTTACTTAAAATAATAGATGAAAAAGTTTAGATGACCACATTTTTTAAATTGAATATCAAATAACAATTCACATTAATTCTCATGAGCTCGAAAACCGAACTACGATAAAACTAAGCAAATTTTTCCCCTTATAAAATATTTTTAACGTGATCTGTGTTATTTTTGTGTTAATAATTATTATTATTTAGTAAAATAGCAACTCGATCACAAAATATGGCCTGAAATTGCAATTTAATTCTGCGCAAAAAGGAGGATTCATCTCTTCTTTCACAAAATGATTTAAAAAACAAAAGCAAGTAAAGAACGAAAAAGTTTTAATATTTGCAAATACAGTAAGTGAAACGTCAATAAACTCACTTCCGAATTTATTTTATGATTTCTTTGGCGATAGTGACAGTGATCCGAATTTTATAACATCCGATTCTGACTTTTAATTCTGGTATTTGTCGTAAAGCGGTAAATTCAATTGGTTTGTAATGTTTAATCAATTTTTTCAAATCTAATTTGTATTAATTTTAAAGTTTTGTGTCAAATAAAGTGAACATTAGTTAGATTTTCGGCGATTATATGTCGTATTTGTCGTAAAGCAGTTAATTCAATTGGTTTGTAATGTTTAATCAATTTTTTCAAATCTAATTTGTATTAATTTTAAAGTTTTGTGTCAAATAAAGTGTATATAAGTTAGATTTTAGGCGATTATATATCGTATTTGTCGTAAAGCGGTTACTTCAATTGGTTTGTAATGTTTAATCAATTTTTTCAAATCTAATTTGTATAAATTTTAAAGTTTTGTGTCAAATAAAGTGTATATAAGTTAGATTTTTGGCGATTATATATCGAATTTGTCGTTAAGCGGTTAATTCAATTGGTTTGGAATGTTTAATCAATTTTTTCAAATCTAATTTGTATTAATTTTAAAGTTTTGTGTCAAATAAAGTGAACATTAGTTAGATTTTCGGCGATTATATGTCGTATTTGTCGTAAAGCAGTTAATTCAATTGGTTTGTAATGTTTAATCAATTTTTTCAAATCTAATTTGTATAAATTTTAAAGTTTTGTGTCAAATAAAGTGTATATAAGTTAAATTTTCAGCGATTATCTGACGTATTTGTCGTAAAGCAGTTAATTCATTTGGTTTGGAATGTTTAATCAATTTTTTCAAATCTAATTTGCATAAATTTTAAATTTTGTGTCAAATAAAGTGTATATAAGTTAGATTTTAGGCGATTATATGACGTATTTGTCGTAAAGCAGTTAATTCAATTGGTTTGGAATGTTTAATAAATTTTTTCAAATCTAATTTGTATTAATTTTAAAGTTTTGTTCAAATAAAGTGTATATAAGTTAGATTTTAGGCGATTATATATCGTATTTGTCGTAAAGCGGTTAATTCAATTGGATTGGAATGTTTAATCATTTTTTTCAAATCTAATTTGTATAAATTTTAAAGTTTTGTGTCAAATAAAGTGTATATAAGTTAAATTTTCGTGCGATTATATGACGTGTTTTTCGTAAAGCGGTTAATTCAATTGGTTTGGAATGTTTAATCAATTTTTTCAAATCTAATTTGTATAAATTTTAAAGTTTTGTGTCAAATAAAGTGTATATAAGTTAAATTTTCAGCGATTATCTGACGTATTTGTCGTAAAGCAGTTAATTCATTTGGTTTGGAATGTTTAATCAATTTTTTCAAATCTAATTTGCATAAATTTTAAATTTTGTGTCAAATAAAGTGTATATAAGTTAGATTTTAGGCGATTATATGACGTATTTGTCGTAAAGCAGTTAATTCAATTGGTTTGGAATGTTTAATAAATTTTTTCAAATCTAATTTGTATTAATTTTAAAGTTTTGTGTCAAATAAAGTGTATATAAGTTAGATTTTAGGCGATTATATATCGTATTTGTCGTAAAGCGGTTAATTCAATTGGTTTGGAATGTTTAATCAATTTTTTCAAATCTAATTTGTATTAATTTTAAAATTTTGTGTCAAATAAAGTGAACATCAGTTAGATTTTCGGCGATTATAGTCGTATTTGTCGTAAAGCAGTTAATTCAATTGGTTTGTAATATTTAATCAATTTTTTCAAATCTAATTTGTATAAATTTTAAAGTTTTGTGTCAAATAAAGTGTACATAAATTATATTTTCGGCGATTATATGACGTATTTGTCGTAAAAGGGTAAATTCACTCGATTTGTAATATTTAATCAAATATTATAAAATCTAGTTTATATTATTTTATAATTTTTATAATTTCATATTTTTATCAGAAATCAGTTCTTGCATTTTTTTACCATATTTTAGAGAGAATTACGCATGCTATATTCTAGGCGATAGTTGTGCTGGCCAAAACAACTATCCTTTTTCATTATTTCTACACATAACATCAATCTCATGCCCTGATGAGGGGCTCATCGTGTAAATGACTTTTATTTCTCACATTTAAATTCATTAAACACAAAAATGTACCACCAAGTCTTTTATAAAAATAACCAAGTTCAACAAAATCTTTATTATAATTATCGCATTCAAATTAGATAAATTAAGAACAGCTTTAATTCTTCTTCTGCGTGAATAATAACATCATCATTGTCTTACCATTTATGTAACAATAAAAACTGAAACAAACCAAACAAATTTACTATAATTTATCGTTGATAATAAATATGCAAAGTAGTTTTTTTAGTGGTTCGAAGTTGTTGTGGTTCGTCGGCTATATGTTTTGGATAAAATTTGTTTAGTAATCAAATAAAAATTCATTTTATGTGTTAATTTGTGTGCGGAAATATATTCAACAAAACAAAAAAATTATTTTAACAATGTTAAGAACGAATGAAATAAAGAAAATTAATTTTTATTTGTTTCTTTTTTTGTTGATAATGTTAGCGTGTTAATAGAAATAAAAAATGATTTTAAATTACGATTAATTAAAATAGAAATGAACTTTTCTTTAGAATTTAATTTTTAAAACATTTTTTGAAATTATTTTTAGTGCTTAATAAATTAATCACTCGAAACAGATATAAGTAGTTTAGGCTGATCGGTCCAATAGAGGGCTGTATGAAAATTTAATTTAATCTGAGCGTATAAACTATGTGATATGACTTATCACACTTTGGCGGCCAATAGTTAGTATTTAATGTTCATGCATAGGACAGTACAATTATATTCTAACAATTAAGCCCCACCAATGATAAGCTTGAGTAGATAGACAATCTTTGTAAAGGACCTTTTCATCAGTACCAGCAACATTCTATCGGTTTCATTACTTTCCCTGTCTTGTTCATTTGTCCTACCGAAATCATGATTTGGGTTGGTTTATTTTTGTTTGACTTTAAAATAGAAGTAAATACAAATGAATGTCGACTGTACTCTCATTCTAGTGGAAGGTTTTAGCAATCTTCAACCGCCAACAACTAGGACATTAACTGAAGAACAACTACAAACATACGTAGAAGAAGATATACGATTGAGACAAATAGACAATAGTGATCCTTCCAACATGATGACCCCGATTTCGAATCAAAATGAAAGTTTTGCAACCATTCCCACCACACAGAATATGTTTCTGAACCACAATTAGAATCCGATAGTATGGTTTAACACATTGGAGAAATCGTTTCAGTTGGTACACTTTACGAAAGACATCACGATCGTTTGCCGACCTAATTTTAAGAAATAAAGGGACTATACCATATTCAATTTTATTTTCATTTTCAAAGCGGAAGTGATTTGCGTGTTTGGTCAGTCTGAAAGATCTAAACTCAACAACAATTTGCACGGATTGACGCTTGAAGATCAAAAACCATCCCAACTCTTAAAAAAATTCAGATTGAATGCTGGACGAAAATGCACTTCGTAAACTATGGATGAAGCTGTTACTAGCACAGGTCCAATTGATTTTAAGACCACAAACGGATGTGATTAATCTAATTTATATTAAAAAAATCAAAATGAACAATCAAATACCAGTTTTTATGCTTTACGACATGACCAAAATTGATGACGGTCGAAAATTGATAGATTTCTTAATGGAATTAGGAGCTATTCCCAAAATTTGGCCAAGTCTTATGCACCAATCCATTTTGCAAAAAGCCTTTAAAGCTCACAAAAGATGGCAATAAAAAAATGGAAATTGGTTTGTTTTAGGCAATATCTCCAACTAAAAAAAGGAAAAAAACCTGTACAAACTAGTATTCAATCCGAACAGGAACATTTTTTGGCAAAAGTCATTTACCAATTGGCGACATATGCAAGTTTGTTGCATTTTGGTGTACCAATTTAAATATGAACCAAATTGGATATCATCTACAACTATCATCAAAAACTCTAGTAGATTGGGCTAGCTTTTGTCGAGAAGTGGTTTTTGACGCATACATAACTAATGCAAAGCCAATTAGTGGTGTAGGAAAAACGGTAGAAATTGATGAATCAAAATTTGGTAGAAGAAAATACCATCGTGGACGCCACGTTGAAGGGCAATGGGTTTTTGGAATGGTGTTAGTTTTACAGATCGAAAGAGAATCGGGAATTGTAATGTTATTGCCGGTAGAAAAACGAGACGCCAATACACCATTGCCCTTAGTAAAAAAATTGATTCTACCAAATACTACAGTAATATCTGATTTTTGGAAGGCATATGATTGCCTTAACAGCGAAGGGTATATTCACATCAAAGTGAATCATTTGCTAAATTTTGTTGATCCCGAATCGGGTGGGAACACAAATAGAATTGAGGCAACATGGCGCGCAGCTAAAAGAAACTACGAATCTTCATCAAGAAGAAAAATATTCTATGCAGGCTACCTGGCAAAATACATGTTTATAAAATCATGTAAACTAAAACAAGAAGACCCTTTTATAAATTTCATGCAACATGCTGGAAAGCTATATCCAGGAAATTTGCAAAAATCTGTTGAAGAACAAACGATAGATTCTGAAAATGGAGAGGAAGGCGAGGAAATAAACGAGGAAAATGATTTTTTCTAACTCAATTCATTATTTTTATTGTCTAAAATTTTTCCCAAACTGATCTTTTATTTGTGAAATTATTATTAGTTATACTAATACACAAATTGAGAACTCCTCAAAGAATCTTAGCATTTGACTCCTCTGCATAATATAATAACGCAATCGTGAAGCATTTTCATACCGCATGCGGGAGGTCGCTTCGCTTCCTCGCGTGCCTTCGGGAGACGTAAGGAGCCGGAATCAACAAGCTGCACGTAGGAATGAATTATATAAAATTTATTACAATTCCAAAAATATAAATTTAAATTAATTTAGTTTAGGTTATTTTAATTCGTTTTATACATTAGAGGATGGGGGCTAACGTCCTCAAACCCCCGCTTTATTAGAAAAATTTAAAGGATGGCTACTATTCTCAAACCTCCGCATTTAAAACAATTTAAAATTAAAATCTTCATAGTAGCCGTTTTTTTAATTTACTTTATATCTTAGAAGATGGGGCTGCCGCTCCAAATCCCCCGCTTTTTGAACATTATAGAATTGAAACCTCGATAGAAACTCTACATTTTTAAGTAGATAAAATAAAATGCAAAAAAACATTTCATGAAAATTTTTCCGGAAAATGTGAAAAAATTTTCCGGAAAAATTGATTTACACTTTGTAAATGCATCAGACATAAAATATTACTTTAAAGCATTATCAAAAAATGCATTCTTGCCTTTATTAAAAACAAATAAAAAAAAAATTAAAATGTTCAGCCACCGTTTATTCCAACAAAATGTAAAAATGTCATTTGGCCTTCTCATTCTAAAGATTCAAAAACAATGGCTCAAAATTGTATACCATGTCAAAAATCTAAGATTTCAAGGCACACTCAATCTCTTCTCGGTACTTTTAAGTGCATTGCAACGTTTCTCAGCAATACATCATGATATCATTGGTCCCGTTCCAATTTTTAGAAACAACCGTCATTGTGAAACGTTAATAGATCATTTTTCGCATTGGGCGGTTCTAGTACTGAATATAACTGCTGCCACGGTGACATTTGCAGTTTTCTCAACATGGATAGCCAGGTATTAGGTACCAGAATTTATTGTTACAGAGCAAGAAGCACAATTCGAGATTTAATTATTTTAATAAAATTGTATTTTAAATAATTTTGGGGATTTTGTTGATTTGTGAATTTATGTTGAATTGTCGGTGTTCATAGTACTCATGATACTATTATAAGTCGATATCAAGCTTTCACTGAGTATAGTCGCAAATAAAATAAAAATGAAGGAATCCTTTTATTTTTCTACTGTTTAAAAAAAAAATTTTTGCATTAAGAAATAATTTATAATAATTTGAGTGGCTATTGGCCAATCTAATTCAATTTGAAAAGAATTAGGAACCTATGCCACCAATAAACGGAATTTAAGTAAATAATGTTGACGGTGCCCCAATAAAAGGGACCACCTTAAATTTTTTTTTTAACATTTGCCAGAAAAATTTTGTAGATCAAAATTTAATTTAAGATTTAATTTAAATTATATTCTGATTTTGGGCTCTATGCCACCAAATTTGAAACACTGGTGAAACTCAAAATAAATAAAAAAGCAGTGGCAGATCATCGGTTGACACCGGTGTGCAAAATCATAAATTTAAAACCGTATAAATACAAAAAACATAGTAGGTCGAAAGGTGACGATATTCTCCCCATGGGAATGAAATTTGCATCGAAGCAACATCAGATATAGCACTAGAACCAAATTGTAAACGTCCGACTACAAATCAACATTTTCCAGGTGCGATTTTTGGTCTACAAAATATAATTAAAAATTTAAATAACGAAATTAAATCATTAAAAAAACAATTAGAGGTAATAAAGCCTATTTTCAATTAAACCCAATTCCGAGTCAATAAATAGATTTGGACCCCTTATTCACGATCTAGATGAAAATGACCTCAACTTTAATATGCTACCTCTTTACCAAACTAACACCATTGTAAACAATACTTCAAATTCGGACAGCAACTTTGAAGTGGTCATACAAAAAGTACGCGCCAAAAATACAAGTGTTCACTCACACAGAACAAATATTAGAAATTGAAAAACAAAAAATTTACTAATGAAAAGAACAATTACAAAAATAATAACAATAATAACAATAACAACAACGATAATAATTAAATAACAAAAAATAAAAAGAACTCACGGCCATCACCAATTCATATTCCCGGCTAATATATTAAAAATACGATTGAATTGGCTAAAGGTATGAATATCAAAAAATTTGAGCTAAACACACCGTAATAACGGACGAATTGGACAGTTACAATAAATTAAAAACGACTTTTGACGATGTAAAACCGAAACAACTGAAATTACAATCTCTAGTATTGAGAGGGCTAACAAAAAACGAAAATTTGGCATAACTGCAGACGGATATCTTCCTTGCATCGTAAAAAGGTGTTCCATCTACCAAGCGATGATGAAACGGCTAAAGCAAAAAATTGCAGAGAGAAAACAACAAGCATGTTTGCTTCGATACCACTGAACAAGGAAAACGGCACGTATGCTAAGAGAGCAAGAGGAGGTCTAGTTATATCACCCCAATTAACATTCAACATCGAACAACACACAATACGACGCAACGATAAATCAACTTACTTCAAGAATGGACAGAATGGCACGCACAATCAAACAGTAAAGCGACCAAATCGCACAACTTCTCCAAATTATTGCCTCATGGTAAATTCAAAATTATCGCACAGATTCAAAATTATCGCTCTAAAAACTACAATTGGACGACTATATAAACATAAACGATTCTTGATAACCAAAATTAAAATTTTTCGGCGCAACATTCAGAAAAATCAAAATCATCATAACAATTAGGCCAACAAATCAAGGCGAAATTTAACTTTGGAAAACGGAAATCAAACGGACAGTCCAATTGATTGAACAGAATGTAAAATTGCAAATTGTGAAATACTGGATGAACCGGATGAAAGAGATCAAACCAGGCGTCAAATTGTGGGCAGAGCTCAAAAAGTAGACACAGGCGGCGAAAGATATCCACATACGATCAATCGAAGTGAACAAACAGGAGACCGACGAATAAGACCAATTGGACATACCATGGGATGAGATGATACATTCCGAAAACAAATTTCTAATTTTTAATGAACAAATAAATTTAAATATTCTCGGACACCATATCGAAAAACTTACACGAAGAAATCCATTGCTTGGTAAACCAGAGCACGCGGAAGAGGTGAAAGAAATTGTCGAACAAATGTAAAGAAAACGGCGAGAAGCTGAGGAACCCGAACAACTAGCAGACGATTCAAATTACATGCGAATATTTGGCAAATAACTTAATTAAAGCAAATAATAAATAATCCTTCGGCCCTGATCTAATACCAAACATAATTCTAAAACATCGCCGAAACAAAAACGCAATTATACCCGATACCCAATTAGGATTCCGGCAAGGATATGGCACAATACATGCAATTACAAAATTAGTTTCGAACGTTTGTCACAATTTAGCTTTAAACATCCCACTGGAGCAACTAATTGACATTAAAAAAGCTTTCGAATCTATTTGGCTAGACGGATTAATAGCAAAATTGAAGCTAGATTGATTAATAGCAAAAGGGCGAGACAATACTATTCCGCAGCCCATTGAGAAACACGAACCGATTTAAAATCTAAAACATAATTGAAAGAAGCTTAAAGTAACCGTATATCAACAGCCAATAGTACTCAAAGAGTAGTAATGCTGCGATTGAATAGGGTACCAAACCTCAAATTCAAGAGAATTTATAATGTAGTATATGATTCAGTAGCATAAATAGGACAAAAAAAAACTGCGGCTGGAACTCTTATCAAATAAAACAGAAGCATCCACTAGGTCTAGGTTAGACTGCCTTACTTTTCCAGTTAATGTAAACCGTCCTTTAAAATTCTAACAGGATCAGATAACAATGATAGACCTCCGTGTCACATTTCAATATTTTAGACACAACCATGTAACAGATCCACTAGACAAACCACTGAAAAGTTTAGCAGAAATATTAGTAACATATTGTAGTAGGCATTATCACATTCACTACATTTTAAATCAGGAGATTAACTGGTTACATTTATGTTGCATTTAACAAAGTTCAGGCATGATTGAAATTGGCGCAAATCAATATTTTTAGCTTAAAATTTCACCAAATTTGTTGATTTGTTTGTTCAAATTTGTATATTTATATTTTAATCATTAAAAATTTCTTATAATTATTAAAAATTTCTTATAAAATTGAAAAAAAGGTAATAAAAAATTTAATTTTCACGCAAATAAAAAAGGACAACCATATTTTTCAACGATTACTATTTTTTGCCTTAATTATAATTATATAAATCATTATTCACATAAAATAATTTTGGAAAGTTTGATTAGCGCATTATTTAATTCAAATGAAATAATTTTTATTATTTTAATGACTTGGTGAAAATAAATATATATTTAAACAAATAAGGTTGCTTCCAACGATTGTAAAATAAATTATTATTATAAGTTTTTTGTTTTAAATTAAATTCAATTCTTTTTAATTCGGAAAAGTGTCTATTTAAATATAAAATTTATTAATTGTGTTCTAGTGATTAAAATGTGTGTGCTTGTGATTAATTTATTGTTTTAGTGATAAAATGTATTATTATAGTGATTAATTATTATAAATAGTTTAATTTCTTTGTGATAATCTGTAAAATAATTATAAAAGTGTTGATATGTGAAGTCGTGACATATGTTTTATAAGGCCTCTTTAAAATCGTGGTACGGGTCGATTACCACTTCTATAACATAGTGAGTGAAGTGTTTAGTTTAGTGGAACATTTTAAAATTGGTGTCAAGATGTAGAGCCGGATATCATTACCAGGTTAGTAATTATTTTTACATTACATTTAAATTTATGTTTTTTTTAAAATTATTTGTGTTAATTATGATTTTTAACCTATTTAGCATTCTAACAAATTAAATATGGTATTAGAAATCAATTTTTTGTTAGTATAAAGTGATTTTTTTTCTTAAAGAATTTTTGATTCACAAAGTTTCCATGTTGAATATTGCTGTCTATATTGCGTATTTTATAAACCGTAAAAATGGGTTACCTAAATTTGTTTGAATATTAGGGTTGTCTATCCACATCTAATTGTTATCTTAAAACTATTGGTTTTATTAAGAGCATCGTTTCGTTGAAGTCATCACTTATCGTTCAGACTTCAGGCTTAAGTTAAAAGCAAAATTTCCAAGTTCTTGATAATTATGTTATGTTGTGCATGTCATGATGGTTTGATATGTTCACGTGAATTAACATATATCATGTTCAATTTAATGATTGAACATTTTCCCGGGGCGATAAATTTGTAAATGTGTTGCGTTACCTCTAACTTTTGACCTTGCTCTTGTTGACAGTGGACTGGTTTTGCCAGAAATTTCGTTTTGTTTTACAGTCATTATTCTTACCAGTTCGTCGCGGCCAGGATGCAATTTATTTTGCATATTCTGGTTCTGGAATTACTATCAACGGCCCTCTTTCTATAAAGTGACCTTGTGTTAGAGCGATGTTTTATCTCTGCGTCAAAGCCATTGGATAGTGGTGTCAATAGCCTTGAGTTTAGACAAGCTACGATTGAGCCAATAAAGTATAAAGCTCTTCTAAGGTTTACAAGCCTCTGAGAGTTCTATGAAGATGATGTTTTACTCCTGATTCCAATAAATCTCTGAATTAGGGGTTTCCTGGGATGATAAAACCCACTCGATCCTTAGTTTGGTGATTTTTTAGGCTGCTTCTTTCTGTTGTTGAGTTATAGCATTTATTTGCCTGCTAGCTCCTACAAAATTTGACCCGCAATCCCTAAATATCTTAAGATATAGTCCTATTCGGGATATAAACCACTTGGGCAGTGTGGTGATGCAGATGCACCAATCTTTTGGATCTCCCTATTTATATATACATGTGTAAATAAATTGTAATACTTGTGTATATAAAATGAAATTAAATATTGTATATAAAGTTTATATTGTATATAAAGTTATATTGTATATAAAGTTATATTGTATATAAAGTTTATATTGTATATATTGTATATAAAGTTTATAAGTATATTATATGTTAGTATAAGTGTTAATGTTAAAATACAAATCCAAAAAATAATAAAGTGAAGAAATTCTTTTTGGAATGGCATTTTAAACGAGACGGTCATCTTCTACCTAATGATTATAAATTCTAATATACAATGAATATGTGTAATGTTATACACAAATTGAAATACTTATAATAAATTATAATAATAGATATTTAGAATAATAAAAATATTGCCGTCAATAATTATTTTTGATTACCACGGGGTTGTGCGAAGCAGACCTCAACATTGGTGACAGCGGAAAAGCTATCAAGTAGCAATTTGTGTGTTGGTGAAACTTGTACATTAAAAAAATAAAAAATAAAATAAAAATTAAATAATAATAGTTGTGAATTTAAAAAGAAAAAAAGAAATAAATTAATTAATTGTGTACACGCCATTCCTATATTTCTGTGACCGTAAGTCAAGTGTAATAATAATAAAATAAAGTTTTATTTCAAAATTTTAAAAATCCAACAACACCATTGTTCATTGTATACAACAATATATCCAAAATTACAAAATTTGCGCTAATTGGAGCACGTGGAATTTTACAACACCGGTTCATCTCATCGTACTATACTTTCAACATTTCAACAAAATCCTGCTGTGCACGTGAGGGTACACCATTTTACAACATATAAATAGAGCACGTGGAATTTTACAACACCGGTTCATCTCATCGTACTATACTTTCAACATTTCAACAAAATCCTGCTGTGCACGTGAGGGTACACCATTTACAACATATAAATAGAGGTATACATATATTTTACTAAGTTATTTCCATTTGATTTGCGTTCTATTTACAACGAAAAAAAAGAAAAGAGAAAAAAAAAACATTTTCTATTTTTATGTTATCCAACGATTTGGATTCTTTAAAATTGCGCGGTCGCGAAATTCGTAAATTTAGTGATCGTGATAGTGAATGTCAAGAATCAGTTCAAATTAATTCTGAAGACGGTGATTCCAAAATCCCAAGTAATTTAAAAGTAACTGCCGATACTCCGCAAGATAATTTTAATATGTCAGACTTAGACGTAAATTTAGCTCTTAAAATTATTCCAGAATTCAATGGATCGTCCGAAAATTTACACAGATTTTTATCGTGTTGCGATATTATTCATGATTCATTGAAACCAACCGAAATAAAGTCATTTCTGAAAATTCTTAGAGTCAAACTTGTAGAAAAAGCCTACGAAATTGTTAAATTTGAACAACATGGAGACTGGAAAAGTCTAAAATCTGCGTTAACTTTTCAATTTACTTCAAAACGTTCACTAGAATCAATTCAAGTTGAAATAAATTTAATAAAGCAGAAACCATTTGAAGATATCATGACGTATTCAAACCGCATTGAAACATTATTATACCAATTGAATGAAGCTTGCTTATCAGATCCAAATATAGAATCTGTTAAGGACATTAAAAATTTGAATGGAAAAATGGCACTTAGATCATTTCAAGAAGGGTTAGCTGAACCGATAAAACTTCTTGTCAAAGCCTGTAGGTTCACAACGCTTAAAGATGCTATAACGAAAGCGTTGGAAGAAGAAGCAATTTTAAAGTACAGTATGCCAAAATCTTTGCAATATAGTTCGCAACCCAGTTCATCTAATTTCATTTTAAAATGTCAACTTTGTAATAAACCTGGTCACAAAGCATCTAGTTGTTTCAAATTAAATACTTTCAACAATTCAAAACCTACCAAATCTTTTGTCAATTCTACTAATAACTCCCAAAATTTCAATAATTCTACCTGTGCATATTGTCATAATAAAGGTCATCACATAATAAATTGTATGAAAAGACAATATAATGAAAATAAACGTTTAGAAGATGAACGAAACGTAAATACATCATCAGCAACGAATTCGGGAAACTTGCAGGGATCCGCAGTGTTAGGTGCTCCTCAACGGATCCAAAATTATCGAAACGCAAAATAGAGTACTCAAACTTCAATAGTTCTACACATTGTGATAAAATAAATGACCCACAAGTTGAAAACATTGAAGCAAATTCACATTCCCAAGAATTAATTTTTCAAAATTCAAATCTTCAATTCGTTACACAAAAATTACCTAATCTTCAAAAGCAAATTAATATTTCCACATTACAAAAATATCGTACAGATCTCAATCCTACAATGTTTTTAAAATTATATTTATCTCATGATCCAAATAAAATATTATATTTTTTAATTGATTCCGGCGCTGATTTAAGTCTAATAAAAATAGAACACTTACATCCTGATTTTTTGTTTTATCCTAGTGCTAAATGCATGCTCACAGGAATATCTAATGATTCCTTTGAAACTATTGGGCTATGTAACGTAAAATTATTTTTACTAGATTCTAATTCTTTTAAACAAAATTTTCAGATAATTCCTAACTCATTTCCAATTCAATATTCTGGAATTTTGGGTAAAGATTTTTTGACTAACTATAATTGTAAATTAGATTTTACGTCACATAGTATTCAATTAGTTATTAATGATAAAAATATTAAGTATTCGCTTTCGCAATATGCTATACATTCTTCTCAAATTACAATTCCAGCTCGTACGGAAAAATTAGTTAAAATTAAAACGTCTCTATCTAATGACACCGAACAAATTTGTTACTCAGCAGAAGTGCTTCCTGGAGTATATATTGCAAATTCTATTTTAAGAATTGCAGATGGATTCACTTTTGTAAGTCTGGTAAATTCTAATGATCACGATGTTACGATAGATTCAAATCTAAATTTTAATTCCGAAGCTATAGACAACTTTCATGTCTTTCATTTAAATTCTAGTAAGCCTTATATACAAGATAGGTTGAATTTACTGAAGTCAAAAATTGATCTAAATCACTTAAATTCTGAAGAAAGCGATTCAATTTTATCGATTTGTCGAACATTCAACGACATATTTTTTTTAGATGGTGATAAATTGTCTGTCACAGATGCAACATCACATCAAATAACTACCATTCCACATTCTAATCCCATATTTTGTAAGCCATATCGTTTACCTCACGCAATGAAAAACGAAATTAATAGACAAGTCTCTGAGATGAAAGATAATGGAATAATAGAGGATTCTAAATCTCCATGGAATTTCCCCTTACTATGTGTTCCTAAAAAATCAAAATCTAACGAGAAAAAATGGCGTATTGTCATTGATTATAGAAGATTAAACGATATTACTATTCCAGAAATTTTTCCATTACCAAATATTACAGACATTCTGGACAGATTGGGTCGTTCGCACTATTTTTCGACAATCGACTTGGCCCATGGATACCATCAGGTCCCTATTGATATAAAGGATCGCGAAAAAACAGCCTTCAGTACTGAAACGGGACATTACCAGTTTACTCGAATGAGTATGGGACTGCGTAATGCTCCCAGTACCTTTCAAAGGTTGATGAATAGCGCTTTATGTGGGCTTAATGGAATGAAATGCTTAGTTTACCTTGACGATGTAGTCATTTTTGGAAAAACTCTAGCTGATCACAACGACAGATTATCTGAAGTATTTTCTTGCCTAAGACAATATAATCTTAAAGTAAATCCCGAGAAGTGTCAATTTTTGTGTAAGGAGATTTACTATTTGGGACACTTGATAACACAAACGGGAATTAAACCAGACCCGACAAAAATCGATGTAGTTAAATCGTATCCAACACCAAATACACCGCGTGAAATAAAATCATTTCTTGGTCTTGTTGGGTACTACCGAAAATTTTGTCCAAACTTTTCTAAAGTTGCTAAGCCACTAACTAATCTTTTAAAAAAAGATATTAAATTTGTATGGGATGCTTATTGTGATGAAGCTTTCAGAAAAATGAAAGATTTTCTAACAAATCCACCAGTCTTGCAATTTCCGGATTTTTCGAAAGAGTTTGTGCTTACCTGTGATGCAAGTGATGTAGGAGTAAGTTCGGTTTTATCTCAAGAGATAAACGGTGCCGACTTACCTATAGCATATGCTAGTAGAGTTTTGAACAATGCTGAGAAAAATTATTCGGCAATTGAAAAAGAGTTGTTATCGATAATTTGGGGAACTGATCATTACCGACCTTATCTTTATGGAAGAAAATTTAAAATTGTGAGTGATCATAAACCGTTAATATGGTTGTGCAATATCAAAAATCCTTCTTCAAGATTAACTAGATGGCGAATAAAACTAGATGAATACGATTACAAAATTGAGCATAAACCAGGAAGATTAAACAGTAACGCAGATGCATTAAGTCGTATTATCATTGACACTCCTCAATGTCACGTTGTTACCCGTTCTAAATCCAAACTACAAACATTAAATTCTTCACAACTCAATAAATTAACAACCACCGATCAAAATGGCAATTCTTCAATTTCTATATCAAATTCCTTACTAAATTCTAATACTGATTCTTCAAAAATGCCAATTCCTAACTCTTCAACGTTAATCAACAACGCACAAAATAACAAAATTATTTCTTTAACTAACGAAAATGATATAATTACAATCATTAAAGAATATCATGATGGTCCGCTGGGAGCTCACCAGGGAATTTACCGAACTTTCAAACGCCTACGTAGTTTTTATTATTTTCCGAAAATGTTTGCCAGAATTGAAAATTATATACGAAATTGCGCGTCTTGTCAAAAGAATAAAACATGTATAAATAAAATAATTCCAATGAAAATAACGACAACATCTACAAAGGCATTTGAAAAAATTTTTCTCGATGTCGTTGGTCCTTTATCATCTTCACATAACAATAATAAATATATACTCACTATGCAATGTGATTTAACAAAATTTTCTCTTGCAATTCCGTTACCTAACCAGGAGGCAGAAACGGTTGCCAAAGCTTTTGTTCAAAATTTTATCTGTATTTTTGGATCACCTCTATCAATATTAACTGATCAAGGGTCAAATTTTATGGGAAAATTATTCAAACAAATATGTAAAATGTTAAAAATACAAAAATTTAACACTAGTGCATATCATCCACAAACAAATGGGGCACTTGAGCGTAGCCACAAAACTTTAATTGAATATCTAAGAAACTATGTTCAGAATGATCCGTTTGATTGGGATTCCTGGCTGCAGTTTGCAATGTTTTCATATAACACTACTCCACATACAAGCACAGAATTCATGCCATATGAATTAGTTTTTGGACATAAACCAAATATACCAGACTCTGTTTCAAAAAATGTGGATTTAATTTATAATTATGACGATTATTTCAATGACCTTAAAGTTAAGCTTCAAAATTCATTTAAGATAGCACACGATAAACTGTTGAAAAATAAAGAAAGAACCAAACTATATTACGATAAAAATTCTGCTAATAAAATTTTCAATAAAGGAGATCAAGTTTACCTAAAAAATGAGAGCAAACATTCAAAACTTGATCCACTTTGGCTAGGTCCTTATGAAGTTATCGAAATTATTTCACAAGAAAACACTAAAATTCGAATAAATCGAACTGAAAAAATTGTACATAACAATCGCATAAAACTAAGTAATAGTTAATTATTTTTTTTTTCTCGACTTATTAATTAAAGTGGATTATGGGAAGTAACATATTAAAAATTATGATTAAAAATATATTTTATATGAAGTAATGTATATAAATAAAATAAAATAGATAAAATTTAGTTAAGATGAAATAAAATATATAATAATAAACTATGTAATAGAAATATATTAATATTTTTTGTATGTAAGCATAATTATCTCAAAAGACAACCAGAGGTTGTCTTTTGTTAAAAGATGGGAGGATTGTGGTGATGCAGATGCACCAATCTTTTGGATCTCCCTATTTATATATACATGTGTAAATAAATTGTAATACTTGTGTATATAAAATGAAATTAAATATTGTATATAAAGTTTATATTGTATATAAAGTTATATTGTATATAAAGTTATATTGTATATAAAGTTTATATTGTATATATTGTATATAAAGTTTATAAGTATATTATATGTTAGTATAAGTGTTAATGTTAAAATACAAATCCAAAAAATAATAAAGTGAAGAAATTCTTTTTGGAATGGCATTTTAAACGAGACGGTCATCTTCTACCTAATGATTATAAATTCTAATATACAATGAATATGTGTAATGTTATACACAAATTGAAATACTTATAATAAATTATAATAATAGATATTTAGAATAATAAAAATATTGCCGTCAATAATTATTTTTGATTACCACGGGGTTGTGCGAAGCAGACCTCAACAGCAGTGACAAAGTCGATGATAGGTGATTTAATTCTAGTTGTAAAAGTTTTTATAGTTTTTCTTTCCGTGCAACCAGTTTGTTCTATTTTTCGATTGCCAATGGGTGTTATTGGATAGCTTGAGTATTGTAGCTAGGCCGGTCCTTCCCACCAAATCTTGTGGGTTAGTGATTGTACTTGGTTTAGCCCCTTGATGCACAATCCACAGGGTTCTCTTCTGAAATCAAGTGATACCATTGGCTAGGATTTGTGTTTGATTGTATATCTGATATTATATTGGCAACAAACGGTTCATGATGTTGCAACTTATATTTTATCCAGCCTAATACTACCATTAAATCAGTCCAATAAAATGTTGATATGTTATGGTGGATATCCAAATCCTCTATGTCCGTTTTGATCAACTTTGACATTACTAATGTTGCGTTGAGCTGTAATATTGGTAGAGCCAGAGATATAGTTTGGTTTAGTGATGAAACTCTAGTTTTTGCAGCAATTATTATTGTTTTGTTAACTTTACTATATTTCACTGCAGCGTATGAGTGACTGGAGGTGTCACAGAAACCGCGCAATTCAATTTTTCGCGCCACTAGTGAAGTCTATCCAACGCGGAACTCTAATCTTTTCCAACTGAGGTAGCTCAAGTTTGTAGCTTAACCATTTTTTTTCGAAATTTGCGTGGGGCTATCGTTACATCCTACTCCATTAATCTTGGAGCAAGATTTTAACCTGATCAATGACTGGTGCTAACCGGCCTGAAGGGTCGAACAATTTCGATGATTTTGATAAAAAATTTTATTTGGATATTGCAGTATTTTCAGTTTCTGATAGAGTGACCTTAAATTGGATCGTGTCTTTCGAAGAATTCCAGATCACCCCAACGTTTCCACTGCATCATTGAATTCTATTTGGTGGAACACTAATTCCTTTAGATTATCTGGAGGACCTTCTAGTGTTTCTTTGTTGTTGTCCATTTCCTGAGGTTGAGACCTCCACCAGAGAGAAGACCTAGTAATTTTGTTCGTTTCGTTAACGCTTCTGTTATTGTAATAGACCCGGAAAGAAGATCTTCAACGTAGAAGTCAGTTTATATATCAGCATCTATTGAAAAATCGATAGGCCCAGAAAGTTTCGAACTTGGGGTCGGCTAGCATTATTCGTTTTTGTAGGTCGCTGTTCAAACCCAATACGTTACTGTCTGAAACCGGTTTCGTGATAGTTCTCAGAACTAGTGCCGCGTAGTTGATATGTTTAAAATTGATGGAAATCTTGTCTCTATATCAACTTTTATTTGTTTGTGAGATTTGTCTTTTGTGGATGATATTCTGGTGACTTCTGCTTAAATTTTAGGTATAGTAGTTGTGCCGCATTTTCTATGATAAATGTGGCCTGCGACTCTGGATCTATGAATGATCGAAGTAGATTGAATCCGCCGTGGATGTTTCGTACTTTTACTAGAGCTGTTGCCAACAGTGTTGCGTCACTAGCTTTTTCGAGTGTTGACACATTTAATTTGGTATAAACTGGTTTCTTGGTTTTGACTTCTCTTGTGTAACAGAGCATGATGGTTTCCTTTGCAAGCATGACATTTTGCATTGATAGTACAACCTGTTGTTGGATGATTTCGATTGAGGCAGATTCTACACAAATAATGTAGCATTGCCATTTGGTTTCTATCGGAAATACCGAGGTCTTTGAAACGTTGACATTCGTGGATGTTGTGATTCTTTTGGCAGCATATGCAAATGTTAGGTTTTGGTTGTGTTGTTGCCCCAAAAGCATATCTGAAGGGTTGAAGTTAAAACCTTGTTTGATGAGTTGATATTGCTTTATTGCCACCAACGGATTCTAATGATTTAAATCGTTTTTCCAGAAACTTCAAAAATTGAGATGTGGTTTGAAATTCTCTTGGATCTTCTAAAGAGCTTTTGTATAAGCGTCATGACTCATTATCCAATTTTTTCAATAACGTGGATATTATGAAAAAGCTCCACGTATGAACCTTGAAACCTATGTTTTTTAATGCGTGTTCAGTAAGTTCTAAATGGCTTAATAATTTCCCAGCTGACCCTTCTAGGTGACTTTTCAGGTAGATAATTTTGTGCCGTCCATGTTTTTCCATGTCTTTTAATTTTATGTTCAAAGCTGATCTGGATCTATTGTTACTTGCCGGCATATCTTTAGTCAATTGGATTTCCCGATATAAACCTCTCATTCGGACCATAACGATTTAAACATTGCCTGTTGTTTATAATAGCTCGAACTTTTGGTGCTAGTTGGTAGTTGGCTTTAGTAAGTGCCAGTTGTTTTGTGGCTAGGACCAATGTTTATCAATTGTCCATGCTTTGAATATCCGGCTCGAAAAACCAATGTTCCTTTAGAAATAACATTACTAAGGCACAACCTCTTAGTTTATCTCTGTAGAGAAGTGATTTATGTGCTTGGTTTCTTTAACTTTATTCGCTTAACATTGGTCAGGGCGAAAAAGTTAATTAATTGATAGTTGATTTTAAACTATGTTATATACATTCGAACTAATGTTATGCAAATTACATTTAAATATTATAAATGAAATATTGGAAATATAAATTAATTACTGAAGGGGTGTAAACTAGTCCCAGATTCATTTTGTGCATGCCATGATGGTTTGATATATTCACGTGACTGAATTGAACAGATTGTGATTTTGATTAGTGTTATAGATTTACTCAGCTTTTTATGTATTTATCTTTAACAGAAAATTTAGTCTCGAGTTGCAATTGATCCTCTGTAATAATTTCTTAAAGAACATCATCCTCCTCCACTAAATCGTCTTTTCAATCAGGAAATCATTTTAAAAAAACCATAATATTCCAATCATTCTAATATTCGTAGCAACTTCTACTCGCAGATGATTGCGAGAAGAAAATATTAGTGAAGAATGTAAAAAGACTAACAAAATGAAAATTTTACCTCACGAAAATGTTAGCATTAAAGTAGTCTCTTTAAATAACTTAAAAATGCAACTGCAAAGCAAATTTAAATAGCTCAAATGGCTAGTGATCTTCTAACAGGTAGTCATGGTTGAGTTCATCGTCATCATCGATCAAAATCAAGTTATAATCAGTTTTTATACTTTCAGCCTTATTCAGAGGAGTTGGTAATCGTGGTTTTTAAGTTTCTCTTCACTCGAACTATGCTAATCCATACGTTTTAAAATGATATTTAAAAGATTAATGAATGAACCAACTACATACATAAGTTGTTTCTTTTAAACATATGTGCTACAGTGATAACAGTATTTCACATTCGCTTGTAAATGTACACATTTATAGCACACATCCATTTAGACGGATTAATGTTCTCTAATTATAAATCGTCAACGGTTATAAAAATACATTTTAACAAATTCAATCACATCTCAAATTAGAAATTTATTTTGTTCATATATTTGCCAAATACGTAAAGATACGACTACGAATTTCTAATACTAATAAAATAGATGTGTATGTTTTGTTGTTGTACTATATACACCACAGACCTTTAATCCAACTAAAGGTACGAGAAAGATAAAAAAATAATTTCTTAAGTTGATATGATTAACACGTTAAAACATGATTAACTTGTTCACGCGAGAGAATGCATTTTTCGACCGAATATGGTGTCTTATAACTATTTGTGTTGAATTTTAATTCCACACTTTTATTATAGTCTGGTCGTTAAAATATCAAACCAAAATTAAATGTTTACGAACACACAAACTATTTATCTCATAAGTTTCGCTTAACCTTAAAAATAATCAAGAAAACATCGTTTATATTCAATAATTGTAATGAGAGGAAAATATAAGAATTATTTAATGCAAACAAAAAAAATTTTATAATTTAATATCGAGTAACGATATTATTATATAAAATTTGATCAACGTTAATTAATTCAGTGTGTGAAATTGATTATTATTAGCAGTCTAATCGAACCAGTTATAGCAGATGTTTGTTGAATTAGATTAAGCATGATATAGCTATAAATACTAGCGTGACACGACAGTTACAGAAAATGACTAACGTAATTTTTAGGAAGTATATGCGACAACTTATTTGCTGCATTATATCCGGTTTGTACCAAAAAAGACAACTAAAATAGAAATTTACAGCGTACGAAATTATTGAAAACTATAAATTCCTCTTATTATTGCAAAACTCGTAATCCGTAAAAGATTTCAACTTTAATTCTTCAATCACTCAATTAATTTTGTAAACATCTTAGCTTCACATTTCAGTCCAGCCGAATTCCATATTTTCCCCGTGTGCATATCTGTCAAAATATATAACAGTGTACTGAAATCTAAAATCATGTAATTCAAGAAATTACCAAAGTACTGAATATTACAATTTAAAATTCCTTTCTTCCAGGGCATATGCGATAGTGAATAAAAATCTAAAGAAGTTTTTTTTTTGGATGGCCTGGTCGAAGCCACGATGCCAGTGTAAGGAGTCACATTTTAATTTGCAAAAAGTTGCAAATCGGTTGTATGGCATTGCCAAAGGAATGTCATTCATTAGGAAATTCCGCATACCCATTGAGCAAATTTCTAATTGTTCCTTACAAAGATAATGGTTGCCTCAGTAGCAAACAAATAAAATTTAATACCAACCTTAGTTCTTCCAGACCAAGTTTTTGGAATTGTTAAAAGTAGATTTAGGAGGCTTAAATTTTTACCTGTTGCAAATCTACAGAATGCTATACTGAACTCTTTGGTTTACATAAAAATTAATATTAGTATATAATCCATTAATTATTATTTATCACAATAAATTCTTTGCCTTTATTGAAGGCTTCCAAAATGGATTTTAATGAAATGACTTCCAAGATGGATTTTAAACATTCAACTTTTGTTTCTCGATATCATTTTTTCTACTTCAACTTCTAACAATTTCTCGAATCGAACTTTTTCTTTTTTATCCTGGTCTTTCCAATATTCTAATAACTCAAAAATCTTCCTCTGCTTATTCCGTTTTCTTTTGCGTCGAGTTGACTATTCACATTGCGATATATTAAATGTTGATGGCTCGTCGTTTGATGCCAATGGGGCTTCTTCACTCGTGTCATAGGTTAATCCTTCGGGTGATGTAATATTGTGGCGAACTCCATACACACAGACAATTCGATTGTACGTTACCATTAAATTATTAAATTTTTTACGTGCCTCAATTACTGAAAATTTAAACTCCGCTAAATGGCGTTTAAGTTTCTCGATTATTTGTTGCCATAAAGTAGTTTGTCCCTACTGATATATCTTTTCTTTCCTAACCCCACAAAAAATTTACTAATTTACTATCCTGCTTAATGCTTGGCCGTACATTCTATATCAATCAATCAATCAATTTGTGATTTTTAGGTTTGGGCAAAAAAAATCTTTTTGACGTTTGCAATGGTAAGAAGTTTCTTAACTTACGGTTAAGTCCTTCATGCCAAACTTTGTCAAAAGCTTGCGCAAGCTTTTGAGTACTTTCTAAATTATTTTGATGATTCTGTGTACTTGATTCTTGAGTGGTGGCGACGAAATCCGAACTGATGATTTTGGATTAAGTTATTACTTTCGATTATCGGATTTAACCTTTTAATCAGTAGTTTTCTAAAGAGTGTAGACATAACTGGCAGCAACGAAATTATTCTATAAGATGAAGGTTCGTATGGTGGTTTTCCAGATTTTGGTATTGTTTTTTTTAATTTTTAACAAACTGGACACAAATTTGATTCTAAACACTGCATTTATAAGATTAGTAAACTCAACTAGAGCCTTCCTTGGTAGTTCTTTTAAAATGTATGCAGTGGTCACATCATAACCAGGATCTTTTTTCGAATTCATATTAAATTTTATCTAACTCAAGACTTCTTTGGTGGAGATATTTTTTCGAGGTTTTTCGCGAGACTTTAAAGTTTATCTTCGTTATTTCGAGTCCATTTTTTCCTTTCTTTTCTTATTAGAGGATTCTGCATTGTTGGTCTTTTGATTTTTTTTATTGCTTTCCAAAGTAAATAATTTTTGCTGCTATCATTAATTATGTTTTTTTAGACAATTACTGATTGACTCATCTTTTAGTTATTGATTTTCCCTTCTTAACTGTTGAGTAAGATTATTTAACTTAGTTTTATATTGAGGACTTCTTGTCATTTTCTTCACGCTCTTCTTTCTGCCAAGAGTTCTCTTCTTTAGGGTAGTGGTTTCCATTTATTTCATATTTAATTATTGGAGTACTTTTCCCCACCTGATTGCTGTATATCATTTACAAATTGTTTAACTCCGTTTTATATTTGAACCTTGTTTTTAAATGGAACCTTTAGGTTAATTTTTTTTTCTAATAACTGCTTAAAATATTTCTTTTAAAGTGTGTTTATTTATTAGGCTTAGATTTTTTGTTCTTTTTGAATAATTTTTTTATTTAATGTCAAAAATGACTGCGCTGTTTAGTCATCAACTATTTTTCTATTTTACATGTGAAATTAAGGTTTTTAGCCATCACTCTGATGTTTGTTTTCAAACGTGTCCCAAAAGTGCTTATAGTTTCTTTATTTAGCATTTTTTGTTATTTGTCTATAACTTTAACTATCTTCAAGTTTATTTTTTGCATGCAACTTATGTTTTTATTTTTTCATATAGTAAAATCATTTTTTTCATTTATTACTATTGGTGGTAGTTGAGGTACTTTTTAGGAGCATTAAGTTGTAATTAAGGCGTAGATAGAGTATTATTTAGTTTCCACTTTTTTCTTCAATTTATTCATCTGTATGGTACTCTTGCGCAGTAGTTATTATATTAGTCTGTGGATTATTGGCTTCTTTTTTTAACTTCGTTTTCAAAAACTTTTATTTGCTCCTGCATCCATTCAATTGTTTGATTCAGTTGCTTGTTTATATTTGCGGAATCGACCAATACCCAGAATCCGTAGGAGCGATCTCCGAAGATAGTGGATTTCCCTGATTATCACGTATACCACTTGTGGTCCTTGTTTGTTTCACTCATCGCGCTTTTATAGTGTATTGCACTTGCCTCTAGTATGTAGTATTGAATTCTCAATATATCTTATAAAACTTGGGTTACTTTTTCTAGTCTAGATATATGTTTTGTTGGGCTACTTGAGCGTAAGTAAAGTTTGTGCTTACTCGTTCACTTTGTGCTTTCACATTATGATTTGTTACAATTTTTTCTTTTTCTGTTTCTCGTACATATTTACCATCATTCTGTTTCGGATTACGCAATTTTTTTCTCATTTTTGTAGTTCTATAACTTCACATCTTCGATAGTTAGCCACATGCTCCCCTTTGCAATTGCCACATTTTATAGGTGAGTTTTTATTAATTTGACAAGCATTAGCTGCGTGCTTCCTTGAGCATTTGACGCATCTAGGTTCACGATTACAGTATTTTTGAGTATGGTTAAACTCTAGGCATTTCTTTCACTGTGGGATTAGTCTAGTCGCTTTTCGCAATGGTTCAATTTTAACTCTCAGGTGGAGAATTGAATTTACGTTATAGATTTTTTCTATAGTTTCTTTTTTGTCGAAAGTTAACATGAACAGTGGGAGTTCTCTTCTGATAATTTCAGTGTTTCTGTTCCTGTTTGGCTTTTTCTCTTTTTTGATGATCTTGACAGCATCTTTAATTTTTAAACCTTTACGTGTATGTTCTTCCATAATGTCTTCTTTTGAACAAGACTGGTGGAGCCTTATGGCCATAACTTTGATTGGGCGATCAGTTTTGTCCTCATACGTATACCATTCAAACATTTTTTACTAATACCAATTTCGCGAAGCTTAACAATTAATGTACGATGGCAGATTGTATCGAAAGCCTTACGAAGGTCAATGAATAAACACGAAGAACTTCTTCTAAGTTCTTCCTGACTTTTGCCATCAGTTGACATACCGCCGATAATGTGCCTGATTGGGCACAGAAGCCAAATTGATTTGGACTAATTATATGGTTTTATGTACAAAAAGAGTTCAGCTGATTGAATAACTCCATTTCAAATAATTTACTAAATGTTGAATTAACAGTTATCGGGCGAAATTGTGATGGGGAATTTTTACTACCTCCCTTATGAATCGGTGTCACTTGCGAAATTTTTAAACAAGCTGGAAAACTGCCATCTCGAGTGCAAGAGTTAAACAAAATTACAAGTTTCGGAATTAAAATTTTTTTTAATTTTTTACAGAATTTTACTGATATTCTATCATATCCCGTAGCAGACCTTTCATTTAGTTTATATAGATAGTTTGATAGCTTTTCTTCATTTGTAAATGATAGTTCATAACTCTGAACTGTTTCGATATCACTTGAAAGTAAATTTGAGTTTAGCGAACAACCATGAAAAAGCTGTTCAACACAAGTAGTAACATATTTATTAAAGATATTTGCAACTTCAACTTCATTTGTAACTAAATCATTTAACGAAGTTTTTAAATAAATATTTTTATCGGGACTCTTTTTATTAAAGATATATCTATTAGCTAAATTCCAGACAAGCCTTGGATCATTAGAATTTAATTCCTTAATAAAATAGTTTTTCTTTTCCTTTTCAATGGGTTTCACTGCCAATTTTTTATAGAATTTAAATTTACTTTCAAAGATTACTGTCGATGGATAAGTTTTCTTAAGTTTATAGAAATAATCCCTAAGCTTAATATATTGTAAAATTGTATTGGTTGTCCATGGTTTTTTTGATACCCTTCTTTTGTTACACGAGATATTAACTGTTTTTTGGGCTATTATGTGAGTACATACGTCAACCAAATCCTTAAAAGTTGACGCTTGTTCTATTTAACTAGAGAAGTTAGGTAAATAAATTTTATCGTAAAGCAAGACTTTCTTAGTTACATTAACTGAATTTTTACACACATTAATATTATTATCGATATTAACAACCATTAGCCTATGATCACTTATAAATGAGTCAAATAGATATATTTTAACAAGGATTAGATGTAATGTCGGTAACTATGTGGTCAATAACAGAATTGTTAGCAGATAAACGAGTTGCATATTCATCATCGATTTTATTTAGTATTACGTATCCACAGCTATTTATAACATCGAAATATTTATGTACTCTAGATTTACTCGATTCTAATACATTGACGTTAAAATCACCGATAACATAAGAGTTTTTACATGAACTGATAATATTTTCCAATACATTTAAAAAGCCATCAAAATTAGTATTTCTCTCTTTTCTATATTCAGCAATAATATTAAAATTAATGTTCATCAAATGTACTACCAAAAGCGAATGATTATTATCTGTGGATTTTTCTACAACTTGAGAAACTATCTCGTTTAATACATAAATAACCCCCACCACGATTGTTATCTCTTGTAGCAAAATGTGCCGTATAGTTATCTATTTCATATTCATTAATCTCACTTACATAGATCCACACTTCTGTTAAAACAATTACATGGACAACAAAATTATAATGTACTATTGTGTTAATCAAATCATCAAATGAATTTCTTATACTTCTAATATTACAGTAAAGAATATTTAAACCTGATCGAACAGACAGGTTCCTATTATGGAAACCGTTAATATAATGACTGACGTTAATACTATCAAAAAAATTAAAATTATCTAAATTGTTTAACATTTAAAATTTAGTTGACTAGAATTATTGAATACAAAGAAAGACAATTTAACACTGTTTATCCCTTAGCATTTTTGATAGACTATCAATATCGGTATTATTTTTAATCATATAAATTTTAATGTTGATACGTACACATATATAGTTGCCTCCTAACCACACATATTTAAGAAGTTTATCCCGCTTTAATTTCCGGCATTCCCACATAATTTTATGGTTGCTCAATGTTAAGTTCAGGTTAAAATAGATTTGGTCACCTTCTTTTGAGGCATCAACTATCCGATTTACGTGTACTGGTCCATGAATTTTTTTCTTAGCTACATATTGAATTTTACTCGCCTCAGATCTAAATTTAACTAAAATTGAAGAATTCCCATTAGATTTGTTTGTATTTTGTTCAGTAGGTTTGAATCTTTTTTCAATCCTCACTGTCTCCAATATATCATTTTTATCTATTTCGCAGTTTATAAGTTCACTAATTTTTAAAATTATTTCCGTAGTATTCTCATCTAGCTGCTTTTTTGGTACTCCTGATACAATTAATTGGTTAGCTAGGTTAGCTTGTTTTTCATAATTTAGTTCATTTTCCAGTTTGTTTTAAAGTTGATTCAAGTAGTTTAAATATTTTTTTAATTTCACCAATATCACACTGCATTGTGTCCATTTGATTTGAGATAAAATTTTGTGGAATTATGATTTCCGACAAGGACGCTTCATTGTCATCGCGAATGCTTGTTTTAGTAACTCTAACGGACCTATTATCATCATCAGAGTCAACGATTGTAATAGCTTTTATAAGCTGATTTTTAGGCGGTCTTTGTGACATTTTGTTTTAGCAATGCTTATACACTAACCACAGCACTAATTAATCACAGATATGATGATTAGCAATTATTACTTGTTCGATTAATTTTTATTTTTATATTATATAGATTCACTGTATTACTTTTACGATTAAATATTAAGAGAGTTTTTATTATAATTTTTTTTTTTTTTTGTCGATAAAATGGTAAGTGAACTTATTGCCAAGTATTAAGACAGCCGCCTCTCCTGAGGTATAGACGCTGACCAGACAGCCATTCAATATGAGAACATACGCTTTTAAAATTTAACATCACATAGCTCTTAAATGCATTGATTGCAAGTGAATTAAAAACTCCCTCTGGATCCCTCAGCCCCGAACTAGCTTCCCCAAGGGATTCTCACCACATGATTCGGCTAGGTTGCTCGAGTTACCACCAACACGGAACGGACGTAGCAAGTAGGAGTAAGGATGGATAGGCTACGACCTGTAGACCTACAACAATGTCGCTTCATATCCCAATGAAGTTGAAAATAGAAAAGCAAAGGAGGGTAAATGAAAAAATATTAAAAAAAGGAGTGAACAGGAATGCAACGCAATGCAAAAAAAGCATCACGAGCGAACAAAATGGATTTTAATGAATGAAATACAGTAACAGAAGAAAAAAACTTGAGATATAATTTTAAATTAAAATTTTACTTTTAACATGTGTGTTTAATAAAACCTGTAAAATTACTAAATGCCACCATAATTTAATTAATTACTTAATCTTACAAACGTCTCGGTAACGATTCAATTTAAGTTTTCTAAACTTGTATAACTCCAACTAAATCAATCAATGGATATCATACGATTAAATCATTAAATTTAAGACATATATGTATGTATATTGACAAGTGAAAATTATTGCCATACACACACACGTCACTAAAAGAAAAACGTTAATTAAAATAAATTAAGCTTTATTGACATTTTATGTTTTCCATTTAACATGTTTAAATTAAAATAACAACATTGGTGTGGCACAATTTTAATTTTTATGGTCATCTTGCTCACATGCCCTCGCGCACAACTAACTCAGCATGAATTAAATGTGTCTTACGGACACCACAATATGTTCAATAAAATAGAAATCTTCTACATGATATCTCATTATCCTTTGTAACTACGTAAAACAAAAAAAAAAGACAAAATTCATTGAACTCAATCAGAAATCTTCGCGCACTCTGCGGTCATTACGTTAATTTAATTTATATGATGTGATTTTTTTTTCTTTCTCTTTCGAATATAATAATTAACAATTCAATTAGTTGGATATATATTAAAATTGTCTTCCATAAAAATAAAAATTAATGTTATAAATTTTATTTAGTTACTAAAGACGAACGAATAAAAAGTAAAAAAAAAAAAAAAAAATTGATTTAGATTGGATTTTTTTTTTATTGGAATTTCTGTTAAACGTATTTACTCTGAACTTACCAAAATAAGAAATAAAACTTTTTTTTTCTTACCTTAACGTTTTGTTGTTGGGAGCGTCTAACAATTTTAAACGACAGGGGGCTTTTAAGTCGTGCTGTTTCATATAACACAACATCTTTATCTTATGATTATTATTATTTTTTTATATGCAGTTTTTATTGTAATGTTATTATTATTTTTAATTCCGATACGTGTATACGTGTGTAAGTCTGTGTACGCGCTTCACTTGAGTCTACACCAGATATGTAATCTTATTAAATGGTGAAGGTATATCAATTTTAAATGACATTATAATATTTAATTTTATTATTTCATCTCTGATTTCACTTAGTATTATATTTAAAAGAATTAAATAAACAATAAAGTGTAAATTTTAGCTACACACACACACATGTATTTTTATTATAAATATATAATTCGTTTTTAAAAAGAAGATGTTAAATACATGATATACAGTAACAAGAATAAGAATTATTTTATTAGGTTTGGTTGTGTTTGCTTATATTTATAAAAGATTCCGTGTATAATTCAGAATTTTTCAATAAACATAAATTTATTAATTCATTTTTTTGTTTTTGTCTTAAAATAACATCGAACATTTATTTCATAACCCTTATCAATAAAAAAAATGGACATAAGTTTAAACACTTTAGAAATAATTCTTGGTTAATATTCGGTGTATTGTTATTTTCTTCTTTAGTTTCAATGTACTACGAGTATACGGTGTTGCGGAATTTATTATAAGAATTACAGCAACAACAAAATGGAATTAATTGATGAATTAGTCGTGATTTAAATAAAGTGAAGATACCTAATATACGGGATAGAGTAATAGTTTAGCCGTTATGAGTTTTTAACTTTTGTTTTTAACAGAGCTTAATCCATTTTATTTACAAATTAGTATTAATTGTATATTTCTTTATAAAAATTATATAAAATTATATATTTAATCATGTCAAGAATGTACATTTAGAACAATTTATTTATTTAACAGTTTTTAATATACGTTGTCTTCTATCAAAATCACCAAAAAAAACTAATTCGAAAACGGCATGTTTCCTCTTCTCTGTTTCCCCTTTTTTTACTGAACGCGTTCACACCACAATACTTTTCAAGCTCTTGTGGCAAACTCTTGTGAACAACATAAAGACCACGGAAAAGAGGAACAAATTTTTTATTAAGACCAGGGGTGGTATCCACATGACGAATTACTACAAAATCCTCTGGTTCGTAACTTTGTGCAGGCCTACAATGTTCATCAAACCACTTTTGGTTATATTCCTGACTTCTTTTTATACTAACAGTAGCAGCTTCCTTAATAGCACCAAGATCACGATCGACAGTATTTAGCTCTTTGTCAGATAAATATTCGCTACGGAAGTCAATTTCTGAACCTCTCTAGTCACCATCAAATAACGATTGGCTGGGTGTAGTCCACACAGACCGCTGTACCGTGTTATTTAATGCATACTCAACATGCTTAAGTTTCTTTGTCCAATCAGAATGCTGCAATGGTTCAGTCAACTTTCCCAACATATTAAGAACACAATTGACACGTTCTACTTGTCCATTAGCCTAAGGGGATGCTAAAGCCACCTTAACATGTCGAATATTAAGTCTCTCCGCATAAGAAGCAAACTCGGAAGATGTAAAACAAGTATCTCTAAAAATCGAAGTATTTATCAAGCCAACAACGTACCTCTTTAGTACCTGTAGAATTAACAGGATACAATCTGACAAATTTAGTAAAGGAATCAATAATCACCAACAAATGATTTCGTTTAGAAATAACTGAAGGCAAGGGACCAAAATGATCGAGATGGATGGTATCAAACGGAACAGGTTTCTTTGGTATATTATACAATGCTCGTTGAACGAGGTGGTGCGGAATACATAATACATTTAATGCACTTTTTGACATAGCTATCAATTTTATCTTTCATGTTTGCAAATCAATAATGCTCTTTTATTTTGTCATAACACTTTGCACTTCCGTAATGACCAATCCTTGCATGCACCTGACCTATAAGTTGCTGTTCCATTTCACGTGGGACATAAAATAATAAGCGATTTTCCTTACGCTTCTTATAAACTATACCGTCACACATTTCATAAGCAGGCGATTCGCTGGTTTCTAACAAATCTTTGAGTTTCATAATCACCGGATCACGGTTCTGTGTAAGTCGTAATGGAAAATCGATAGTGGAAGCACCAATGAAAGCAACTGTAGGATTCCGACTAAGGGCATCCACATGACTCATCTGAGTGCCATGACGATATTTGATCTTATAATTATACTTTTCGAACTCCCATACCCATCTTGCAATTCTATAGTTCACATCTCTTTTATTAAACGTAAGCGCAAAAGTAAATGGGATTCCCTCAAGGTAAACTCGAAAGCGGACTAGGGCATAGACAATAGCCAACGTTTCTAATTCATAACTATGATAGTTTATCTCATGTTTACCAATAGTCTTAGAGAAGTAAGCAACAGGATGGAATTTTGAATCACATTGTTTTTGCATAAGAGCAGCACCAAAACCGATTTTACTTGCATCTGTGTGTAGCTCAGTTTCCCGAGACGGATCATACACAGACAACACTGGGGCTGAAGTAAGAGATCGCTTAAGACTTTCAAATGCCTGAAAACAATCATCGCTAAAGTTAAATACAGCATTTTTCTGAAGAAGACGATACAATGGAGTGGCAATACGGGCAAATCCAGCTATGAACCGATGGAAGAAAGAGCACAATCCAATGAACGAATATAATTCACGGACATTAGTAGGTACCGGCTATTGACGAACTGCATTCATTTTACTCGTACCCGGTCTGATTCCTTTATCAGACACAATAAATCCTAAATACTCAAGAGTACTGTAAGCGAATTTACATTTACCTAATTGCACCTCCAACCCATGCACAGTAATGCATCGTAACAATTGTCCCAATAATTCCAGATGATCATCGATGGTTTCGCTAGCTATTAAAATATCATCCAGATAAACAACTATTTATCCACTATCAATAAATTTCCTAAGGATCTTATTTATAAACCGCTGGAAGACAGAAGGGGCATTCTTAAGGCCAAACGGCATGCGCACATACTCAAACTGTCCCTCAGGTGTCACAAATGAAGTATATTTAATCGAATCTTCAGAAACTCTAACCTGATGAAACCCACTTTTCAGATTCAGTAGACTAAACACTCTCTTATTACCCAGGTACTCTAAACAATCATCCATTAGAGGCAGAGGATAATTGTCTCGAACAGTAATCTTATTCAAAGTACGGTAATCCACATACGTATCTCACCATTTTTCTTTTTAACCAATACAATAGGTGACGCATAAGGGGACTCACTTGGTCTAATAGTTCCCCTATGTAGTAAATCTCGTATAATTGATCTCACCTCTTGTCTTTAACTGAAAGGCGTCGTGGACGGGTGTAAAATGGTACATCATTTTCCAAGTGAATACGCATCTTGGAATCTGGCACATTAATGTCTGAAGAGTCGACACCCAAATATTGTGCATTAATACATTCTTCAAAGCATCTAATCATATTAAGTCCTAGCTTTGGATCTATATCATACTGAAAAAAATGAAGCGGTAAGTAAGCAAAAATCAGAGTCAAAATCAGAATCAGACGAAATTGTAGGTGCAAATGCACCAGAACGATTAATCGATAAATCACCTGTCGCCAATTCAGATTGAAATAATGTAGCCAAACAAGTGTCCAAAGCACCAACACCTTCATAACAATTAGAAGCACTTAAATGGTTTAATGGTAATGAATTCATTTTATTTAATTTTTCAAAAAATAATTTAATATTGAAAATCTGAAGTATATCTCAGCCCACAAGTAAATCAACTGGAAGTATATGATCTGGAACAATTAGGACGGATACTAATTTAATCTGTTGACGAATACGTAAGTAACACTGAATCTTACCATGGGTATATGTAGGTTGATTGCCAATACTAACAAAAGCAGATTTACCTAGCGGACCAACAGACATATCGCCAGGAATCACACCCCTACGCAAAAAACTGGTCGGACTGCCGGTATCCAAAAGAGTACTAATTAAAATAAATGGCGCGCACTGCTTAAGTTTTTAACGAAATGCAATACTTACACATGCCATACTCTTTACAGCCTGGGACATCTCTTCGACTTCCTCACCAATCATCTCGGAAGTGGGTTGAGTTACAGCAGCAACACTTTTTTTTCGTTTCGGATGGTTTATGTTCTTATGCTCGGTTGAGTCGCACGAAAAACATGATCCTGGTGCACGTCTAGGTGCTGAGCAGTCAGAAGACACGTGAGCGAACCTAGAACAATTATAGCATCTGAGTTGCCCTTGATCTGGGCTAGCAGTTGAGGTAGACAATCGTCTTACATCCGGAGTCTTAGGTTTGGCACCAGTAGAATTGCTAGTTGTGGTGGTGCGATTATACAACACTAGTTGTTCGAAGGTAGGTATAACATCAATCAGTTGTTCGATTGTTCGGGCGCTAGCCAACATAGCAACATATCCCGAGGTATCACGTATGCCAGAGACAATAAACGATATCAAATCTTTCTCCGGAATACTAGCTCGCATCGCAGTCTCCTGCATACACGTGATATAATGCATGAAGGTTTCATCGCTACGGTGAATACGGCGTCTTAGTCTCTCGTAGATTTCATAAGCTGACACTTGACGGTCAAAGCGCTTGAGTAGTGCCTCACGTAATTCACTCCAGGAAGTAACACGAATTGTACGTAGGAAGAGTTCAGCCGTGCCCTTAAGTAAATGGCGAGCCATACGGTAACGATCACTATCATCAGCGACCAATGAAGTCATCACATCCTCAAAATCAAACATCCACTTTGCAATAACGTAATCATCTGTACCACTGAAGGTAGAAACTAAGTTATCTACATCGAAGGTCTTCACTTTCCTTTTGGTAACATTACTGAGGTTACTAGTGGTGGTGGTGAAGCTATTGATTTCACTTTCCATTTTTGCCACTTTGGCTCGCAGTTTTAATAGTCTTTCACGAGCTTCCAGTTTAAGAATTTCATCAGCCATTTCCTCTAATGTTTCTTCAGTGGCTGTGATCGTAGAAGCACAAGTATTATCAATCGGAAATTGAAACGTAGTTGCAATTGGTGTTGCAACACTTAATGGCACTGAGCTATCATCACTAACTTTAGTTAAAGCTTCTGAAGTTGTTGTAATTTGCATCTCGGAAAGGTATACAGGTCTCACTCGGAACATAAGTCGTCTGGCTGAACTCTGAAGTAGGTTGATGGTTATCAGCAGTTGAATCGGAAATTTTTGGAATAACCACTGATTCACCATCACCGGTTTTTATATCATTACAATTAGCGTCATACATTGTGCGGATATCCGCAATAGTTGTTGTTCTTTGCACTTGAATGCCAATGCAGTCTAGAGCCGCTATCATTTCATTCCGGGTCGGAAGCATCGTAAATTTGATGGTTATAATAAACACGTGTATAAAAGAAATTAATACAACATTCAGTTCACTAATTATTTAGTTGGTAATCCCACATCTGATGTTTTAGAACAATTTATTTATTTAACAGTTTTTAATATACGTTGTCTTCTATCAAAATCACCAAAAAAAAAACTAACTCGAAAACGGCATCTTTCCTCTTCTCTGTTTCCCCTTATTTTTGTACTAAAGAATTGTTTTGTATAATTTTTGTATCACCAGTCGTATAATGATGGCTAAAATGTTGGCTCAAATACACCGCAGTATTGAGTTCGATCCCTGCTGCTGATCACAACGCCGTGATCAATTTTGTGTAAAATCGTTCGTTGGGCTGACCACCTACATTGATCAGCCATTGTAAAAATATTACCTGAAAGATCTTGTAAAAGATCTCAGTAAAGGGTCAACTTTGGCCAGTAATGGTGTTGAATTACTGTGATTCAAAGCAAATAGTGTTGAAGTGGAAACTATTGTGTATTTGTGTTCACAATCCATTTAATAGTGACTTAATTTTGTGTAACTTTTAATTCTTTATTTAATTATAACTTTAATTATAACTTTAATTTTAACTTTAATTTATTTATAACAACTTTAATTTCATTTACAATTATTAATTTTATTTTATGACCTTTTATCTTGAAAACTCGAACAGTAAAGAATGAAAATATGACAAGTATATTATTTGTGCCTTGGTTGGTTTGAACTTCGGCGACACGAACTCATCCGTCTTCTCCCGGAAATACTTGCATTACTCTACCCATTTGCCATTGGTTTATAAGGGGATTTTCCTTTTTAACTATGACAACATCTCCAAGTTGGATGTTTGGTGCTGTTTTATGCCATTTTGCTTTGGCTTGTATGGAAGTCAGATACCTCTGCTGCCAGCGATTCCAAAACGATTGCTTCATGCGTAATACAGCATCCCATTGTGATAGCCGGTTATAGGGTGTTTCGATAACGTCTGCCTGAGGAATACTTGTGACTGGATGCCCAATAAAAAAGTGGGCTGACGTTAGTGGATTCATTTCATCATCGGATAGTATACACAGTGGTCACGAATTAAACAATTCCTCGATTTCTTGAGTTAGGATATGGGTCCATAGTACACGTTCCATCTGTGTCTTGGCTGACTTCACGCAAGCCTCCCAGATCCCTCCATAATGAGGAGCGTGTGGTGGTATGAAATGCCAGACGGCCTGGTAACCTTGCAAAATAGTCTGAGTAATTAGTTCAATATGATTTTTAAGAAAAACATTTAGTTCTCTTAACTTGCGACTGGCACCTAGGAAATTAGTGCCATTGTCTGAGTAAAAGTCAGTACTCACACCTCTTTGCGCAAAAAATCGGTTCAATGCACCCAAAAATGCTGCGGTTGATAAGTTTGATACCATTTCTAAATAGATCGCCTTCGTGCTTAGGCAAATAATAAGGCAGATAGATATAAGCCTTTTCTATTCGTTGACCACGTCCTCGCTTTAGGTAGGTGCCAATGGGCTCAGCAAAGTCCAAGCCGACCTTCAAAAACGGACGAATTAATTCTACTTTCTCTTTAGGGAGACAACCCATAAGTTGGCTTTCGGTTTTAGGTTGTTGTTTGATGCAAAAGACACATTTATGAATAACCGATTTGATTACGTTCTTTCCTTTTATGATCCACAACCTTCTTCGAAGGAGACTTAATAGAAGAGATGCGCCACAATATAAGTGTATTCTATGGGATTTCTTGACTATCAATCTTGTGATGTAGGAATTTGATGATAAGATTATAGGATGTCGTGTGTCGATCTTTCAATTCGACCACCTACTCTCATTAGTCGCTTTTGATCTAAAAAAGGATTTAATGATTTAATGGCACTTGTAGTCGTAACGGTTTGATGTTGTTTAAAGATTTTAATATCTTCCCCAAACATATATAATTGCGAATTTCATAAAATTTCTGTTTCGGCTTCTTGCCTGTCATAATTCGGCTTCTTGCCTGTCTTGAATTATTCGATAAAATTAATGAAGGTTTCCGACATGCATTATAAAATCTCCGAATGACGATCAGCACGCGAATCAATTTGTCGTAACTGAAATACCTACTAGATAACTCTTCTATTATTGGTTTTGAGCCTTCGCAATGGATGACAGTCATAATTTGCGCCCTTTTTCTTTCTAACTGTGCAGTGCTTTTAGTAGCACTTCCAAAAATTCTAGAAATTCTGGTCCATTTCACCAGAGTTTTTGAACCTTTAACTCTTTTGGACTTAACTCTCTTGTTGCGCAATCTACTGGATTAGCCTTTGATGTGGTATGTCGCCATCTTCCTCTATGAAGGACCTCTAAAATCTCTCTCGTTCTATTAGTTATGTAAGTTTTCCTTCGACGTGGAGGTTCGGAAAGCCAGTACGATGGTTGAATCGGTCCAACCGAACAATTGGTGATCCGGAATGGTCAGTATTTTCTGAACATTTTTGAGCAACCTCTCTAAGAGTAAGGCACCGTTTAGCTCCAGCCGTGGGAATGAAATATTCTTGATGGGTGAAACTTTAGTTTTGGCCACTATTAAATTGGTTACGTGATTATTATTGTAACATGTGCGTAAGTATATTGCGGCGGCATATTCCATTTCGCTGGAATCACAAAATCCATACAACTGGTCGCCTTCTTGGTTGGTCACATAGAGCCATCGAGGAATTAACAAGGTTGATAGATATATAGCTTCGTTCCTGATGGTTAACCATTCATTAAGCGTGTTGGTTGGCAACCTGTTATCCCATCCTAAACCTAATAGCCACAATGCTTGGAAAAAGCACTTAATTTTGATTATATATAGTGAAATGAGTCCGAGCGGGTCGAATATTCGACTCGCTTCAGACAAGATGGAACGTTTCGTTGTTGGAATTGTGGCATCTAGATTTACTTGGTATATAAAATTGTCTTCATTATGCTGCCACTGCAACCCCAGGATCTTGATTTCCTGTTTATCTTCCGAAATCATTTTCGGCGATACTGGTAGTGATTTGTTAACATTCATTTTGCTAGTTATAACCGTAGAGTTGGAGGCCCATTTCCGCAGATTAAACGCTGATTGATTCATGATAAAGGATAGTTGTTCTGCTAGTTGAAGTGCTTCAGAGACTGACTGAGCCCCAATTACTAAATCATCGACATAAGTGTATCTCTTCAATAATTTGAAGCCTTTGGACAATTAATGGTGGTTTCGTCACCGATTTGAGTGATAACTCTGGTTGCTAAATATGGCGCTGAAGACGTAACATATGTCAGCGTCCTTAGTTCAAAATGTTTCATAGGAATGTTAGATGTTACCCGCCAAACTATTCGTTAGTACCGTCGGTCGTCTGGATGAATCCATATCTGCTTGTATATTTTTTCAGCATCTGCAGCAAATACAATTTTGTGAATACGGAAACGAAGGAAGATGTTACCCAATAAGTTTTGTAATGACGGACCCGTAAGCAAGTTATCGTTTAAGGAAAACCCTGAGCTGGTTTTGGTCGAACCATCAAAACTTCTATCATATGTCCCAATCGTATATATTCATTCATGAGTTCAATATATTGGTGCATTAAACTTGGATTATTCGTGAACCTTTTCTCCATACCTTATAGTGGAGTCATGAAGTGGGTTCAACTCTGGTTTAAAGGGCACTTTTACCATGTAATGATGATCGTTTAACTTTTTAGTGGTTACTTTGAAAAGATCCTCACAAATTTGATGCCCGAGTAGTAAAGGAGCAGGCTTAAAAACTTCTTCGGACTCCCAGAATCTTTTCATATTTTGGTCTAATATGTTATTACCGACGAGTAACACATTGCATTGACTTGAAATTTTCGCATGGGGTAAGTTTCCCGTCACTAACCAACCCAGGTGTGAATTATGTGCCTTGACATTGTTAGTTGATCTGTTCTGCCTTCAGGGTACCGAAAAACTTATCTGCTCCGATCAATACATCGATGGAGGATGCTGATATTGGACCGACGTTGGCTAAAGTTACTGAAGAAACCCATGAACACTGCATCCTATCACCCTTTTATATTGGATCGACCTTGGTAATAAATGGTACTATATATGCAGATATCCTAGCTTTAAAGTCGGATTTGAAATGAGGTGAAATGGTGACATCAACAATTCCTCTTGGAAAGCAACTAGTCTGATATATCTTGAATACTAATTTTTCGCCTTAATCCCAACTTTTGAACCACTGTTTCTGTTATAAATGAGTTTTGGGACCCGGAGTCGAGTAGCACTCGACATAGTTGAGATTGTCCGCGTGAGTCTTGCACCTTTGCCATAGCTGTTGGTAGAGTTGCGGTATTTATCAGTTGACAGGCATGCTGATTTCTGCAATTGGTTGGTCATCAAAGGAGCAGTGTGGGTCGCGATAGAACTGTTGGTTGGTGATGGTTGGTTGCTGGTCAAACACACTGCATCACTGTGCTCGGCCAAGGTTGCTTTTAGCAAAACAGACGGAGATAGATAAAATGGTAATCGAAATGAAATCATCAGGGGTTATTGAGCAATCGAGCAGTTCTTAGGTCTCGCCAGTGGTATCGATGGCAAAATAAATGGCGTCAACACTCTAACGTAGAAGAACAGTTATCTCTTACTCAGGATCGAGGACTCATTAAATGGACTAACAGGACCACGGATATACTCGATACTTGATTTGCAGAGCGGATATGTGCAGATGGAAGTCGCAGGTAAGGATAAAGATAAAACAGCGTTCAGTATAAGTAATGGGTTGTGATAATTTAATTTCATGTCCTTTAGCTTATATAACGTGCCTACAATTTTCGAACGGTTAATGGAACGTGCATTGAAGCGATTGCACTGTAAGACGTTCCAAGTGTATCTGGATGACATTTAAGCAATGGGAAAACCAACTGAAAAATTTGGAGGAAGTATTCGAGAGGATTCAATCAGCTGCGCTAAAGCTGAGTCCGAAGAAGGGTACATATTTCCGTAATGATGTCAAATATTTATGACATAAAGTAACAACACATGGAACATACACGGATTAGAAAAAGATTTCAGCAGTAAAGGACTGGCCCAGATCATAGAATCTCCACGAATTAAGGAGTTTTATTGAACTTTGTACCTATCACCGGCGATTCGTACCAGGATTTACTGATGTTACCAGCAGTTTGCATGAAGTAACTAGAAAAAAGGACGCATTCGAATAGACTAAAGATCCAGAAAGTGCATTGAAGGAAGTTGAAAACACGATTATGTACGGCACATTTATTGTGGACACTGATGCAAGAAATAGTGTAATAAACCACATAAAAGCTTAAATATGGGTATTCGTGATGGCATAGGCTATACATTTGGAGGTTATGTCAGACTTAACCATTGATGCGTTTGTAGCAACTTTTAAAAGATTTATTGCACGGAGAGGACTTCCGTCAGAAATAAATTCTGATGGCATACATTTTGTTGGGACTAAGTGAAAACTTGATGATCTGTATTCTTTTATTGGTGACATTAAGGATTCTAATATTATTTCAGACTATCTTAGTGATAATGGTATATCATGGAAGTTATACCTTTGGGAAGTTAAAATTTTGGCTGCCGTTAAATCAATGAAGACACATCTCATCCGGGTGATTTCAAATTCCAACCTGACATTTTAGGAGATGGCTATATTGACCTGGCAAATTGAGGCGATACTTAATTCTCGTCCATTCTTTCTTGGTGAGAAAGACAACTTGATTCCATGCGAGTGGTTAAAGTCCAGAATTAATCAAAAAATCCTGGCAACGATTCTGGCAATTCCACCTCAGCATTCTTGGCTTTTCGTAGGAGGCGACTAAACAAAGGTTGGATCACTCTACCCGCTTCCGTAAAAAAAAACCAATTGTTAAATATATTAATAAAAAGAAAGATGTATAACGCCAAAATTAAACCGACCCCCGCTTATGTTAACGCAGTTTAGGATCGTGACGTGGAACGTGCAGCCGCTAAGAAAGCCATGCGCGTTTGATGGCACTATATCAGCCATGAAAGATTATCGCTTAGAACTCGTTGCTCTCTAAGAAACTTGAAGGCCAAAAAGTGATGACCATGTGTCTCAAGGCTATACATTGCTTTAAAATGGAGTTGGCATTGGCAATCTTGGTGTTGGTTATATTCATGGGTCCAAGGTGAAAAAGACTGTTTTGGATTTTAAAGCAGTTCATAATCAAACATTTGACAACCATTTGTGTACATGCGCCCACTGATGTAAGTCAACCCAAAGATAACGCTTCATTTTACAATAAATTGGATGATCTCATGGGATCCAAACCGGAGCACGATGTCAGAATAGTGAGTGGTGGATTTAATGCAAGAACTGGCAAAAATCAGACTGACTTATGGGACAGCATAGGTCCGTACCCCCGACACGATATTATAGCAACCGATAATGGAGTAAGGATAAACGAAGATGAAAAAGCACAATATCAGAATCTGGTTTGCAGTCGCATTATGGAAACCAACCCCCGTTCTAATGATGTGAACGTTCTATAGAAGGTATTGAAAACTTTTGAAAAGGCGACTCTATTTGGCTAAAACTTAGCGGGATTTAGATTTATTGAAAGAACCATAATACCGTAGTACTTCACTAATAATAACACAATCTTTAAAACCTTTTATTTTGATGTGTAAGTTATGAGATATTTCAAAACATCGTTTTAATACTAACACACGCACTAAGTTAAAATTAAGAACCTTAATCATAAAACATACTCAAAATCTACATAATAATGTCTTACAAAATTTAAGTGTTACGTTTTACTGCATTTTGACTAATTGACTCACTCATCATAATTTTTTTAAAAACAACTTATTTGAATGTGTCTGAGACACATTTCGTAAGAATTTCATAAGTGGTAAGTAAAACAACATTTTAAGTGACGTCATTATTTTATTATACCGAAAAATGTATAATATGTATCTTTGAATTATATCAATCAATTAGATTTAAGTGTTAAACATATTTTAATAATCTGCTAATTTAATATAAGTCATAAAATATTTAAAATTTAAATTATTCTTTTCTTTTTTTATTAAAAAAGAAAAATACATAAATCAACAACTACCTCACGCAAATAAAATTTAACACGTAAAAGTATTTATAAAATTAAAAATAACAAAATTTTAATACTCACAATAATAATAAAAAAAATATTTCTTTTTAACTTTTATATAAGCAATCTAATGACACAAAAGTGTTAAACAAAAAGATTTTTTCTTTAAATTGTATATCTATAAAAAATCGCCATAAATTAATTTTTTATATTATTCAACTTACTGGAAGTCATAAAAAATATATTAATTTTTATTTCTTTAAATAACATGCATTATTAACAATTATTTTAAGTAAAAGTTATTAATTTTTTTTTTATAAATTATTTATTTCTAATATTGACTATCATATTCAGACAATCGTGTAGTTATTATAGTTTTCGGAAATTATTTTAAACGTTTTGTTTTAATTGGTTTTTTGAGCACGTGACTTTAAAAAAACATTAAAAATGGATTTAATTAAAGAATTTGTTGAAGTGCTGCCAGTTTAAAATTATTACCATTTCTACGTCTCCCCTTATGGTAGACAGACATCCACATGGCTTATTAAAAATCACAGACTTATAGATTTGGAATTTCCCTGCTGGTGACCACTCATATTAAGGGAACGCGCTTGACGCGATTGACAAAAGCAATCTACTCACAAGTACTTATATCTACTCGCAACTACTCATGCTCATACGATGGTGTAACAAACGAAAGTACTTACGCATAAAACTGACAAAAGATGGCTTTGACTATTATTTTATTTTTTTCGAGATATATTCGAGATTAGCCAATAATAGGCTGCAAAAAAGCGAGTGTAGCTGCTCTTAAAAATATTTTCTCGGATGCTGAATATAAAGGGTGCTTGTTTCACTTCGGCCAAATTATCTTGCGTTATGTGCAATCTCAAATTATGTCACTAAATGTAGCAATAATGAGGAATTTACTTTACAAACTCGTATGCTGCAAAGTTTAACTTTAGTGCCAGATAAAAAAATGATTTTATACTATCAAGAACTAAAGAAAACCTTTGATTCGGATGCTCTTAGAATTTGGTGTGAAAACAACTATTTAACTGGATCAAATTCGACGAAATATCAATCAAAACCCAAATATTGAGGACAAAGTATAAAGATGCTAGTAAAGTATAAAGTTAATGCAGACAATGGTGGATTATATTTTCTGGATGCTTCGTGTGTAATGTGATATAGTGCGGTTATTTTTTGTGTGGCTCAATACATGTGATAAAAACTTTAAAGAATAACCTCAATTTTTAATCCAATTTTGTTTTTATCTACGGTATTAGTATTGGTATTATTGAAATGCCATCATCGCCTCCAAAAACCAGAAGTAGGCAGAGGGGCTCCTCTGACCATATTTTACCTTTTGAAATTATTAATATGCTAAAGACAATGGAGAATAGTTTTAAAAAATTAAATGAGCGATTATCTATAATCGAAGAAAAATTGGATAGTATCGATGCTAAACTCAACGATAAGGTTAATAATCTTTCTAAAAAAAAAAAATGATAAACTTGAGGAGACCATGAATGAAAAACAGCAAGTTATATAACTCTCAAATGAAACTTCTTGAAGAGTGTAGTCAGAAAACATCATTGGAATTAGAAAAGCGTATAGACTTTATTGAACGGTCATTGAATTCAGCTAGTCTGCAAATTCGTGGGATTCCAAGGACAAATGGAAAGAATCTCATGAATTATGTGAATTTAATTTCAAAGAAGATATCTTTTAATTCGGATATTAAATTCGTTTCATCTGTGTATCGTATTCCGTCAAAACATCCAAAGGCATTGCCAGCTATAATTCTAAAATTCGTTGATAAAGGACTCAAGAATCGTTTTATGTTAAAGTATTTAAAGTTTAAAAATTTAAACTTAAGTCATTTAGATCCACTACACGCATTTACGTTAATGAAAATCTCACGAAACGTAATTATTTATTCCAAAAACAACTTGAACCGCTGAAAAAGAAAGGAACTATAATAAGGTCAATGTATTCACTGTCTCGAATTTTAAAGACCTCAGTGCAATAGTGGACAACAGTAACGCCATATTATGATGGTGAAGTATTTATGTTTACTTTTATTTTTATTCTATTTTTATTTTTGTTTTATTTTAATTTCATTTTTAAATATTAGACAATTCAATAATTGTTTGACAATAAATTTTGTTATTTATATAGGTATGGGTGTGCTTCGTTCTATGTCAGATATCGTTTTTTATCTGGTTTAACCTTGAACTGATGTTGATGTGGTATGTTAAGGATGGGGTTGGCTAATTGTTTTACGATGAGTTCCATACCTATTAAAACTGCCATTTGGTAGTAATGTAAAAATTACATATTTTAATTCACGTAGTTTGAACATGGATTCTAAATTTGCTGAATTCCTTCAGTTAATAGATGGAATAAATTTTCACTTCATTTCCATTACATAAACTTGGCTTAGACCATGGGTATCTTCCAAATCTGTAGGTATACCTGGTTACACATTAATAAGGAATGATCGTATATCTCGTGGGGGTGCCGTGGCCATTTATATAAATAATTTGTTGAAATGGAAGATTCTTGACCAATATATTCATAGCTTGACTGAATTTTTATTTATTAAAGTGTTTATTAACAACTTTATCATTGTAGTTGGTGTAATATATAATTCTGGAGGTGGAAATGTGGAAGCATTAGAAGACATACTACCTTCACTTTCTGAATATGATGATATTTTAATTGCTGGTGATTTCAATATAAACATGCTTTAAAGTAGTACGTCAAGAAATATTTTTAAAAACCGTACTTGCTAGCCAGAATTTAGGGTACCTTCCTAATGATCAACCAACGTATTTTTCAAACTTTTATCAAAGTGCATCGCTACTGGATCTAGTTCTAACAAGGAATATTGATAAAATAAAAAGTGCAGCTTGATGTGTCAATTTTCGATCATGATTTTATCTATTTATCGTATTCGTTATCCGTAGTAACAGGTTCTATTTCCACATTTCAATATAGATCCTATAAAGGTATTAATCATGAAGCAATTTGCATTGGGAGTCCATCTTTCAATTTGTTTCCATTAACCAGAAATTTTCGATACTTAACGCATATCTTATGTACTTATTTAATAAGCATGTTCCGGTTAAACAATTTACTCCAACTAAACGAATTACGCCTGTATGGTTCAGTGCAGTGATTGAAAGTGTAATAATTGATAAGGAAATATGCTATAAGCTTTGGAAGTATAACAAAACGAATGAAAACCGTATATCCTTTTGTAATAGTAGGCGTAAAGTTAAAAATTTTATTAGAAAATCCAAATCCATTTTTCTGAATAAAATGCTTGATCGCAATTTGCTACATAGGGATCTTTGGAACAACATCCATGACCTTGGTCTTAGTAAAGATGTAACAGGAATAACACCTCATTTCACAGCAAATTAAATTTGGTTTGCTAAGACCACCTCAAATAGTAATTATATTGGTAATACAAGTGTCGCGCATATTGTGCATACGACATCGCATTCATTTAGCTTCTGTAAAGTTAGCGAAGCTGTTTTGTTGGCTGGCTGTGTTGCGAGTTAAGTCCAAACCTATCGGTGATGATGAGTTTTCATTAAAATTTATTAAATTGATTTTACATTACATTTTGCCAATTCTGTGTTATCTAATTAATGTTTGTTTAAATGAATCGCATTTTCCATCTGCATGGAAAGTTTCGAGAGTTGTCCCGGTTGCTAAATGTTCAAATCCTAAAGATCTAAAGGATCTTAGACCAATCAGTATATTACCAATGTTAAATAAGTTTTAATCTGGTTTTAGGGCTAAGCACAGTTCGGCAACTGCGCTACTCAAAATAACCGATGATATTTCTGTTTCTTTGGATAATGGTCATGTTACACTATTAGAGCTGCTTGACTTTTCCAAGGCTTTTGATACTCTAAATCATGACATATTGCTTGGAAAGTTATATACACATTTTAATTTCTTTCAGCATGCAATTAAATTCATTTCTAGTTATTTAAGCGGCCGGTCCCAATATGTTAGCTTTAATGAAGTAAAATCACATCACATTAATATGTTACGCGGGCTGCCACAAGGTTCGATACTTGGACCTATATTATTCATGCTTTTTATCAACGATGTTTCAGTTGTAATTAAATATTGCAGTTATCATATCTATGCTGATGATGTACAAATTTATACAAGCGATACATTAGATCATATTGAGCGTATGACAGAGTTTGTGAATGCTGATATTAGGGCTATTTCTGAATGGGCCAAAATTAATCAGTTAAATTATTTTAAATCGCAAGTTTTACCTAACCAAGCCAAAAATGAAATAATCGATTTTCCACCAGTCTACATTGGTGTTAATACTGTGCCATTTGTTAATACAAACCGAAATCTAGGATTCATAATGAACTCAACACTGACATGGGATTCACACGTAAGTCATATTTGTTCTAACATCTATGGAGGCTTAAAAAGACTTTTACAGACAATGTATATCCCTCTTCAAAGTACGGTGGACTATTTAGTTGATAAAGTACATCTGATAGAAATCTTATTTTTGTAGTACCCCGGTTTGTAACAGCATTCAGAGTAAAATCATTTTTTATTAATGGAGCTCAAACATGGAATAATTTACCGCTAAATCTGAAACGTATCACACATCCACGTCTGTTCAAAAAAAGAATATCTAAATTATTTTGCTTCTCTAAATTAACTTACTAAATGTTATTTTTGGCGTGAACATTTTATACACACACCGCTCACCTATTATTATTATTATTATTATTATTATAATTATTACCGTTTTATATTAATTATTTTTTGTGAATTGACGTAGTAATGTTATGTACATATTTTAGAGCTGTAAAAGTCTGTTGTACTTCTTTTGAGATATATAAATAAATAAATAAATTTGGAGGTGCTCTTAGATGATTGGCCGGTGAATATAGACAGACACACGATCAACATCAGCAGATGAATTAAATGCGTGTTTGAAAGCATTGTATTCGATGGAAAAAGAGTTTAAAAACCCTTTTATTTTCTAAACAATTATTGGATTTAGGAAATAGAAAAATTGATACAGATAATACAACAGGACATTTCCCTTAGAGTTTTGTATAATCGTTTCCAGCGTTTACCCTAATATCACAGAGCATGATTACCCAGAGACACATCTTTCCTACGTCTCTGAGGTATAACAAATAAAATAATGAAATTTTTCGAATTTTATTCAAAGTATCAGCACGAAACGGGGTAACAATATATACAAAATTATCTTGATCTCTTTCGCTCATATGATTGTTATTAAAATTTATTTTCATGCAAATATCATTCAGCTCATCTCACTCTTTATTATATCGTAACCATATGTACCATGAAACGAAATATATATTATTGATAAATTTAAATGAACATTGTTGTTGCTTTTGTATAAAAATACTTGCTATATATATAAATATTATATATATATGTGTATGTGAGGAAGTCTACATCGATCTTGTATCGATCGAAAAAGGAATATGAAACAAAAAGAGGCGCAAATAAAACACCGACTGCATACAAGGTGTATTAAAATAATCATATGAATTAAAATACAGATAAATAGGTAAAGAAAGTACTACATTTCTAAAATTAACGTGCAACCTGTTGTAATAAATTGTGTGAAAATATTTAGTCTGGATATGTGAGAATGTGTATGTTTGATATTGTTTATTGTCAATTTATTTTTACCAAATAGTTACACAATACCAATACCTAATTACATTACATACATACTTTTTAATATTCATATTTTGGAAGTTTTTTGTTAACATTTTTAAATCCAAAAAATATATGAACATAATAACAAATCTATGTAATTATGATAAATATTTTGATTCTATCGGTTCTAACTTTATTCTATTTGAAGTAAATTTATTTCACTAGGACATTCTATTTAAAAAGCGTTCAATTTGTATAAACACACTTCTGAAAATAAGTGTAATCTAAATTAATTTTTTGTTTTTTTTTAAACGATCCTTTGACGCCAGCGAACATCATCTCATGCAATCCCATTAATATTGTTTCACGTTTATTAACCAGTCGTATAGTGATGGTTAAAGTAATGGCTTAGACACACCACGGTCTTGAGTTCAATTCCCGGACCTAAGTACAACGCCGTGACTAATTGTGTTTAATTCGTTCGTTGTGCAGACTACCTACAACGATCATTAATTGTAAAAATATGGTCTGATAGATTTTGAAAGAAGATCTCAGTAAAGGGGTAACTTTGGCCTGTAATGCTGTTGTTTTCTTTTTTTTATTAACATGACCGATTTTCACCAAGTAAATATTATAAATTTTTTCCTATATGCATAATGTATCCTAGGTTTTAAACCTAGATAAATGAAAAGACTTCACTAGATTCACTAGATAAATGAAAAGACTTTTGTGGTATGAACTTTAACATCAAGGGTAGGCTAGAACATTGACCGTTTTGTAGTTACTACTGCAAAACAATACAAGGTCAAGTTGGCCTCCATAAGTCGTCTGTGATTGTATTCATGTGTTGATGTCTAATTTGCTGTGATAATTATGTAATACCTACCATCTTTGAGATCGATCGAGATAGGAAACTAAAACCTCTTTCCATTATCGGTGCCAATTTTCAATCACACGTAGAGATTTGTAATTTCGCATAAATAATTGGTCTAATTTCTGCAGTTCTAATGTTATACTCATCAATCATTACTCTGCATGATAATAGTGTTGTAGAGAATATTAAATACCACCTTGCTACAGTTAATTGGACTTTTTTTTTAAAAGTTCACATCTAAATTTAAAAACATTGCAAATGCAGATAAGCTAAAATTTTTACCACAGTGTGTTGATCTAACCAGCCCGTTATCATGTTTGGATGTGACTCCTTTCAATTAAAACAATAGTAATCAAATATCAGAAGTAAAATTTAATGGCTTAAAATTTTTAATTTTTTTGATGCTTGAGTATTAATTATTTTTGGATTTTGTTTTTTATTTTGTTTTTGTTCTTTTATAAACCATTTGCAATTTTTGCGAAGCAAAACTAGCAAAAAAAAATTTATTAACAGCTTAATGTGACCAAAGCAAGTATCAGTTTCATTGTTTGGTAAGAATGATGGAAATTCGGATTTTAGTTTTACCAAACTAAAATTGGTCATTTCATCACAAATATTATTTATGTGGCTGTGTTGACTAAAAAAAATTTCAAAAATGTTCACTAAAAATTGAGAAACGGCAAACATTTCGTCTGATGGAGCCTTTAAAGATCCAAAATTGGAATTTTTATCTTTTTTATAGTTTTTTTCATTAATAAATATGTCGTGTCCAGTAATATGTTCATCCGATTTTAATAACTTTTTTGTGCATCGATCGCACTCAATTTTTTTATAGACACAGTAGCCAGCGTAATAAGCAATAGCATTTGTTGTTAACCTACCAAATTCTGGTAAATTTGGCAACATTTCAATTGAATGTGAAGCATCTTTTTCTTCCGGGGCTTGATGTTTCAAACTATCATTGTAGTCGTCCTTAAATTGTTTCCAGTTCAGCTTTAAGTTTTCGGAATCATCTGGTAAACAATTAGAATGCAACGAATTAAATAAAATTTTCATTACTACAATATTCGCGTAGTGCACCCCAATTTCGTGACTCGATGGTGCAAAATTATATCCGCCTTTACCTCTTAATGCAGAAAAGAAATTTTCTAAGCCGTCTTGATTACTTTTACCTGTCAATATAAAATCAACAGAAAATGTAGAGTTTACATATTGCATCAATGCTAATTGAGCTGATATAGTTAACTGAAAGCCCTTTATAAACTTAAAATAATTTTGACTTGAAGATAATATTTTTAAATTTTTCAGAAATTCTAAGCTTTGTTCAAGATAAGTGTAAATTTTATTATTTACTTTGAGAGGCTGTTCAAACGGCTTATTTGAAGAAAAGTTGCGTGAGTTAAGGCAATCAAATATACGATCAAAACGCTCGATAATATTTGCCGTAGGTATGGCATGATCCAAATAGTTTTCAAAAATTTCAGCTGAAGTTTTCAAAGTAGTGCGTATAGCACAAGTAACAGTGTTACTTAGTATTTGGGCGGCCAGTTTTACACTCATTTTTTGGAAACTATTCGGATCCATATGATTTTTGGTTATTTTATGTAACATTTTAACCTTTTGATTTTTTTCCTTTTCATATATCTTTTTAACGACGTTAAAGTCCGAGGTACCATAGTCAGAATGTTGTAACTGATGTTTTATAATTGCATTTCTTGCCGATTTAAGGAGATGTGGTGGGTCATATTGCACAAAAATTGGTTTATTGTTAACAATAATGTATGGTTTTTCCGATGTAACACCCAAATGTTTATAAATAGCAACGTTCGTTGGAGCCTGATCGCAAGTTATCATTACTACTTCTAAGTTTAGAATTTCACTGCACAATTTAATATTATTAAAAATAAGTTCCGATAGCTCGACAACACTGATGTAATTATTGATAAGAGTATAATTTAGCACATGCTTCCAATTTCCCACTAAACCACGTAGCATAAAAAAAATTGCTGAAGTGGCTAACTGATTCGACCTGTTATCACCATTATCACAATAACCTTCAACTTTATTAGTTAGAGGATTTACTATTAAATCTTTTCGAATGGCAATTTCATCAAAAGATAAAACACATATCCGCGTTGTTGTTGGCATATTTGAAAACAAATATTTTAGCTGATTTAATAAAATATAGTTTGTTCCGGGTGAAATAAATTTGATTGGAGACCATGAATATATAGATGAAATTGAGGGTAATTTAAGTTGAAATGTTGATTTTAAATATTTATAAGTAGTCGCAGATTTATAGTACAGGCATTGTGCAAATGTTTTATCACTTTCTTTATAATAGTAATCTTCTTTCAGGAGAAGTTTACAAACATTTTTTGTAGGCTCGTTAGCCGATTTTATTTGATCAATCATTTCATCCACGTTAATATTTTTAATTTGTTCGTACTTGTTACTTAAATTATTAAATTTTCTTTGCAGATTGACAAATTTTGATCTGATTTGTTTGATTTTTAATTTCGCTTGCACTAATTTTTGTTTGTTTATGAAACTATGTTTTTTATTTATCTTACACTTACGACATATATATTCACTCTCATTTTTAATTTCACAGTGGCCACAGTTTATTTGGTTTATTACATTTAAGAATTCCACATCCTCATCCAAAGGATCAGTTTGTGTGATTTGAGTTGTAAATTGACATAAATTACCAATTGATAAATTATCAATAATATCAATGTCAATTCTTTCTTGAACTGGTGTTTGTATATTTTGAGATACTTGAACAATATCACAATTTGCAGTTAAATTGAATAATGGTACCGCATTTTTCGTTAAACGGCGATTTGCTGTGATACAACCACTAAAAAAATGGCGTTCACACACAAAGTTGTGTTTATTTTGAAAATTTTCTTTTGTTAAACCAATCGAAGTCATCCAAACCAAATTTCTATTTGGATCGGTTGGAAAGCTAAAAAATTGCGATGTGGACTTCGACGATGAAGCTTTACAACAGGGCACCGCACACGAATTTATTCTTTTTGCAGATGACATATTTGACTAAATAGATTTATTATTATGTTCGTAAATTTTTTGGATTTAAAAATGTAAGAAAAAAAAACTTCCAAAATATGAATATTACAAATGTGCATAATTTTGTATAATTATTTTGACTCGTTCTATGAAGATTGAAAGTATGTATGAAATGTAATTAGGTATTGGTATTGTGTAACTATTTGGTAACAATAAATTGACAATAAACAATAATAAACATACACATTCTCACATATCCAGAATAAATATTTTCACACAATTTATTACAACAGGTTGCATGTTAATTTTAGAAATGTAGTACTTTCTTTACCTATTTATATGTATTTTAATTCATTTATATGTATTTATATGTATTTTAATACACCTTGTATGCAGTCGGTGTTTTATTTACGCCTCTTTTTGTTTCATATTCCTTTTTCGATCGATACAAGATCGATGTAGACTAACTCACATACACATATATATAATATTTATATATATAGCAAGTATTTTTATACAAAAGCAACAACAATGTTCATTTAAATTTATCAATAATATATATTTCGTTTCATGGTACATATGGTTACGATATAATAAAGAGTGAGATGAGCTGAATGATATTTGCATGAAAATAAATTTTAATAACAATCATATGAGCGAAAGAGATCAAGATAATTTTGTATATATTGTTACCCCGTTTCGTGCTGATACTTTGAATAAAATTCGAAAAATTTCATTATTTTATTTGTTATACCTCAGAGACGTAGGAAAGATGTGTCTCTGGGTAATCATACTCTGTGCTAATATTGCAAACAATTTTACAAATCATCAATGGTTAAGCGATCGCTAATATTATACGCGAAAAATAAAGATGAAAAGACACTCAAAACACAATTACAGATACAAATAGCGTCATGGATCCGGAAGAGGTTGGTAATTACTCAGTTGAATTTTTGAATTCACACGACTTGCCTGGAACTTCACCTCACATTCTACAATTTAACTTCATAATCATTCACAATTAAAATTCATTATATCTTTTATTTATTTTAAATATTCTTTATTTTTTATTAACGGTATAATGATTTTTTTTATTGATTAGTATAGATAAAAGAAATGACTATAGATTTCTCATTTGGTGTAATCGTAATTTTTCAATTCTATCTTTTTGTTTTTTATTTTACACCTACACAAGCTTTTCTCTACGGTATTCTTTTTCCTTTTTTTATTTTATACTATCGAGTAATATAAAATCACAAATACATCGATGAAATTAGAAATATCAGAAGTTTGATTTTTTTTATTGTAATTTCGAAAATGAGAAATCTATAGTAAATTCTTTTATCTATGGTATGGATGTACTGCGGTAAAATACATTTTTGTATAGTGATTTTTTTTTTGGTGTCATCTAAATTTTCCGTGTTTTGAGTTGGTATCATGTAATCGTATTGTCGCAGTTTTAATAATTTTTTTGAGTTAGTGATTTTTTTTATCACTAAAAGTCGTGCCTAATTAATATACAGATGTCGCTGATTTTGGTCTTAATTTTTGACGTTTAGACACAAGTGGACCATGATGTGGTCGGTGCCAGTGGGATGCAGTCAACCAGGTTGCCCCTGATCAAAACACCGCTGCTTCAACCACTGCACCAATTACGCGGCAAATCCGGTTTGATATAACTAAACAAATTACTTCTTGTCTAATATAACATTTTTAAATTACTATATAATTTAAACGTAATTATCTTGTGTTAATACAACTATGCAAATATGTTTGACTAACAAATAAGTAAGCAAATATTTTCTAAACTCGATCACTTGTAACAGTGTGTTGATAATATTATGCTAAATAGATTTTAATTAATAATAAATAGCAAATTATTTTATTACTAACTGTAGCTTAAACACTATATCTTAAGAATACAACACAAAATATAATTAATAATAATTTAAAATTATTTATAAAAAATAATAAATAAATTATGTGTGTGCGTTTAATAATTTAAATATTTCTATGCAACATTTATTATTTATTTATCTTTTCGTATTATAATACCAATGTGTAGTCTGTACCTACATATATAAAGAATAAATAACATATCTTGAAGAACTGGTTTGTTCCGACAGTTACAAGATGTAAATTGCGGATAAAATGAGCAATCAAGAAAATTTATTTATTATTAAATACAATATGCAACAAATTATGTATGTACGATCATTTAAAAATTAAATCGATGCGAAAACTAATCCAAATACGATCATGGGGTAAATTTAAGGAAGGAACTAAATTTTGTAATTGAGAAGAAACGTGTTTCTAGACTATACAACATATTTATAATTTATCTTGTCATTGATCTTTGATCTTAAGCATATATTATTTAAATATCACAGTTGCAGTCTACATACAAAATATACAATTTTATTTTTGTTTAATAAATCGATTTTGTGTGTTGCATTTACATGACCTATTAAGAAGTATGCATATAATTTACACGCAATAAAATACAAAATGTCGATATTATTTTCTACAAAAACCTCTATTAACCTTGTTGTGTAATGTACGCATATAATAAACTTTGATGTCAAATCGAGTATCCAATCGTGAGATGAAAGTTAATGTAACGTTTTACATGTTTTTCGACAATTTTTCGAAAGAATTTTTAATGTTAGCTTTGTTTTGCAATAAAATATTTTGTTTTTAATGCATCCATCAATATTTTTTTTTTTGCGCGGTAAAATATTGCAAGCTTGGTAAGAAATACCGTGCCAAGTAGCAGGTGAGTGCATATTGTACAATTTTCTTACGTGAAGTGGTACTGCAAAGAAAATATTTAGTAATAGGATCATACGAGACAAAGCATTAACTGCGTACGAAGCGCATAATACATAAAACAACATTCACCGAAACATACAGCTGATATAAAACATGAATATAGCCAAATTAATGGATTGTTAAACACGTTAACATCACGATACAACAGATTATTTTCCAAATTACGGCACACACATACATCCGCACGTATAGTTACAGACAAATATCCGTTATATCTAGATAAATCACGTTGCATTGTTGCAACCGTTTCGGCCGGATAACCACAAAAACTAGATTCATACAGCTGAGCTGAAATTTCGGTTCAAGGTATCAAAATGGAGTAATTAAAATTCATATAGTCGGCCCTTTCTCCGGAAGCTAGCAGCATAATTGTGGATATCCTGGAGTTTCATCCAAACGAAAACCAGTATGAGATAATCAAGCAGACGCTGTTAGACTGATCAACACCGTCAGACTTTCGCAAAATTAAGGACTCTCCAGAGTGGACAGGATATAAGAGAAAGGCAGCCGTCGGAAGGACTCCGTCATATGTTTATTGTTTGGACCAACTGATACCCCTAGATTATTAAGTCACTCTGGATTCTAAAGATTATTAAAATCGACTTGTTGGCCCAGCCAAAGTCTTTGCAACCTAATGATCAAGCAAAGACTGCGGATAAATTGTGCAACGTCATGTTCAGCAGGTCTCCACATTGCATCAGTGGCGAACCAGTCGCATTCAACTCAACAACTTGGACAACATTCCCCAGGCAGGAGTCAAAAAGCATTAATGAAACCCAAAGAGGGGCGTTTTGCCCGAATCAAAGCCCAGTGCTTCAGATTCAGCAACGTAAGTCATAGCCATTTAAGAAACCGTCAATTTTTATCTCGTAATCGATCCTGTAATAACTCGAGAGGTAAATCAAAAGAAAATAAAAAATCAGGAACATGGCAAATGCAAAAAACTGTACCATGCTTAAGGTCTCAGCGGCAGACACTAAGATTTAACTATCACACAGCTGCCGTTTTATAAATGATAAAACAAATAAACTGACATTCTTAATCGATACCGGGCGGATCTCTCTAATTCTATTTCGCTAGTATATATCACTTTCACCTCAAAAATTAGGTATAGTCTTACTAGCCGCCAATGGGACAACAATCAATACGTACTGCAGTAAATTGCTTCAGGTAAATATTGGACTAAAAAGATCATTCGCTCATGCTTTCATTCTAGCAGATGAGAACCGTCCAATTATAGGAGTAAATTCGACATCCTCGTCGATCTCAAACACAAGCAGATGTTTAATCCAGCTACTGCATTTTCAATCAATGCTCCTATGATGAGAGTTGAAACACCAACTCTCATGTATTTCTCGATCGATAACGGATATGGTGCTCTCTTAAAAAATATTATTTCTTCACCAGCCCCGAACTACAAATCTACCAATGAAACACAAAGTGGTACATCACATTGTCACGAAAGGGCGCTTGAAGTTGTCAAAACCACGTCGACTAGATCCAAAGCGTCATAAAGCTTATTCCCATCGCACCTGAAGATGTTCACAAAACGGCAGTTATAAACTTATTCGGCCTTTTCGAATTCACATGAATTATATTTGGTCTTGGTAATGCTGCCTCAACGTTTTAATGATTCATGAACGAAGTCGTTCGAGACGTAGACTTTGTCTTCGTCTACATTGACGATATACTTGTGGCTACACCAACTGAAAAACAACAGAAACGGCACTTGGAACAACTATTCCATAGACAAGTAGAATTTGACGTTCACATCAAAACCGCAAAATGCGTATTTGGATTAACCACTCTTGATTTCCATAGCCACAGTCCGACGAATGAATTAATGAAGTTAGGGAATACCTAGCTCCTACATCAATTTAAGGAGTCCAGCGGTTCATCGGTTAAGTAAATTATTACCGAAAGATTAATACATACTGAAAATTGCTGAGATCCTCTCACTAATTCACCCACATGTGGACACATTACTAAAGATCGTTCTATAACAGTACAATAAAGCCCGTCGGGAACCTCTGGAATTCTTTTCTAAAAAACGGTCGGATACATAGCATTCGATCGGGAATACTCGCAATTTATCATACCATCAAACATTTCCGTTATTTTGTCGATGGTAGGGACTTTACAATTTACACCAACCGCAAGCCTCTGACAAAAGCAATTGAATCAAAAACTGAACGCAATCCAAGACAAGACAATCATGTTACTTGGATTCATCTCTTAATTTACCACGGATATTCAATACATCGTAGCCAAAGACAAGTGATCGCTCATACTATATCTCGCACATCAAATCACAAAACTGCCGCAGTCGAGATTCACGCCGAATTTACAATAATTACCAAATCACAAAAAGCAGGCTTTGAATTTCAGAATTTACTTTCTGGTTCCGTTTGTCATACTAATTCCAACATGAAACTAGAGCTTTCCAAATTTTCTGGCTTGGAAATCTATTGAGAAATATCAACAGGGATCAACCGTCTTTAATATTGCACGTCTATTATTGAACATAATATGAGCCTAAGCTTTCCTCTGAGTTAACGAAGCTCATGGGCGCACATCAGTAACGTACAACGGCTTACTATTTCCAAGCCAACGTTTTCACCATCAGATGAAGGCTGCCTTCATGGCCAAAAGTAACATAATTCACTGGAGTTCAAATGGTTTATGGAGAAATCATAAAGCTACCAAGTGAGTTCTTCATCAATAATTCTCTTTCACTCATTCCAACCACAGACAGTCGTCGACTATCTACGAAAAACAAAATCTCATACTAACAAACACTTGACAATCGAGACAAGATCTCTTTAGTTTTGTAATATTCGTGGATTGCGGACTAACTTTGTAGCCTGGAACACCATACAGCTTCCACAAAACCAGCGGATCTACTTCTCACCGAGAACAAAATTTTGGACTCCGCTGATTCCTCGGCCATCGGTATTAAGGGTTACTCCGTAATCCATCAGCTTATTCACCATAGGGGGCTGTCCTTCCGCAACGATATACCTTTTTCCATTCCCATTTTTTTAGGCCAATTCATGAATGATGAGTTCAGCTTTATTTGGGCTGAAATTCTTGTCTCGAAACACCCACTCTTCCTATGTGGTCTCTATTGAAGCCCACATATTGCAAACTGCGCTGCTCGTTTTGGGTTTGATACTCTGTCAGACTCCATTGAGCGCATCCTTCAGAAATCATCAAATGCTGAAATCGCTGAGGCAGGTGAATTTAATGTCCACAATGACAAGTGGCTTCCTTATTTTAAGTCCGTAACACCAGCTGGTGAGGTGCTGAAATGTTTGCAGCTTTGAACCAACTCACACAACTTGTAGATCAGCCTACGAGGATACTAGATCGGGTCAACGATACGGGTCATTTACTGGATCTGTTTTTAACTTCTCATGCGGAGAAATACAGTATCTCCATCAGTTCTCCTTTGGTAAACTCTGACCATCGGCTTATTACAGCGGAATTTCCAATGTCGTGGTCGTGCCAAATGAATATTCCGCCTAAATGTCGATTATGGCACTGTAAAAATGCGGACTGGGAAGGAATGAACAAGTTTATTCTTGTTTTGCCTTCGGTAATATTAACAATGCAGCCATTCTAGTTTCGACTGTCATTCTCATGGGAATGGAACAGTTCATTCTTTCCAGTCTCTCTAAGCTAAATATAAAAAAACCAGGCAATCCTTGGCATAATCATGACTGTAGAACAACAACTGCCAATAAAGAAGCCTCTCACCGCAAATATGTTAAGAACCCGTCGAATGCAAATTTAGCTATATTTAAGGCGGCTAGAAATCTGGCAACGCAAACAGTGTCTCAAGCTAAAAAAAATATCAAAAAAAATTCGAGAAGAGTTGCGGCAGGTCTTAAAGCAGGGCGATAGCAATCGGACCTTTTGGTCCTTTGCCCACAAAGTCAAGGAAAACTTCTTGAACAGTAGGAAATCATCAATACCACCTCTGGAAGATGACTTTATTTTTTCTACAGCTCAAGAAAAATCTAATCTCTTCGAGCGAAAATTTGCAGCAAACTCTAATTTACCTGATTCTAACTCAATACCCCCGATTATCTCTATCGATGCGCCACATTAGATTTAGATCTAGAGTTGTTGCTAAAGTCCTTGCAAACATTAACACCAACAAGTCAGCCGGTCCGGATTGTATTCCCCCAATTGTCCTCAAATATTGCTGTAAATCCCTGTCTAAGCCACTATCATGTCTGTTTCACCGATATATGTCTTCTGGCATTTTCCCTTCCATCTGGAAAACTGCTAACATACATCCTGTGCCAAAAAAGGGCAGTAAATTGGACCCTTTAAATTATCGCCCAATCGCTATCGTCTCGGTGCTTTCTAAAGTACTTGAGACCAGAATCAACTTTCAGCTGATGAAATATTTGGATGCTAATCATCAATTTCTGATCGTCAGTATGGTTTTCGCGGAGGGCCTTCAGCAGGTTTTTTAATTAATGTTGTTACTGAACTATGGAATAGAAGCATTTATCAATCTATTGAATCTCAAGTCATTGCACTCGATATCTCAAAAGCATTTGATCGCGTGTGGCACAAGGGTTTGCTGTGTAAATTAAGGGAAGTTGGCCTTCACGGTTCGTTAATAAACGCTGGTGTTCCTCAGGGATCCGTCCTTTCTCCAACCCTTTTTTTAATTTTCGTCAATGATCTTCTATCAGCAAGTCTCAATCCAATATACTCCTATGCTGATGACAGCTCACTTTCCACCTCTTACAGTTTACCTTCTTCTTCATCGCGAAACGATGTTCTCGCAGAAAGAATGGCTATGAATGATCGCCTTACGCAAGATCTCAATTCCATTCTTAAATGGGGTGAAGCCAACAGAGTTGAATTTAATCCCAACAAATTTCAATCCTGCGTTTCTTCTGGCCGAACTGATGGTTATTCACCGTCTTTTCTGACTGGTGAATCCAGATTGGCTACGTCTGACACATTTGAGATTCTCGGTTTAACTATATCAAAGAGAATATCTCGGGCTGAATAAATAAACAAAGCAGCGATTGGTGCGGCCAAATGTCTTGGATTTCTACGACGATGTAAGTTTTACTTTAATCCATCCGAAATACTTACAATATATAAGACCTACATAAGATCCAGGTTGGAGTATAATTCTCATATTTGGGCCGGAGCACCGAAAATTCATTTAACTGAATTTGATCGGGTCCAAAACCGAGCATCTCGAATGATTGAAGACGTAAAATTATTAGCTGATCTTGATTTTCTTTCCCATAGGCGTAATGTGGGAGCCTTATGCGTGCTTTACAAATACTTTCATGGTCATTGTTCATCGGAACTTTATGAATTTATACCAGGTTTGTCAAATCCCGCGCGTAATTTAAGACGCCTGGTGCACCGATACAATCTGGAAATTAAATTCGCGAAGACCAATAAATTTAAAAACTCATTTTTTGTTAGGAGTACGTGAATGTGGAATAAACTGAACGAGGAGACGTTTCCCTTGGAATACATTTTACAGAGATTCAAACTTAATATCAAAAGTAAACAACTGAAAACCTTTATTACTTTTATTCCTCTCTTACCTTTTCCCCTCCTAATCCTTTCTTTTACCTTTTGCAGTAGTGCTGTGTGTTTGTTGCTAAAACTTTCATATAAATGATATACATACCTATATCCTAAGTGCTCTGAACATTTATAAAAAAAATCAAATCTGGCTCGAGACCAAACAAATCAGTACGTATTGCGATTTAGAGTTCTCATTAGTTCGAACTTTCTCCGGAGAGAAGTACTGTAGCGATTGATTGATCGTTAACAATATGTAATCGCTCCAAAATATCAAATAAACGTGACAATGCAATGCATTTCGAGATGCAACATCGTAAACCCCTCTCCATTACGATAAACGATTGTCATTTTTATTTATATTGTCATTCACGCCCCATCTAAAGTGCCATCTTATTCAAACAAATCGAATCATTCGAGCTAACATAGTTTCGATATCTGGTACGACAATTAATTTGCTAATCGATCCTCGATATTTTATCAGTATTCTACCAGTTGGTAGAAGGCCGTAGATGAGAACTTCATTTACTAGGTTCTCGATAGCCGGATAACTCGCCATGTCACAGCCACCAGAGTTTAGTTCATTAAAGCAGGAAGCACCGCATGCCAATTAGAATGAATGGCTACAAATATTATGTAGCCATTCACTCTTTTCTTAAAATATTACTATACATAATATAAATGCATTTTTCAATTTCATAACAATTTTATTTTACACCGACCCGAAACCATTTTTCAATAATCGATTGAAAATATTATTTTTGTTGTATTTTATTCTGAAAATAAATTCAAAGCCGTAAATATTTTTTTGACACCTTATTAAAAAATAAACATGAATTTATATGCCAAACGTTAAAATATATTTAAACTCTAAAATAAATCGAAAATTGTTACAAATAAACATTTAACATTTTCAATTTATTATTTCATAATGATTAATTTGATTGAACATTTTTACAAAAACAAATTTAAAAAGAAAATATACAACAACATTTTGTTTTACTGAAAAGTTATGTTAATAACATGGCGTATTTAAGATTTAATTGACATCTTCCGAGCGATTATGCACAGATTTTAACTAAAATTATTGTTAAATAGCAATAATTTTGCTAGAATAACGTGCGTCGCATTTAAAAATTTATTGTAGTAGGTGCGGCATTTCTTATTTCGCTGTGTCTTCTTTTTAAACTAATTTGACGTTTATCATTTAAAAGTTGTGTTGTTTTGATTTCCCGTTATGTTAATTTTTTAGTCATGTTTTATTATGCTGATATCAGTTCACAATTAATTGCTAACTTCTACACATTTAATTAATTAATAATCAAATATGGCTCCGCGTAATGTAATTTGTGCCAGTATACGAAATTTAGTAGTTAAATTAAGAAACGAGAAAAAATCATACGGCGAAATTGCTGAAATTGTGAAACTCAGTCGTGCCACTATACAAACAATAATTTGGAACTCTGAAGAGCGAGGGTCTATATTAAATATGTGCGCTCAATTTTGACCAAAAATCCAAGGATAGGATGTCCAAAAATAGCCGAAGAGATAGCTAATTCATCACGAAAAGTCGTTAGTTCCGAAACCATTGGAAGATTATTAAAACAGTCTGGATATAACAGCAGAGTTCCTCGTTAAAACCGCTTATTTCTTTTAATAATCAAGAACTACGATTAGAGTTTGCTCGAAGGCATCTTAATGAAGACATTGAATTCTGAAATCATGTTTTATTTACTGACGAAAGTAAATTCATCATATTTGGGTCAGATGGTAGGCGAAAAATATGGCGTAAAGCGAACACTGCTTTAAAGCCAAAATACAATACATTCCACTAAACATGAAGGAGGCAGTGATATGGTTTGGGGACCAATGGCGACTGCGGGGGTTGAAAATTTGGTTTTGATGGATAGAGCTCAGTATTTGACCATACTGAAAAATAATTTGAAAAGATCTGTTGAAAAATTAGGGCCTTAACAATCTTGGATTTTTCAACAAGACAACGATCCAAAATATACTGCTTTAATTGTGAAGGAATGGTTACTGTACTATGTACCAACACAGCTCCATGCACCACCCCAGTCGCCAGATTTAAACCCAATTGAGCATATTTGGGACGAAGTAGAACTCAGATCACGGAAATATCCTATTTCCAATAAAAAAAACTCTAAAGAGAGCTTTGATAAAAGCTTGGACGGAAATCATTCCCGAAATAACCACCAATTTAGAGTTGTCTATGCCTAATCGTCCACAAGCAGTGATTGATGCTGATGAAAGACCTACGTTTTTACTTTGTGGTCGGATGAATTGAATGTTAATTAACATTTTTGTATTTCAGACATGGCGAGCCTTGCGGAAAAACACCAAGTTATAACTTGGCAAACTCCGCGAATCCAGAAACCAACATCTTAATAGTACGTATGAAACTATTTTGGAGATTTGTGGCTAAAATATGAACAAGCATATCGAAAATACGTGAAGTGATTGGGACGAAGTTGGTTCATAAATGTGTAGTTTTTCCTAAAACTAATGCTAAAGTAGAAAAGGTCAAATTTCTACAAAAATATTGGGTTCCGGGCTGATGTATGGTATGCATATTGCAATTACGAACATCCCCAAAAAGACGAATGCGTACTTTGATAATAAATTTCAAACGATCACTGCTCGCTTGACCCGAATTATCCTCTTCCTCTTCATTTCGAATATTCTCATCGGTTTCCTACTTATAGGATAGCTATTTGCTATTAATAAATTATGCACAATGTAGCACAAGCATAAATTATTTGTGCGCTTTTTTTTATATGTATAGTGCAACTGCCCCAAAGCTTGCTTTAGACATCGAAAATCCGATTTTAATATCGCAATGCATCTTTCTATTCTGCTTCAATAACACCGTGCACTTTAAATGGTCTCCGGTATGGAACCATCATAAATGGTTTTAGCGCATTTCCGCTGTCACCTACGGTGTAAATAAAATATAATAATTAATTTCGAATTGCTTTTTGAAATCTATTATAATTTTATTACATAATAGCCATGTAGTGCTGTATTTCAAATTCAGCTATTTATTATAGGTTTTATTTTGCCAATGGGAAGAGGTATGCATCATGTGTCGATCCTACATAGCGAGCATTTTTTGACAAAAAATGTAAATCATAATTGCATATCTGTAAATTAAATTGAGTTCATTATTAAAATATCCAATAACATCCTAAATAAAATTATAAATTATCACTTGTGTGTTAATATAATGAAAATTCGTTCTATTTACCTACGCATATTCATCTTTTTTTAGGGATGTTCGTAATTTCAATGTGTGTACCATATATCAGCCTGACAATGCCGGAAACCCCATATTTTTGTAGGAATCTGTCCTTTTCTACTTTAGCAGCAGCTAAAATCTACATATTTATGGACCAACTTCGTCTCACTTGTTTTCAATATGCTTCTTGATATTTTGGACTGGCTCATAACGGCGAAAGCGTCAAGTCCAACACGTCGTTGATGGCTTCCACTAGCATAAAAATTAAGTGTAGCCAATACTTCTAGATGCAATGGGATTATCGTCACATTGACAATAAAGTCTATTTCTTTATGTACTCCATAATTGATTGATTCTAGAAAAACCTTATAGTTATCATTTATATTATATTTTGACAATATTTATTTTTTACCCTTGTATTGGTTGTGATACTCGAGGTCATCGTTGACTAGAAGACCCAGATACAACTGACGTGAGTGAGGTACTGTTGCACCTGACATTGTCAACAGCTACAGGTTCTTCACTATCAGTGCGCCTGACATCGCCAACTAAAATATCTTCACTACCAATGCGCTTGACATCGCCAACTGGAATATCTTCATTAGCAGTGGACCTGACATCAATGACTGTACGTTCTTCATCACCAGCTTAAGACATTGACAGCTGTGGAACTACTTCAATTAATAGTTTTACCGTGTGCTCCGTCCTATTTATTTCTTCAGCCTAAAATGGAATTAAATAATGAGTTACAGCTACCACAAAGTAAAAACTATGCACTTACGTAATTATAAAGTTGATTGATAAAGTTAAAATTAAACTATCCTTAAGTTGAACCCACTTTAGTGACTGTAAGTTGCGCAACTTGATGATCCTCCAATTCCATTCTGTTATCTCTGTGGCATCAATATCATTTGTTCCTGCGTCTATTTCTGCAGCAGTGATTGGGCTCAACCCACTACGATTTCCTTGAATCCTAGTTTTTTTTTAAATTTGTCTTTCAGTTGGTAACGTAGTGAGTTCCATGCCTAAAAAGAATATAATTGTTTATTTAAATAGTGTATAACAATTAAAAAATTATATTACCAGTTGCCAATTATCAGCTGATTACAATACGATTATATTTAACTAATTATTAACTTACCATGAATAAATTCGAAGATTTCATCCATGAGGTCTATTAGGGCATTTTTTGGTGATTTCCTAATCTCATTCTTGACTAAAAATAGATGTCAGCATACAATTAAATTTTACAACACTGGACTTAATGGTTTGATAGCCATTTGATGGTTGGACCAGCACAATAACAAAATTAAATTATATTGTATAAAATTACTTACCATTTTCAAAAAACAATTTTTTTAATATTAATAATTAAAAAGAGAAATAAAATTTTATTTTATTTCACCAATCACAATAAATTAAAAATACAATAAAACAAAAATTAAAAATAAAATTTAGAACAAAAGCAAATAATGAAATTCAAATTTTATTTTTCGTAACGTATTTTTTTATCAATACCTAGATATGTACTTCTAAAATTTTTTATATTTTTGAATACTAATAAAACAAGAGTCTATAGCTATTTCAATTGTTTATGATTCATATGACGACTCAAATTAGTACAAAAAACAAGATGCAACCAAAACTGCTATAAAAAAATTCGAATATGAAATCAAAACAAAAAAGAAACATCGATAACCGTAAAATTTTGGTATGTAATTTATTTATTTTCTAATTGATTTAAATTAATAAATGAAATATTTGAATTTTATATACACGAAAAATATTTTCTAAATGTGTGTAATTTCAATCAAGATTACGATCAATTAACAAAAGGATGCTGATTGATTTAGTGGAAGGAAACTTACAATTTGTGCAAGGTACAAGTACGAGATAATACAACTTATTTATAAGTATGAATAATAAAATATTAACATAATTAATTTTAGGAAAGCACACCAAAGCCCGAGGTGCTGTAGACAAAAAAGCCAGGAATACAAATAAACATAAATTAAAACTTATCAGTGGTGTTAATATGTGAAATTCTGTTCTCAAGTGATAGTTTTGTGAATATTAATCAGTGTCATTTTAACCAAACAAAATTATGGCCTCCACGTCCAATGCGAAAAACACGAGGAGCGCAAATTACTAAGATTGTAGTGCTTATCAACGTTATAAAAGCGTCGGAATAAAGCAACGAGAAGAGATGGTGGTCTTACTTAGAGCCGTTTATTAACCGGCACAAGCTCCAGATGTTAACTATTGGAACGTGAACGCAGCAGTTTCTAAACCAGTGCATAAATCCCTAGAAAAGTAATCATCTCCAGCAACACCCAGGAACAACACCCAAGAACAACACCTAGGAACAACACCAGCTCCAGTAGATCTTTAGAAAATATCTCTGGAACTCCAGTAGATCTATACAGGTATGTTAAAATATTTTTTAAATCAAGTACTAATAACATAACAAATGGTGGCGGAATAGCTAGAATTATCCATAAATCACTTAAATATAAATTGCTAACCCCTATTCAACTTAGTAGAGTAATAAGTATTGCCATATAATATAGAATTATATAACCAAACTGTTGTATTCGAGTTGAATCCAATGTATCGGTTGCGTGGGTAATACCACGTATACAAGTTAAACGTTGAGGTTCATGCATGTCAATGAGACAATTCGAAGAAGATAGAAATGGGGGTGAATAAAGAGTTGGCAAGGCGAATAAAGACGTGTTTTGAAGGAGAGACTTTAAACTGGTATCCATTTAGCATCTTTAATATCTTTTCTTAAATAAAGTAATTTTCGCCTTTCTTAAATTCGTCAATTTTCTTATTTATTTTGTTTATATTTTCATTGTTTTTTTCTCCGTTAAATCTTACATTTTTTTATTTAAATTTCCGTTTTTTTTATTGCTTATTTGAAAATTTCTTTTAATTTTATCCAAATAAATGTTTGGTTCGAAACTAAATATTTTATGAGAGGGAACGAAATTTTTTTTAGTACATGGTAAATTATTATAGTTAAACAAAAATTTTCTTTATGTTTTCGTTAAATCGAAACATTACCCGGAACTATTATTTTCTAAAATAAACCTATTTAATGTTGCCTTAGTAGTCTGAACAGCTCTTTTAGCCTGAGCATTACTCGATGGATGATATGGTGGAGAATGTATCAACTTTATACCTTTTTAGCCACAAAACCTACTAAAATGTTCGCTTCCGAAAGGAGGTCCATTATCTGAGACCAACGTTTTGGGAAAGCCGAAAATTCGAAAGATATTTTCTAACTGTTCTCCTAATTTCTGTGCATTTATCCCATTCATTGGTACCACTTTCAATCACCTACTGTATGCATCAACTAATATCAAAATTTCTTTCCCATAAAAATGAAAAAAATCAACGTACAAACATTCAAAAGGGATGTTTATGTCCTTGTTAACTGAAATGCCTCACATTCATTCACAAACTTAGCCACGTCCCTATCGATACCTTCCCAATGCACATACCAACGTGCTACTATTTTCATCTTTACTATGCCGCAATGATTCATATGTAACGATTTCAACACCGTATCCTTCATTGATTTAGGAACAACTAAACGCCCTCTATACAGTAAACAATCTTTTTCTACTGTAAGAACTTCATGCTTAGAATATTAATTTCTTAGCTTACTTTTTAAATTACTTATATCAAAGCCATTTCTAACGCAGTTAATTACTTCTTGTAAGAATGTATCCTTTCTAGTTTCATCACGAATTAGCTCAATATTTGAATTTTTTGAATTTTCTTCTTCAATATTATTAATTTCCATTCTACTTTCATTAATCTTCCATACAACTCCTGCAATGTTTCTGCACCTATCAATATATTTGAAATATAAGCAAATGTTTTAGGAATGTCCTTTAGAATCTGATTATTATTGATTGCAAAATTGAAGCTGCTGGCTTTACGCCAAACGGTAATCGTTTGTACTTAAACAATCCTTTGTGTGTATTTATCACCAATCTATTTTGTGCACTTGTACTGAGCTTTAATTGTGTGTACGCACCTTTCAAATCTAAAGATATAAAATAATTACAACCCACTAAACATGTTAAAACTTCGTGAAGGTCATTCTGCAAATTCTGCTTTCTCGATAATGCCTTCATTCTCCAATAAACTCAATTCTTTTTCAACCAAATCTTTACAGTTAAATTGCAATATATATGCCTTATGAAAAATCGGTACACAGTTATCAACTAAATTCAAATTTACCTCGAACTTCTCTATTGGCTTACTAAGATCGCCATCTATTATCGCCATCGAAAAGCTTCCCAAATTTGTTTCTATAATAAAAATCATTATATGCATAAACCATATTTACTCTAAATAAATTTCTCCAATGCGGAAATAATAAATCCAACTAGTCTCGCCCACACAACATACTCATCCGTTTAGTTGCATCAATAATAGCAAAGTTGGCTTGGACAAAACCTTCGTTTTCATTTAATTTAACGTTCAGGCATATTTTACCCTTTACTTGTATCTTATCGCCCGTTAGTACGGATAATGGAATTTCTAGTTCGAAAATTTCTAAATGTGCGTTGATTACTCGGTTTTACTGACAAACTTTTGCGGTATGCCCTATACATTGACACGTTTAACATTTTATTCTTGTGTTTAGTCTAACGATCTTGATTCACTCCTGTTTTGATGGTTTGGAAATCCTCTTCTTGAACGATTCCTTCCATTTCTTCTGTGTCCTCTATAAAAACTCCTCTCTCTGCCAACATAATTGATTTGACTTTGGCTTTCGCTTTTCATTTGCCTCAATTCTCTTTCTATACAGTCTCGATCGCAATTGTTTTATCTAGCACTGATCTCCAGTCATATTTGTCATCTAACGCCATTAAATTTGCTTTCATCCTCTTGTCCCTCAATCCAAGTTATGGATTGGTTTCTCATTGCCTTTTCTTTATAGTCCCCAAAATCGCACGACTCGGCCATTATCATTAATTCGACTCCAAACTCATTTACTGTTTCGCATTCTTTTTGGTATAGTCTACCAAATTTTATGGCCTTCGTATAAGATTATGATTGGGGAGTAAATATTGCTTTATATTTTGCCACGATTTCTTCATATTTTAATTCTTGAGGTTTTTTTGGCAAACAAGCTCATGCATGCATCTGCACCAACCCCATTGCACAACAATAACCCTTTGTATTTGTTGTCTTCGATCTTATTTAACTTGAAATATATCTCTATTTGCTCCAGATATTCTATTATATTTTTACCTCGGATATATGGTTCTAAAATTCCAACCATTTGTTTAGCCGCCATGTTGATATTTATTCTATCTTTTTTTTATTTATTTATTTATTTATCCTCGTCGCCAGTTTTAGGTTTCTTTCATCAAAACACGCCTTTATTCGTTGCCAACTCTTTATTCACTGAATCTCAACGTTTAACGTGTATATGTGGTATTACCCACGCAACCGATACATTGGATTTTTTGATATTTTGGATTCGATATTTTGTTCAGATAGAAATCCTTCAAGACTTGATTCTCAAAAAAAATATTCAAATCACTAATATGGTATCCATAAATGATTTGTCATCAAACTTTATTCCATTTCTTTTAAAACTAGGTACCAGTCCCATAAATATTCATTCAGCTCCTCCAGCTCGATGAGAAATCGTATGGAAATCATTTTTATATTTGTCATTACGACTATGTTGTACAACTCCTTTAGCAATTTTTCTTTCGTATTTCAATTCTCTATTAATTGGGCTATAATACAGAAGTTACTCCCATAGTGGGCTCAGCCCTTCCGGTTACATCAGCAACTTTCAGTCCTGAGGAACTAAATCAAGCGGCTTCGTTCTCTTTAGCCGTCTTCTATCTACGCTGTCTACGCTACTGTACACGCTGGATATATTTTTTTGCATTTTTTGTGATTTTTTCGTTGACGGTTAATTTTATTTTATTAGGTAAGTAATCAATTTTTTTAGGTAGATGAAGGTTGTGTGAATTGATTTAAGCTCATTCAGTTTTGTTCTCCATTATTTTGTCCAGTGGACAATCTTATTCACAGTGTGCTGTAATTTGCCGGTTGTCACTTTGATTGTACTTTCAACCGCCAAGGTTGCTTTATGCCGCAAAGGTTACAATATCTTTCTCCAGTAATAGGTATGTACCAGTAGGTATTACCAGTAATAGGTATGTCTCTCTCCTTCATATTTCACTCTGAAATATCTCCCTTCATTGTATGATTTTAATATCTCATAAAACTGCTTAGTGAGGTCGCGTTGTAATTTATTTTCCAGTCCTCGATGCCAGACTCAATCAAAGGCCTGGGCAATATCAAGGAAAACTCCAGAACATACCTTTTTATTTTCAAGCGTCAGGTGGTATTAGGTCTCATTAGGTGGCTTATTTAGTTTGGGTATCATAATAACTTCTCCTGTTTTCCACTAATGAGGAACATATTTCATTGTAAATGCAGCGTTAAATATGTATAGCAACTAACACTTTTCTGGCAAACGTCTAATAACTTTTCCTGTAATAAGATCGTATCCAGGAGCTTTTTTGCATTTAGGTTATATTTGACTTCATTTATGAGTTTTTTTCATTGTCACTGGTCGTATGTGTTACTCGTCTTCTTTTTGCATTAGAAAGGTATTTTCAACTGCTGTTTGTCTAGTCAAAGGTTTAGCTTCTAAAAAGATTAGCTTTATTTTTAAGGCTTTTGACCCAAGTACCATCTGCTTGTTTTTGATTGGTGACATCTTCAATTTTGGTCTTTTCAATCCTTTTGTAGCTTTTCATAAAGAGTGATCACTTCCTTCGTGACTAGAAAGGCTTTGTAAATATTTGTTGAAGCTTACCGCTTGGGTTTCTTGTATTAACTTTTCAACTAAATTTTGAGCTGATTGAAAATAGTTTTGCTCTCTGGTGCTCGAGGTAAGAGCCTTTCCAGCTCGGGACCCAAACTTTTTATGTAAACATAAGGCTTTCTAGATGAAAAAATCCAACTGAAATTCTGTGTCTCGTGAAGGTCTAAAATATATAAACATATTTCGTAAATTTGATACATCACACACCTACGAGTGTAACATACGAAACCTATATATATACAGTATGGTATAACTAACCATAGTGGAACTGATACTGTTTACCCAAAACATATTTTTCGCACCCGTTTAACTTATACGATCATCACAATATGTACAAGGGTATGACATTGATTCGTTGTAAAGATTAAAATGCCAAAAACACAACAATACCCTTAGATTAACTACCGCATTAAAAAAAAATGATATTTTCCCAGGTAAGAAAACGATTTTACTTAGAAACAAAATTATTATTGTAAAATAATTATATTTTATTATATTCGGGAACAATAAACTAAAGGACACAAAGCAAATAAGTAGAAAAGTCATATATCATTTTCATGTATGAAGCACAAAAACGCATAAAACTAACAACAATAATAATTAGAATTTAATGTTAATCTAGGACAGTATGTTCTTTTATGATATTCTGTTATGATATAGTGAAAAGGTGAGACTGTCAAATTTTTCAACTATTGTTGAAGTGAAAACTATAAGATTAATTCTTGCTCAATACTTATGGAAATTAAACTAAAATATAGATGTTAATTTACTTATATACAAGAATATGTTTATTAAGTGGCAAAGTTAAGTAGGTACGTATTGTAACAAAAATGTGTCACTAAAAATGTCACTATTATTTTATTTCAATCAAATTTACGTCTATTTAAAATCGATATGCAGCTGGTTCAACATCATTCATTGTTCCAGTGTACCTACTCAAAACCATCAACACTCTTTGTTAAATTTATCACAGTGTTTCAACGGTATTTTGTAAACTAATTTACTAATTTGATTTAAATATTATTAGATAGGTTTTAATTATTCAATAACTGTATTATGCACGGTGTCATTTCAAATGGGAAATGGTATTATAGTATTGATTAAGATAATTTACATAATTTAATCAATAAAAACTAATTTATAAATTAGGACTGATTATGGTTGTATTTATTTCTGCTATAGACTTGACTCTTGATCGGTGTTATACATTTTTTTTTTAATAAAATTTTATTGATTTTTAATTAAAATGACATCACTTTACGGTTATTTGATTTATAATCCAAAGTTTGATCTTTAATGATGTTTTGGAATAGTCTTATTCTTGTTTATTACACTAATTATAATTTATATGTATTAATTTATAAATTTTGATATTTAATTAATATTAACATACATTTTGACGTTTAAAGTAAGTTTTTGTTGTAATTAAATTCAATGTGAAGTAAATTTTAAAGTTTAATGTTTGTGATCGATAAAATATTATAAAAATGGTACACATGTTATATAAATTTAAGTGTGAATATCGATCGGTTCAAATAAAAAGAAATAAAATAAAAAAACAAAATTCAAAGTACACTTGTATGCACCAAAACAAATCCAACAACAATTTCTTTACAAGCATCAAAACAAAATGTAAATTTCGAAATTAGCAAAGCCTTCTATAATTAAAAAGCCGAATTCATCCAATACGTTTGTAGAACAGAATCAACAACTTATTAATAATTAGTAAGACCTCATTAGTGATTATCCCTTTCCGAATTTGTATGCTTAAAATTAATTCTGGAAAATTATTTTCGTTTCACTCAGCACACTGTGAACAAAGGCAAAATAATTTGTATGCCAATTGAGTTAAAAGCCGCGAATAAATGTGATATTTTACGACATCTATCTCGTAATATCTTTATTACTGGAAGAAAATGATAAACTTTATTGTTTTATCAAATAAAACAACAAAATAATAAAAATGTCCAAAAATTAAAACATACCGAGACGATCTATTCGATTTCCTGCTGTGATTGTAAACAACACGAATTGATATTTATATGGAAAAATTAAGAAATTGGTTTCGTTTTTTAAAGATTTTATTACTTTATTAATTCTATTGTGTTGCTTGTAATAAAATGTATATACAATGTTTATTAATAGGGGCGCTCGGTCATGGAATCATAGCTGAAAGTACTAAAAATCAAATTTTATTGACAAATTTATTCTCAGTTAAACATTTCGTTATGGCTAAAGCGACAAATGAACGATGCATTATCATTTATATTTGTAAATTCATCATTGCCAAATTTAAATTGACGTAGCATAATTTTGGTTGAACAGAAATTTAAAAATGCGTGCTTGCAGCATATGGTGCAGTAACAATTCACAACCAAATAGCCAAATAAAAAAGGTCAATAGTTTTTCTATTAATAAGGGAGTTGCTAATAAAAACGTTAATAGTTTTGCTATCTCTTATCGCATCCCCAGTCTGCAACCATTCATCCATAATTTGCAAAGTTTTTCTCAAAACAGTATATTAATAGACAAATTTCTCCAAGCCGTAGGCTGTCATAAATTGAGTTATTTTTCACCTGAAAATAACAAGTAAGTTGATTCATCTCATTGTTGCCAAAAATTATTAATTGTATAGTTGTAAATTCTAATATAATAATATAATAATATAATAATATAATAATATAATAATATAATAATATAATAATATAATAATATAATAATATAATAATATAATAATATAATAATATAATAATATAATAATATAATAATATAATAATATAATAATATAATAATATAATAATATAATAATATAATAATATAATAATATAATAATATAATAATATAATAATATAATAATATAATAATATAATAATATAATAATATAATAATATAATAATATAATAATATAATAATATAATAATATAATAATATAATAATATAATAATATAATAATATAATAATATAATAATATAATAATATAATAATATAATAATATAATAATATAATAATATAATAATATAATAATATAATAATATAATAATATAATAATATAATAATATAATAATATAATAATATAATAATATAATAATATAATAATATAATAATATAATAATATAATAATATAATAATATAATAATATAATAATATAATAATATAATAATATAATAATATAATAATATAATAATATAATAATATAATAATATAATAATATAATAATATAATAATATAATAATATAATAATATAATAATATAATAATATAATAATATAATAATATAATAATATAATAATATAATAATATAATAATATAATAATATAATAATATAATAATATAATAATATAATAATATAATAATATAATAATATAATAATATAATAATATAATAATGTAATAATATAATAATATAATAATATAATAATATAATAATATAATAATATAATAATATAATAATATAATAATATAATAATATAATAATATAATAATATAATAATATAATAATATAATAATATAATAATATAATAATATAATAATATAATAATATAATAATATAATAATATAATAATATAATAATATAATAATATAATAATATAATAATATAATAATATAATAATATAATAATATAATAATATAATAATATAATAATATAATAATATAATAATATAATAATATAATAATATAATAATATAATAATATAATAATATAATAATATAATAATATAATAATATAATAATATAATAATATAATAATATAATAATATAATAATATAATAATATAATAATATAATAATATAATAATATAATAATATAATAATATAATAATATAATAATATAATAATATAATAATATAATAATATAATAATATAATAATATAATAATATAATAATATAATAATATAATAATATAATAATATAATAATATAATAATATAATAATATAATAATATAATAATATAATAATATAATAATATAATAATATAATAATATAATAATATAATAATATAATAATATAATAATATAATAATATAATAATATAATAATATAATAATATAATAATATAATAATATAATAATATAATAATATAATAATATAATAATATAATAATATGATAATATAATAATATAATAATATAATAATATAATAATATAATAATATAATAATATAATAATATAATAATATAATAATATAATAATATAATAATATAATAATATAATAATATAATAATATAATAATATAATAATATAATAATATAATAATATAATAATATAATAATATAATAATATAATAATATAATAATATAATAATATAATAATATAATAAAATAATAATATAATAATATAATAATATAATAATATAATAATATAATAATATAATAATATAATAAGTATAAGAGTTTTAATATAAGAGTTTTCGTTTTATATTACGAGTTTTCGTTTTATATTACATATCTCTATGAAATTTAAAAGAGGTTTTTTCACGAAGGGCCCTAACAAAATTCAACACCAAGATTACCGAGTTTATTCTCCTTTATAAAGCAACGTATAGCAAATATCTTTTGAAATCAGATATTTCCATCATCCATGTAGGGTGCGTAGGGATTCGCTATTCCACATGGTTAATGCATATTAAGTATTTTGATATTCAAAGGTGTAAATGAAAGCCATTGATTGTTTAAAATGCCGTGCACAGTAAGATTTTGACCTTGATCTCTTGCCATTTTTGATTTGCTGTAAATTTAATGAACAGATCGGGAGAGCCATATTTTGCAAAAATTGTCATTGCATCCACGCACCGCTCATTCATATTTCGGGAACGTCAGAATCAAGGGAATTCCAATGATAATTGAACTCCAGCATTTTGTGCCACATTTTCTGTGTGGTCAGCAAGTCATTGATTTAATTTGCTTCGTGAGTGCTGCTGATGCATTTATGATTAAGAATCAAATAAATTAGAGTCCTCCTGCACCAATTCGTTGATTGAATTCTTCCTGCGAATTTTAAAAACTGTGATCTAAGTTTGTGAGGCAACGAACTTTAGTTTGTAACATTCACTTTGCAAAAAAACTATATGGTGGTTGTATGGTCATTTCTGGATGAATACCTCCTAAATTTTAGCAATCGATAGAGCTTGTTCTATATGGAATATTTTAAAAAAGATGTATTGAGCTAGGACGTTCACGATTCTTAAAGTAGGGCCATATTAACTGATTACAGCAAATCAACGGTGTTAACTAACAGCCACACTAAATCGAGAGAAGGCAAGTGAATTCACCCAAACAAATCAACAGGCATATAGATGTAACTCAAGAAAATAATTCAAAAATATTAAAACTTCTAAATATTTGTTTTAGAAACATTAAAATTCATTAAAAGCTTTAAAATTCAATAGGATCTTTATATGGTGGCATATAACGAGTCGATTCGCAATCCAGACAATTTCTCACATCAAAAAGGTAACAATTGAAGGCATACAATTAAAAAGATAATTCATCTCTTATCGAAACGTGCTCGTATTTTAGAAGTCATGACTTCGGCTTCAAATCCTCGGTCAAAATTCGACGAATCAAATTAATTTACAAATAAATTAGATACTGCTAAACCAGGCTTAACCATATAATCACCAATACACAAGATATATTACAATACACTATCAATGAGCACAAAAAAACAAATTTGACGTTTAAAAAGTTCTCAAGCCGCTTTCATAGAAAAATTCTGCAGAATTTTTCACTAATATTTCTTCGGCAAAACATGACGGAATTAAATATTGTTTATCTTTTTTAGTAAATTCCGAAAGTGTATACCAACTTAAAATTAAATTTTATTATTTATTACTAAAAAAGATAAACAATATTTAATTCCGTCATGTTTTGCCGAAGAAATATTACTGAAGAATTCTGCAGAATTTTTCTACGAAAGCGGCTTCAATTTAGTTTAAATACAAGGCGCAGGTTATTCTATTGTCACTAGTGCGATCTATTATTGACTGAGTGCAATGTGCCATAGAAAAGTTTAGTGGAAAAACTCAGGCACACAGTATTAATCTCTTTTATTTTTTATTGCAATACATCCGTTCATAATAGGAACTCGATATACAGTCACTCACAAAAATTTGCCTACAGCATAAAAATAGTCTTAATCTGACATTTTATGTAAAGGATGTTATATATAGCCTGTTGCTGCTTCTTCCTGGACATAAGAAAGGCATTTGATTCGTTAACCTTAGAACTTTAAATTGCTTAAGTGGAATAACGGGGTCGCTTAATTCGGCGTATAAGTCGAGCAAATATTTTGTTGCTTTGCCGGACCATTTTATGATAGTTCAATTATCTAGAAACATAAATTTATTAAAACATGTTTTTCAATAGAAGTTGAAAATTTTGATGAATTTATAAAGGCCGAATGATTTAATTATGAAACGTAGTCACTTCTGAATATTGTACAGTAACTTGTTGATTTGCTGTAATATAAAATATTATTTTTAATAAATTGCATCAATGAATTTTCCATATTGACTGTTGTATCACTACCATAGTATAATCTCACCAAATTGTCAGAGACAAAAACAAAATAGTTTGGAATCAAATTCAGTGTCATTTTTGGTCAAATGATCAACAACATACTCCACCTTTTTAACGATCCTGTCGTTAACCATCGTCCTGCTCCGGTAACCTGCAGATTTTTACAATAGGTCGTTTTAGTAAGGATGTTGAGGTCTTTACTGTTACGACTCTGACTAGTCCATGACCGTCAGGATGCAATTTAATAGTTTTGCCTAGCGCCTATTTATACGACGGCGAGCTGTCTTCTTTTAATAATACTACATCGACGATTTTATAGTTTTCTTGAGGCGTACGCCATTTATGTGGGTATTACAGGCTAAATTTTTTCCAAAATAATTGAACCCGCTGTTGTACAAATTGCCATCTGAAAATTCGGCTAGCAAGTATGCCTTTACTTATCTCTTCTTCGAGAATGTAAAAGTTTGCAGAACCAATCATAAAGTATGCTGGTGTTTATCTATCATCATCGGGTATAGCGTAAAGTGGGCGTGAATTTAAAATAGCTTCAACTTCGTAGGTTATACACATTTAAAACGATGCGTTTTTATATACTTGACAGCCGCCTCTCATACCCCATCAAAATGAGGTAAACTGGTGGGATGAAGTGAATCTCTGATTTGAATAAATGCTCTGAAACTTAAGAATTATGATTTTTACTTATAGTAACATGATACAATTCACCTAGTTTTCACTTCCCTCCAATAAAATTGGAACCATTGTCTCTGTATATCTGAGCTGATGTTTTCCGTCTTGAAACAAACCTTACCTCGTTGCACATGTTTGATGATTAAGTTTCTCGCTGTTCTAAGTTCCTCTACCATTAGGAAACTGGTCACTCGATTGCCCATCGCATTGGTTACCTGCTCGTTTTTTATAAATCTAAGAACATAAGCTAGAACGCGAATCAACTTAGTGTATGAAGAAATACCTTTTAACAACAAATTAATTAGGTATACTGGTTGATTCTAGGCAACGACAGCACAAAGTTTTTTGGTCTTTTGTCCTTCTCCCAAATATTCCGCACCTCCAAGTTCCTCATTCATACTTGTATTAACAATATTAGCCCTGCGCAGCATCTCAAGACCGTACCACCATATCCTTAAATTCACTAATTTTGAAGGGAGAACCCCTCTAGATCTCTGATTTATGTCTGCTGGTTTATGTTCAGATCGCACATGGTTGTACAATAAATAGTTTAAAATTTCTGAAGTCTTCCATGTCACAGGATGGCTTGATAGCCACATCAATACAATGATTGAGTTAGTCCAGACATAACACTTAACTGCTTGCTGTAGTGTTTGATTCACCAATGTTAGTAACTTGGTTACCATGTGGGCCCACACAACTCGAGTCTTGGAAGTGACAATTGCTTAATTGGTACCACCTTGGTTTTGGATGCCATTAAATTCACCATAACTAAGCCAGATGCATCAACTGCTATGCAATATACTACTGCACTGAATGCTTTCTCACTGATATCCGAAAACCCGTGTAACCCAACTTCATCTTTCGAGTTGAGCTATATTCTTTTAATATAGCCTTTCACATTTGATCGTCTCTGGATTTTGACAACGGCGTTGTCGTGTCGAGATCATATCGACGGACAAAACTGGTTTTATGACTGACGATTGTGAATTGCCTTTTGTCGATCATATTTTAGTTCGCAATTTGAGGTGAAGTGAAACGTCAAAATATAACTTATTTATACATGTATTTATATATATATATATATATATATATATATATATATATATATATATATATATATATAATTAAAATTTATACGTTCATATAAAATTCGAAGGAATAACTTTTGATTTGATATATATGTTATATGTTATATAATATAAAAAGGGAGCAGGTTAAAAAAAAAAAAACACAAAAAGGGAGCAATTTGAGTGCTTAGTGGAGTTAATGAAACAAATTCCTGACATTGGTCGTGGCTATATCAAATCAGGCAGTAATTTCAAAATTGATACCAAGAATAGATAGGAGCGGTTTTTCGAAGAAACTAACAGTTTGGGGCCTCCTACAAGGTGCAGATGGCAGGATTAAAGTTTGTTAAACCACGTATTTTATGTATCATGTTTTAGAATTTTATTTGTTAATTCTGTATAAGTCTGATTGTTCCATCTGTGTAATTAAATTTATAATTCTTTAGGTGTGGACTGACTTAAAATTTAAGGTTGTATTAAATGAAGCATAACAAAACTGAGATCAAAGCTACGGGAGGTGGCACTAATAAAATTGTATGTTTCACTGCGTTGGAAGAAAGCGTCATAAAATTGCTCTACATAAACCACGCATTTAATCCGCCAGCTTTGAATTTGGTAACACAATCACATATCACACACACAATCCAATAATTGAAAATGAAATAGCGGATCGTCAACGTTCATCATTACGATTAATCGGCAATTCGGATATCAAAGTACTTTTAGACTGACTATCCGGAAATATCTGACTATGCAATTGACTTAGATACCGAAAACCAATTCGAACGCAATCAACCATCGTCAATAAAGTCAAACGATACCACTCGGATTTTTCAGCAGTCAAAAATAGCCGCAAGTTGATATTGGTATTAAATAAAGTGTATTAGTAGCATGCGTGCCATTTTGTTTTGCTTTTTTAATTTTAGACATTTCAAAACAACATTTAGTTTTATTGTGTTTGGACTTGTCAGTGAAAGTGATAAATATTAATATATTGTGTATGATGTATTAAAGTGTTCGATATAAATTTAATTACATCTTATTTGAAGATGAGTGGCATTGTTGTCATTTTGAAGTTATCTTCACTTTTCACTAGTACCCGATTCAAAAATTTGAGTACTAGATTTAGTACATTATCATTAAAAATACACTAACACAAAGAAAAAATATAACAAAATACAACAATAAAATTGTCCACCTATTGTATACAAAAGACTTATGCCTCATGCCTCATTTTGCAACCAAAATCAACGTTCAGATTTAATACGAATTCGCCACGATTTATTGCAAAAGCAGACAGAACTCCAAGCTCAAATTTATAAGTACCTTAAAGCAACAACTACTACTTGCCAAAATTGTTTAAAAGACACGTTATATTATGTAAAAAGAACCTATAATTTAGAAAAAGATAAATTTGAATTAAAAAAAAAATGATGAGGAGAAGTTGATGCTGCATAAAGAATTTAAAGACAAAAATAAACCAATTTATGAGAAATTAAGATTGAAGGCTGAAATTTTAAAAATTCAGCAGCAACAGCTAGAAATCCAACAAATGGACATCCATTAAAAAGCGTCAATGTATTATGCAAAAGAAAAAGGGGATAGGGCCAAAATATATTTATTATTTTACAAGTGAATTTTTTATTAAATTTATTTTTTATTTAATTTAATTTTTTTTATTTTAAATAAATTGAGTTTATTTATTTTAATTTATTACAATCTAGACTCCTGGACTAAAGAACAATTTGTTTCTGACTTAATTTACTAAGATAAGTATATCTATGACTCCACCCATTGGCGTTTCACAGTTTCTGGTAAGTTGTTTATACCACATCGTTATTGTGGATCTAAATTAGCAAACCGCTGTTTGTTCTAACAATTAAACCAGTTCAAAGGGGTTGGTTCTTTTCAGTCTGCGTATAATATTGATGTTGGTTAACAGCTGAATTGCCTCTTTATTCACATGTTACTGGAGTCTTTCTTCGTGTTTCCTTGCATTTTTTTAAAATTTCAATTGAAACGGGATCCATTTTAAGGTCTCTATGTAGATCACTATTCCTAACGTACCATGGTGCATCGGCGAGTTCCTTAGTACCATGTTCTGAAACCTTGTATGATATTAACGTTGCTGGGTTTTGTACAACCCCAAAGTTCAATACCATAAGTCCATATTGGTTTCAGTATTTGCTTATAAAGTAGCAGCTTATTGAGAAGAGGGTGCCTTTCAGCCAATGCATTTTTCTATATTTTAGTTTTAGTTCTTCATTTTTCTTTTTGACGTGGACCTTCCTTCCATCTAAGTTTAGCATACAGGGTCATGCCTAGATACTTATGTTCGCATAGGGTATTATTTTTCGATTTATTGAAACACATATATGTTTAACTCGTTTGTTGGTAAAATTTATATGAACTGATTTAGTTTCATTTAACTTAATTCGCCATCTTTTAGTCCATTTATATACTTTGGAGATAGCTGATTGTAATTTGTGTGTAGAATCAACAATCTAGCTTTTTCCAACAGCTAGGATCGCAGTGTCATCAGTAAAAGTCGCCACTGTGTTGTTTTCTAATTCAGGTAGATCATACGTGTATAGTAAATATAAAATCGGTCCTAATACACTGCCCTGTGGTTCACCTGCTTTTATTTCTTTCAATTCAGAATAAGTTTCAGCCAATTTAATTCTAAAGAATCATACTTTCTTTCAAGTATGATTCCAGTATTTTAGCGAATTGCATTGGTTTTTTAACTTATGATTAATTCCTTCATGCCAAACCTTGTCAAAAGCTTGCGCTACGTCTAAACATATCGTGGAGCAGACATTTTTCTCTTCAAGTGCTTTCTCAATTACATTGATTACTCTGTCTACTTGTATTGTTGAGTGTTGAACACAAAATCCGAACTGATGATTTGGGATTAAGTTATTCCTTTCGATTATCGGATTTAACCTTTTAATCAGTAGTTTCTCAAAGAGTTTCAACATAACTGGCGAAATTGGTCTATAAGATGAAGTTTCGTATGGTGGTTTTCCAGGTTTTGATATCATTATTACTTCTGCAATTTTCCACAAACTGGGCACAAATTTGGTTCTAAATGCTGCATTGATAAGATAAGTAAGCCTAACTAAAGCGTTCCTTGGTGGTTCTTTTAAAATTTCTGTAGTAATAAGAATATAACCAGGAGCTTTTTTCGAATTCATATTGAATTTTATCTCATGCATGACTTCTTTTGGTCAATAGAATTTCTTCAAATTCCACCGTTATTATTTGAGATTCTAAAGTTTGGTCATCATGTGGTTGAAATATTTTTTCGAGGTGCTCCGCAAAACATTGAACTTTATCTTCGTTATTTCGGGCTCATTTCCCCCCTTCTATTCTTATTGGAAGGTTCTGCATTGTTGGTCTTTTAATTTTTTTGGTTGCTTTCCACAGTGAATAATCAGTCCTGCTATCATTATTTAGTTTTTTTAGACAGTTACTGATAGACTCATCTTTTACTTTTAGGGTTTCCCTTCCTAACTGTTGAGGTAGATTGCTTAACTCAGTTTTATATTGAGGAGCTCTTGTTTGCTGCCATATTCTTCTCGCTCTTCTTTTTTCTGCCAAGAGTTTTCTAATTTCTTTAGGGGAGTTGTTTCCTTTTATTATATATTTAATTGTTGGGGTACTTTCCCAGGCTAATGTTGTATATCATTTACAAATTTTTGACCTTCGTTTTCTATTTGCTCCTCACTTTTTAATGGTACCTTTAGGTTAGTTTTTTCTTCTAAGGACTGCCTAAAGTACTCCCAACAAGTGTGTTTAATTATTAGGCTTGGATTTATTTCTTTTTAAATAATTTTTTCGCTTAATGTCAAAAGTATAGGAGAACGGTCAGAGTTTAGGTCTCGACTTTCGTCTACTTGTATTTAGTTCATTGATGTATTTTGGATTATAAAACAATCCATTAAGTCTTGTATTTTGTTTTGATCTTAAAGGTTCAGTAGTAATAATAGTAAAATTATTTACATAGATATATAAAAAACCAAATTATTTATACAAATAAATTTATTATTCGATTTCGAACATCATTAGCTGCTTCATCAATATGTTCTTCAAGCTCATCATTTTCAGTTATATTTTCTTCATTTAAATTAATCTGACGAGAGGTTCATCAAATGTAACTTTTTAGTGTAAGAACATATTATGTAGAGCAGCACAAACATTCATTATTTGTGTTGTTTTATCGGAAGTCAAGCATTTAATAGTAATTTAAATCGGCCCTTTAGAGCCCCAATTGTTACGTTACATTGCTGGTATTCGACTGCAGATCACACTTGAATGGTGGCACACTGGAGTTGATGATAAGAGATGACAGAATGTCAGCAGTTCATTATAATTGTATTGTGCTAACAGGAGTTTGAATATTGGTTACCGGACCAATTCTGTCATTCATATCCTTTCCTTATCCCACAAAAAACACTAACTTTCGATCACTTAGGTTTCTGCAACCGGGTCGAATCTGTCATAACTAACATTCCATTCTTTCTGTCAGTTTTGTGGTACCCGGCATTCCAGGAATTCCTGGTTCGTCATTGGCCGTACATTCTAATCAATCAATCAATTAATAATATAAATACGTTTATTATTTAATTTATTAAATAAAAACTAAATTTAAATCTACATATTAAAAGTGAAGTTCATTGTATAATGAATGTGCGGCGCCCTCAATAGGAACTTCTTTATACAAGTTCGTTATAAAAAATTAAACGCGCGTCTATAGAAAATTTTCACCAATTAATTAATGTTTCTTAAACACTCGAATTTCGATGAATGGTTTTTAGTGTAAAGATAGATCGACCGATTTTAGGTTTAAGGGGAATAAGCGATACCCAATTTAATAGTTTTATTCTAAGAATAAGGATATTTTTGTTATGGTTCTCGTTAAAATAATAATATGGCTGACATTTTACTTTTTAATTAATTGCTTTGGTATACAATTTCGGCCTTTTACGTTTTATGACTGCTAAATAATATTTTATTGCTGTTGGTTGAATATTAGTTTATAACTTTTAAAACGTTATAATTAATATATAACATGTTTTAAATTTTATTTCTTTTGTTTTCGATTTAAACACAAAACTGAAATTCAAAACCAAACGAATAAACGCTAAGAAATAATAAAAAAAAATTTAAATGATTTATAACCTAAACAATTTTTTTTTTTATATTTTAAGCGGAATTTATTATTTACATATACGGTTTAAAAACTTTATTAATTATTTTCTAATATTTTTGATAAAATACTGAACGAATTAATTATGTTAAATTTTGTATAAATATATATTTTTACACTTACGTATTTGTTCATGAAGTTTTTGGACGCCACCATAGGTTTCTATTTAGTCAATTAAGTAAAGTCGAATGAATTAAAAACTTGGAAATTATAAATCATTATATCACCTTTAATTTTCAAAGTTATGTGTAAAATGTACATATAATTTAAACTTTCGGGTAGGTAGGTAGGCATTTTTACTGTTTCGTTTCGATTTAAATACATATGTACATAATAGAAACATGTATTTGAAACAGATATGATTGATTACATAATTTATTTTGTAAAATAATTATTTAAAATGTTGCTTTGAAGTGATGAGGGTATAAAATATGTGAGTATGTGTCTAGTTTTGATAAGGAAGAATAAATGTCTGGAGTTCCAGTAAATTATTGTGTATCTATGTAAGAGCTAATATTTATAAACCATATGATCAAATGTCAAATTAAACATTATACGGAATAATAATAAAACTGTTTTCACAAGACATAGATAGCCTCCGTATAAGTAGTGTTTGTTTGTAACTAATAGTTTAATGCTCAGCAAATATGCAAACAGATGAAATAAGTGTAAATGTTGGAAAATTGGAGACTTAGGCACAACTAAGTCGCGTTTGATGTGAAAAGAAGTATAGGACGTTTACTTCTTTACGCCACTGGCAGTCATATGGTGATGTTTATTTGTCAGTTGTATGATGGAAAAATACATTATTTTTGCATCGTTATATAAATTTGCTGAATTAGGCAAACTATTAAAAAATAATTTCAACCTTATATATGTGGCGTATGTAATCACTTACATAACATACGCTACACAATAACATAACAACATAAAAATGTGGCTCCGATTCATTTTGTAAAATAAAAATCAAGTAGTCATTTTTATTTGTATTCTCTTTTGTTAAAAAATAAAATAGAACATTCTCTGTAAAACTTTAGAACGAGCAACTTTGATATTTTAATACAGATCGAACAACTCTACTCGTGGTTTCTACAAGTGCTGACTTACCGACAATTTTAAAACGCGAATAATATTTTTTTAATGATGGTGTTGTGTACATATTCATAATATTAATCGTTTCGTTTTTAATATCAAAAATTAAGTAATAAGATCACGTTAAATAATCATGACCGGAAGGGATCTCGATATAAAAGACCAAAAAAACCAAATGCCGTCGAGAAATGCAAATAACGGTACAACAGGCGCATCAGGTATAAAAGAGCAACGATCGGAAGTTAATTTCTTTGCAAAAATACCAGAACAACGACGATACGAATACATTAAAAGCCAATTAATCGCGTATTTTTCCGAAAGCAATCAACGTCGTATAAACCGGTTACTATCTGAATTACCCCTCGGAGATCTTTGCCCAAGCCAACTATTTCACGAAATGCGCCGCCTGGCTGGAGACACCATGAGCAACGAGTCTGTTAAGAGCCTATGGGCCCAACGCTTACCGGAACATGCACGTGCTGCGGTCGTTGCATCTAGTGGCACAATCGAAAAAATTATCAGAATTGCTGATGCCATTATGGATGCATTACAAGTCCGCATGAGCAACGTAACTGGTTCACGTCCAGTCGAGATGACGAGTTAGACCAAATTAGACTCGAAATTAATAAGCTTACCAGAAACATGGAGAAATTAATGTCTCACCATGACAGAAATCGGAACCGAAGTCAAACACGAAGCAGTGGTGCACGAAGTCGCAGTTCAACGCCAGGATACTGCTTTTATCACATAAAATTCGGGAAAAATTCACGAAAATGTCGCACCCCGTGCCGTTATCATAAGCCAGCCGGGCCAGATAAAAAAGATTCATACAAATGAATCGAATCTACTTCCACTAAACTTTAAACTTTACACTGCAAACGGCTCGCCTATAACAACCTATGGCACAATCAGGCTCCAGCTAGACTTAGGCTTAAGACGGCCATGCGATTGTGAATTTCTTATAGCTGACATTTAAACACCTATATTGGGCTCCGACTTTTCTCAAACTACTATTTGCTAATTGACCTTAAACGTGGTATGCTGATAGATCGTAAAACGAAATTAAGGGTGAAATGCATAAATCGACACATCAATGTTTCGTCGCTTAAAAGTTTTGATGAAACCGGAAAATTTGCAGAATTATTACGCGAATTTGGAGATTTAACGCACCCGGCAAAGACAAAGCTTATCGACTCGGAAGTTTTTCATCGCATCGTAACAACGGGCCAGCCAGTTTTCTCACATCCTAGACGCTTGGACCCCATCAAATTGGTTGCTGCACGAGCAGAATTTGCATTTCTGATGAAGGCATATGTCGCCCTTCTTCAAGCAACTGGACCAGTCCGTTACACATGGTCGCAAAATCGGATGGTTCATGGCGCCCATGTCGTGACTACCGTAGCTTAAACGCACAAACCGTACGTGACCGCTATCCTATACCATTTATACAAGATTTCACTGCGAATTTATTTGGCAAGGAAATATTTTCGGAGTTAGATTTGCAAAGAGCATTTCATCAAATCCAGACGGCATACCAAAAACGGCTATCACGACGCCCTTCGGACTCTTTGAGTTCACCGCTATGACGTTCGGCCTTTGTAACGCTCCTCAGACATTCCAACGATTAATGCATGAAGTGTTACGGCGATTAGAGTTTGCTTTTCCTTATATCGATGATATACTCATCGCTTCCAAAAATATTACTGAACATGAACAGCATCTGCCAATAATCTTCGAAAGATTGCGTCAACATGCGTCAAATGCTAGTTTGCTAAAAGTGAAATTAAGTTTCTTGGACACTTGATTACACCACAGGAATTTACACTTTACCGGAGAAAGTGGAAGCAATTAAAAAAATTGCTAAGCCAACCATAGGGTTTATTATTAATGTTTTCCGCAAATTCCTACCTAACGCAGCCACAAGTCAACAAAAAATTCAGTCAATGATCATCGGAAATAAAAAGAATGACAAGACACCGCTCAAATGGTCAACGGAAACCAATAGTGCATTCGATACCGAAATGAACTAGTCAACGCAGTGCATCTGGCATTTCCAGCTCACCATGTACCTCTAGCACTTTATGTCGACGCATCTGATTATACAGTGAGCGCTGCTCTGCATCAGGAAGTAAATGGGGTTTCTCAGCCACTGGGATTCTTTTCCAAAAAATTTACAAGCGCACAAAGCAACTACAGCACTTATGACAGGGAGCTGTTAGCGGCATATCTCGGCGTTAAGCACTTCTTTATGCTAAAGGCACAAACTTTTGTTTTATTCACGGATCATATACCTTTAACTTTTGCATTCAAATAAAAGATGGAGAAGGCTTCACCTCGCCAAATACGTCATATTGACTTCATCGGTCAGTTCATCGGTCTTCGTACACCATTGGAAATGTCATGTTTTATAGCATTATTTAAAGAATCCTCTTTATAACTGAAGTACAGCAATGCCATATCATCAGCGAAAGCCACAATGTTACTTTTCAATTCTAGTGAAAAAATATAATTAAAGTATATCAAAAACAACAGGGGACCTAACACTGAACCCTGTGGCATTCCAATATTTACGATTTTTTCATCACTGTAGACTTTTTTAATACAAACACTTTGTCTGCGATTTCATAAATAAGACTCAAAAAAACCCAATGAGACTCCCCTAAAACCGATATTATATAGTTTTGCAAGAGAATATTATGATCCACAGTATCAAAGGCCTTAGTGATGTCTATAAAAAACGCAGAGGATTTTAAATTGTCATTTAAATGTTTATGTAGTGGCGTCAAAAATGAAATTAGGGCATTTTCCGTAGACGAATTCTTTACAAAACCATATTGCCGCTTATCAAGGAAATTAATTTTATCAAGATAGTCCAACAATCGGTTTTTGATCAGTTTTTCAAAAATTTGGAGAACGTACTTAACAGAGAAATTGGGCGATAATTATTTATGTCTAGACGGCAACCTTTCTTGAGTAATGGTTTAACAACACCTAAATTCAATTTGTCAAAAATGAAGGACAACACGTGAACAAGACTGAAAATTATTTTTTTAACTGTAAAATGAGAAATCCCGTCGATACCAAAAGAACCAGTATTATTTAGATTATTTACAATAGATTTCATTTTGATAAACTGGGAAAAAGAAAAAATAGTGTTATTAATCTCAGAATTTATCATTAAAGTTCTAAAATTCTCATCAATGATAAATAGTTCTTGGTTTTGTTGCAAAATGTCGGAACTTTAATAAAATGATCATTAAAAATATTGGCTATTTTGGAAGGGTCATCCTCAATAACATTGTTACCAACATCAATCGAGGAGATAGTATCTGCCCTCGGCACGTTATTAAGAATACTGTTAATAACCCTCCATTTTGATTTTAAGTCTGTTACCGCATTGAATTTAGCTTTAAAATATTTTTCTTTCGTCCTAGGTGTTAAACGTTTTAGTTTTAGATTAATTTTCTCAAACTTTTTCTTAAGTAGCTCATTATTCTTATTTTTTTCTAATTTCTTACATTTATACTCAAATTTTTTACATTTATAAAGAATCTCGAAACACAAGTTTTAGCAAACATATGATCGATGCAAGTATCTGAACATGGTCTGGTAACAGAATTTAAAAGAGAATCTAATCCAAATGAAGCACATAGTAACAAATAATCGTCCTTAATTTTCAAGTCTTTCAGCAGGTCAAAGTTTATATTACCTAGGAGGATTTTATGCTTTGTTTTATCTGAAACAAAGAAATCATTTAATTCTTTTAAAAAATTATCTATTGAGATAAAATTAAATCAAAAAGATTTTAAACCTAAGAACTAGAATATAATGAAAATATTTAGTACTCAAAAAAGTAAAATTAACTATAAATATTATGCCAACCCTGATAAAGAAATTGACAGTAAAAAAATTAAAAAAATTATCTGTCATTAAAAAATGTAAACAAAAAAAGAATAACATGCGGATATAGTTACAATATTTAACTTCCAGTTGAGTTCAAAGCTCTAATTTGATCCAAAGTATTCATTTTTCTCCGAAGCAAAATAACACCGTCTTTAACCCAAAGAAAGCGAAATTTAAATTCCTTTTTAATATTTTTGGCTTCTCGGTACAATTTTGATTGAAGCAGAGAAAAAAAATTAAATTTTGCATGTTGAAAATTCTACTTGGTGCGTTACTTTTAAATTTGATCGAGATCTCATCGGTGGTAAGTTGTTCAACATTTTTCATTTTACGCACTGATGCAAATTGACAACATACTTTTGATCTAAATGATGCGATTTTACCTTAATAATATTAACAATGTCATTATTTGTAATCTCAGAAATCACGGTTGATCTCATCACAGTTTGTCATAAAAATTATTAATGCAGGGAATGGCAGTAATTACTTTATTATTTAACAGCTTCTGTCGTTCGGTATTATCATGTAAGGCCTCAAGTTGGATTACTCTTCTCCGCAGTTCTAAGCTTTCCTCTTCTGCTTTAGAGAAGTTTCCATTTTCTCAGAAAGGGCGGTTGGTAGTTTTCCAAATTAAAGTTTTTAATTGATACAGGGGCTGATATTTCAGTTTTACCTTAAAAAAAAGCAAAAATTCCACAAGCTTTATCAACTTTTAAATTATACGCGGCAAACCTGTACAAGCATTTGGCTCAAAAATTGTAAAATTAGATCTTAGTCTACGGCGCGAATTTCGATGGGAATTTATAGTAGCCGATATGTCATTATCCATTATTGGTGCTTATCTGCTTAGACATAAAGGTCCTCTTGTGAATATCCAAAAAAACGAATCATCGACCCATCAACGTCATTATTAAATCAGGCATCAATTCGGAAATTTATTTATTATTATCAAAATTTCCCCAACATTTTAACACATCATTAAACAACCAAAGTGTCAAACACAATATTACATATCCACCTATATACTGCAAAACAAGACGACTGGCACCAGACAAACTTCAAAATGCAAAAGCAGCTTTCCAGCACATGATGGCTCCAGGAATTTGCCAACCAAGTCATAGCCAATGCATGGGCCATTCCTTTACATCTTGTTAAAAAGAGAAATGGGGATTGGAGACCGTGCGGAGATTTTCGGTCGCGATAATCGAGTAACGATTCCATACAGATATCCCATACCACACTTACAAGACTTTTCGTATCAACTGGAAGATTGTACAATTTTAACAGCTTTAGACCTTATTCAGACGTACCATCAAATCCCGATCGAACCAAAATTTATTCCAAAAACAGCCATATCTACACCATTTGGATTATTCGAATTTACCAAAATGACATTTGGCCTGAAAAATGCAGCACAATCTTCGCATCTTAATCTCTTGAAGAACATTTAGAACATCTCGAAATTGTTTTTCAAAAGTCTGTCTGAAGCTTCTGAAATAAATTTTGACGGACACCAGATTAATGAACAAGACATTTTACCTTCTTCAGAACGTATTAATTGCATCCAAAATTTCGACCGCCCTGTAACTTTAGTTCATCTGAAACGTTTTTTGGGTATGATCAACTTTTACATGCGTTTCATACCCGGCGCTGCTGCAGATCAAATACTACTTAATGATTTCTTGAAAGGTTACAAGAAAAATAGCAAAATTTCAATCGAACGGACGCAGCATTTATTGAAGCTTGTGAAAATTATAAGAAGAAATTGTGTCAAAGGACACTTTTTGCACACCCATCGTTATCAGCTCATTTAGCGATCATGGTCGATGCATCAGATTACGCAATTGGAGCAGTATGTTTCTGATACATGGCAACCCCTTAGTTTCTGTGCATATCAGATGCACAGACCAATGATGAAGAACATCGAGACATTTTATGTAGCAATACAACGCTTAAATTTCAACAAGTACCTGTTACTCATTTATTGTGTTGTATCCACACCATTTATCTAGACCATTTATCTAGACTGTTTATTCCACTAAGTTTCAGAAAAAGTGTTTTTACATTATTTCATAATCTTTCATTCCCCGGTATCAAGGCGTCTATTAAACTTTTAACACAAAACGTTGTGGGGCCCTCAATCAAGAAAGATACGAAAACACTACCTCAAAGATGCTTACAATGTCAAAAGTCGAAAATTTCAAGGCATACGCAATCACCTCTCACCATTTGAAAGATGGCATCGTACCAACAAGGCAGCCATTATGTGCCTTGAACGACCTGACTGGGCAATAATTTTACCTACCGTGATGCTCGGATTATGATCAGTGTACAGCGAAGAGCTAAAATCAACTCCAGCTAAACTAATTTACGGCAGTACTTTAAGAATGCCAGGTCAATTTTTTAATTCTTCGGTAAATGTTACCACGCTACAAACGGAATTCGCTAAGATACTTAAAAATCACACTGTAGAAATGAAACCAACACCGACATCGAATAAATCCGTCAACAAATATTTGGTATGTAAAGTTCTAAGTTGCAGTACGCACATTTTCCTTCGAACGGACGCGTTAAGGAAAGCCTTACAACAACCATACACTGGTCCATATCGAGTAATTAAACGATCTGATAAATTTTATACTATCAAGATTAACAACAAACACGTCAATATATCCATTGATAGACTGAAACCTTGTTATACTCAAAACGATACGGACAATATCACGATAACCAACAAGACATGCACTCAAAAACCACCATCATTAATTCAAACACTGTTCACACACTGTCACTCGAACTGGACGCAAAATTAAAATTCCACAACGACTATTAAGTGTCTATAAGTGTCCTATGTCCAACTATAAGTGTCCTATGTATTTGAGCATTAGTACTTGTAGTACTAATTCAGTACAAATCGAAATGCAGCGCTCCTGTAGTTCTTTTTGGAAGTATTCAATGATAATTACATGACATCAACTATGTCTCATTGCCTATTAAGACTCCTCTTCTTTGTTTTCACTCTTTCCCCATTGTTAATTATTCAGAATGCTCCTAGTCAAGCGGCATCCTGTCCATTTTAACTATCAATGAGAATGGAATCATTTCTTTACCGATAATTACACCAACATGATAAGATTATACCTCATTAATAATATCGATAAATTAATAAATCAACAAAAAAAAATAAAAATTTTCTCAAAATTAACTAATTAACATTTGCTTTTGGTTTTTTACGTTATTAAACTAATTAAGTAATTAATGCATAACAAAGTATTTATCTTGATTTACGTTATTGTTTAAGTCAACACACCTGTTCTGTGACGGTATTATGGTTCATCTGCGTTAGTATTTTAAAGCTATATTTATTTATTTTGATTCTAAATTTCAGTATTTTAATTAAAATATCATCAATATTTATTTATTTAGACTAGACTGTGCTGCACAAATTTAAACTTTAAAGAAGACATGTTATTTATTAAAAATCCGGTTGTAGTGTGTTGTTGGTTTAAGTTGTTATTTATTATGACTTATGAGTTATGATATGTGTTTTACCCACTGCCAGTGAGAACATTTTAGTTTGCAATGGATTGTGCAAAGAAGTTGCACACTTCACATGTGTTGGTTTGCGAAAAGCTGCATTTGAATTAATAAGAAGAAACTCTGGCAACATACGTTGGTTTTGTGACAGTTGTATAAACTATATGTAAAATATGTTAATAAACTAGAAATATTATTTGACATTTCTATGAAATCAATAGCATTATTTTAAACAAATCAATTACTTTCTGTTGCTATTGGACTAAATAAACGTGAGTTGTATATTGGTGATGAAACTTTGATACGAACTATAACTGCTGCTCTGCAACCTTCAAAAGCCATGTATGCTTGTGATCGGTCTAGTATTGAAATCACAAATACTTCAAATAATAATATGGAACCAATTAATTTTTGAAATAATAACACGGAGTTGTAATAATAATAACATTTGGCTATGGTTACATTTGTCAAAATTCCTTCCCGGTACCTCAAAACAGGATTACATTGATGGCGGAAACTTGCCTAGGCATTGTTAAGTCTAAAGTATTTAAATTGATCCCTAACAATCGAGTCATTGGAGTACGTATGCTACAAATGGGGATTTAGGTAACTATTAATACATGACTAAAATTCGGCAATTTAAATGTCCGTAGTAAATTATTGTGATTAAAATAAACAGTTATTGTGTTTAAAATAAAGTGTTTTAGTGGAAACTGTTGGCAATTGTATGTTTATTTGTGAAGTGTTGTGTACTTTGTGGACAGTAAACGTCAGTAGCATCCATTCTCAATCCAGTGATACGAATCAGGAATAGGCAAAAATGTAACAATTGGTGACAACTGTGGGATTGTGAATATTTAAAATTATTATTGGCAAGTTAATGGATGAACAACTGAAGGAGCAGCTCTTCGTGATTTGTCAATCAGTGGTAATAAAAGTGAATTGCATATTAGATTTCACGAAGCTACTATGCATGAAGGCTTGAATCGGGAGCAGCACGACTAAAATAGAAGAGGTTGATGCTGGTGAGCAAAACGCATTAAAAAAGAAGAAAGTTGCTCTAATGAAAAATGTGACATATGGCACAGTTAATGTGACCGATGTTAACCAATTTAAATGAAAAATTAGTTCGTCAAGAGAACTCTACCGAATAAAGACATTTAAATCAAAAATGGTTATGACAAAACGAGCTACATCTAAAGAGATTGTGTAGAATGGCAAAGAAAACGATCACGAACACCATCGCCAATGTATCGCAGACCGAGGAAAGACGTTGGAAGATTGGTTGAGGAGCAAGGGCAAAGAGATTGAGTGAAAAGGTGAAATAAATGATCGAGAAACAATCATAGTGGATGTTTATACGAGGGGTGATATCGGCGGTTGTCTGCGTCGTGCACGAATGTATTGTATTATTGCCAAAATTCCAAGGATGATGAGAGTCCAGAACAACAGGTGAGGCATGACGTAATGATGGATATGATGCGAATCCAAAGACTTTGATTAGTCAATTTGATGTTCACATATTTCTTGCCCCAAAAGTCGTATTTGGAATTGTAATATTGAGATTGAGATGGTGAATTGTTGGTGGTTGTGGTTATGGAGGATGATATAGTAAATGACGGTATGAAAGCGCCATCTATTTTGGTGATCCTATTATTGCTAGCATAGAGAGGTAAATTATTACTCCTGAGTGTACATTTCTATGATGCCGTAGTATTCCAGCGCTATTTTTAAAGTTGACGATCCGCATATTGACTCGATTATCATTGGTTGTTCGGCTCCGAATATCCATTGATTTGCTGCATGAACTTTGATGAAGAAATTGTGCGGTATGGACACTTCTAATGCACAGGATTCATGTTGAGTTGGGGCATCTCAGAACATAGATATTTCGCATTGATTATGCTTACTTTGGCAAATAAATACTGTAGAAATGTCGCAAAGGAGAAGTCCCGGAATTAGGCTGTGGCAACTTGTTTTGCCCTCAGATGAAATGGGTGCAAAGAGTTCTCTGAGCTAATGACAATTCGAAAGCGATGATGACGTTTGACAGTGTTTCGATGGTTCTAGCCGTCATTAATTGGTATAGATGATGTAACTCCAAGAGTCCGTGACCGGAAAGAATAGTTGATTTTGACACATGCTTCAAAATTTTTTGGTCAGTTCTTTCTTCAGTTGTACGGCAAGTAACAGTGAGGGATGAATGATGTGGTTTTTAGCCCCAGTTAGTCCTTGTAGTATACTACATAGAGGTTTGATTTTTTAACAATTTTAAAGTGTAATCTTCGTTGCGTTGAATTCGTTCAAATTATTCTTCATACTGCTCCGCTTTTCTTTGAGATAGCGGCCCGAACAGGTCCCCGGCTATTTTGCCAACGGTATCACCCAATCCTCGTTTTCGTCTATGCCTGTTTAAGTCATTGCTTGTCAAGAATTCATATGTTATTGAATTGCCACTGTAGCTGGTGTATTAGGAGATCGCATTGAATGGTGATTACATGGCTGCATGCTGTTTCAAGCAGAGTAAGACGTATTTCCATGTTGCGCATTTCTTGCCAATAATTGGTCAGATTATAGCAAACGACCAAAGTCCATTTGGTCGCCAATAATTTTTCGCGATGTTATCAAAGTTTATTTCTGAGTTGGCCCATTCTCTGATTATTACCGATAAGTGAGGTTGTGTGGCATACGATGTCTTTCCGAATGGATGGGTGTGTACCGAACTGATGACACAAATAACTGCGCAAGTTAGTAGTAAAAGTCTACTTGTCTGATTGGCTGGACTTCGATTTTTTTTTGCGTGACGACTTGACTTGGCTTGTTGACGACTTGGCTGTTGTTACGACGTGGTTTAGTCCATTCTTGCCGAGATGTAACTCTTGTCCTCGGCCTAACTTCCATCTGGTCGTGGTAACAGTTCATCTCGTAATAAGACAGTGTCCACTTTGTCGGGAGGTTTTTGATTCCTTTCGCCAATTTGGCCGCTTTCGACCACTTCTTCCTGGGCACGCTTTGGACCACTTCTTCCTTGGTGTTCTTTTTCAGGAGCTGTAAGTGCATTTCCAATTAATAAATGTCCTGGTGTTAATACCTCTAGGAATTCTGGATCCTCGGTTAATGGACAAAGTGGCCTGGCATTTAGGTATGCTTCGATCTGGTTAAGTAAAGTTGTAAATTCTTCGAACGTTCTTCTTGTATCGCCGATACATTTTTTAAAGTGAGTTTTGATGGATTTCACTCCTGCTTCCCACAATCTCCCGAAGTGTGGTGCTGAAGGGGGATAAAATGCCAAGTTATGGGCTGCAATAGTTTACTAGCTCCGACAAAGTTGGTTCCATTGTCGCTGTATTTATGAGCGACGTTGCCTCGCCGTGCAGTGAATCGTCTTGTAGGATTTGTTTCCACGGCCTTTGCTCATTCGTATGTTAATGGGCCCTGCATAGTCCAGTATATGTGAATGATCGAGTTACCGTCACTCGAGGAACAGGCAAATTTCCCATGAGCTGTTCTGAGGTTTTAACCTTGAATAGATGGCACCGGATGAAATGGTGCATGTGTATATGCCAAAGTCAGAGAATTACTCCAATGAAATATTTGACGATGGCCCCAATCCAGGACCAAGTCGGTAAAGTGTCCCTTGTATGGAATTATAACTTGATCTCGTTATTCATACGGGAGCTTCGAATTTTCTAGTCTGCCCCCTACCCGAATTACGTTGGTTTTATCCAGGAATGGATATATTGATTGAAGCCTGCTGTGCTTATTAAGGGGCATGTTTCTGTTTAACAATGAATATTGTTCGGTGAAGGACACTTGCAGGACTGTTTGGACTAAACGTAATAATGCGTAATCTCACTCTTTTTGTCGTATTAGTCCTTGATGTTTGGTCTGCCATCTTACTATGTAGACTGTTATGCCTGTTAGTTTTTGCCGTTAGTAGCCGGCTGGTGACTTGGTCGTTTACGTTAATTTTATTGTATACTATGGCCGCGTAAGCGCATTCGGAAGCTTCACAAAATCCGTGTAGCTCAACACTGCAGTTGCTCGTGGCATAATTAAGGTATCGTGGTATCTGGATTGCTTGACTTAATTTCATTTAAGTCATTCTTTAGCTGATCCCATTTCTAAAAGAGTTCGGGTGGCAATAGGTCATCCCGATCCAAGTTCCAACTCTACATTGTCTGATACATCAGTTTGCAATTGATGGTTAGTGGTGCCAGCCATTCCAGAGGTTCGAAAATGTTTGATATTTCTGACAAAAATTGCCACTTAGTGAGTTTGTTGTTATTAGGTGGTAACTGGACGTGGACGATGAAGTGATCTCCCGTTGGATTGTAGCGAATCCCTAAGATTTTAATCGCATATACATCGGTGAATGTAAGATCACCGATCATGGTTTTGTCTACCGGAATCTCTGTCAAGAGGGTTTGATGGTTTGCTAACGGGTGTCAGCACCCGTTAGGACATCATCTACATAAAAATCTCATTTGAGAATGCGATTCGCTTCTGGATGTTGAGCGAACTCATCTTTAGCTAATTGATGTAGTGTTCGAATGGCGAGGCAAGGTGCGGCGGATGTCTCATACGTAGTGAGTTGGTACTCCTTCAACGGTTGATGTTTATTTTCTCTCCAAATGATGGTTTTATAACTCTGATGTTCTCTCTGCATTTTTGTTTGGCGATACATCTTTTCGATATCCCAGGTAAACACTATCCGATGCAGTCTCCATCTTAGAAGTATGGACCACAAGTTATTTTGTAGGGGAAGCCCGATATGCTTCACGTCATTTAGACTTAAGCCTGTAGATGTCTGCATGGAAGCATCGAACACCACCCGAATTTTTGCAGTATCTTTATTTTTCAATACCACATGGTAAAGTAGATAATAATTCCCTTTATTGGGTCTAACCGGCTTCATATGCTTCAATTTGATGTACGATGTCGGTAAGTTGTGTTATAAACGCGAAGGTCTTTTATAATTGATGTTTTCAGAAACTAATTTAGCTAATGTATTCATTAATCATTGAATTAAGCTTACCTGTTTAAGCAATGAAACTGCAATTAACGGTTTTTTACGAAGCTTTTATCAGCAAATCATCATTTTAATCACCCCAATAATTATTCAAAATTGATTCACAATAAAATCATGCTACCTTCATAATTTTAAAAACTCACAAGAAACAAATTAATTTTCTTAATTAAATTATATTTTAATTTTACGAGCATACCAAAACAAGATCCATATGTGGTCACCAAAAACCAATCACAATCACATCGTTTCTAAATTAAATAAATCAACAAACTTTATGTTCATTGCTTATTATTTTAATAGTTTATTTATGTAATAATAAAAATAAAAAATATCAATTTATTAAAATAAATATCGAAAATTTTCAAAAAAGTCATAAATTTATCGTAAACTACAAAGTTTTAGATTACATATATTACAAACGAATAAAATTCCACACAAAAAGACACAAAATTTTAGATCTTGTGTGTGCATCAATTCGTCAATCAAATTTTTAATGAGCTCTTTTAAAACTTTTTTTTTTCTCCCAAATATGGATGGAATATAGATATAAAATCGTGTGATATATGAAACGATAGTGAGATAAAGAAAACGAAGAATCTATAATATATTGGTTAATTAAAGGCTGCATCATGCCACCATAATTTGGTGTGAGTTTGTGTCTGTATTTCTTGGTCATCTTTTAAAATAATCTTGTAACTGCATATTACTGCAATCTATCGCGTGCGATAACGGCGACATTATCATATTTATGGAGTCGGACTCAAACGAAAAACTTTAATTGAAATTTTAGCAATTTTAGGGCCTTAACCCTTTTTAAATATAAGAAATATCATAAAAGAGTTTTTATATCCGCAATTCATGTTATTGCACTCAATCCCCATAAAAAAGACACCATTAGACATTTTTTGTGTTTGAAATATCATAAATTTAATCTTCAAAGGTAAAATGTTTTTCATCTAGAATAAGACAAAATTTGCCTTTCTAATCTTGTCTTTTATAATTGATATATGGTAGGACCAGTCAATTTTAGAATCCAACCATAAACCTATTTACTTCTATACTTTCACTGGTTCAAGATCATAACCATTGATAGTTTTTAAAAAATTTGAAAAATTAAACTTTTTATTAATTATTTCAAAGATGTATTTCGTGTTTGATTCGTTAATTTTCAGTATATTTTAAAGCATCGAGACGTTTATTTTTTCAATGTCGTTTTGCATGTGATGTTGAATGTCCTAGAAAAAATTAAAAAATGTCGAACCGATAAGTGACCCCTGAGAACACCGTGTTTTATTGTTTGATTATTGCTTTTAGTTTCATCGATTTGCACAAGCTTTCTGAATTTGAGATAATTGTGAAAAAGATTTAAACTAGTGTGGTTTATTCCAATGTCCTTTAAACATTGTTTTTAAAGGAATAAGTTGGTTTACATAATCAAATGCTTTCTGAAGATCTATAAGACAAGCAGTTATCTTTCCATTATCTTTACTGCATTTTATATTCATTATCAATTGAGAAGTAGCTGCTAAACTACTTGAGCGTGAACAGAATCCATAATGATGATTGTTTATGATTATCCGGCATCCAACTAACCGTAATACTCAGTTATTTGGAATTTTAATTTTTCGGAATATTTTTTGTTTTTTTCTCTATCACAAGGGAACTAATTTTTTTATTATTCGGGAATTCACAGAAAATATACTTTCCTTTACTTTTCTTCTATTTTATGAACTATTCTATTTGAATTGAATGTGTAAAGTCGTGTTACATAGGTTAGTGAAATATTGAATATATTTATTAGTATTTAATTTGACGATAAATATGTAGTTCAATACCTTTAATAGTACGTAGTAAATTAACACTAATTTTAATAAATAAACAAAAAACTAACTAATAAAACAATAAATAAAAATTACATAATATGGCTTCGACCAGGAAAGAACCAACAAATGAGGAAGAAATATGTTATCAATCAGTGATAAAATTAAAATTATTAACAGATTAAAGAGAGGTGAATCTCGAGAGGCATTGATACATTTTTATAATATTGGCAGTTTAACTTTATACGACATAAAACATAATAAAGAAAAATTGTTAGAGTTTGTTAGGTTTAACCGATAGGTTAAATCGCATTTCGCAACCTTAGATGGCACTCATAATCAAAAATGTTTGCTATTATTAGACAAATGTAGAGCTCACCCTCCAACAAGTGAGCTAGTATCAGATTGTGAAAATTTCATTGTTTTGTGTTTACCGCCCAATGTGACATCTTTAATTCAACCGATGGATCAGGGCATAATTCGGAATTTTAAATGTTACTTTAAAAAATAGTTTTTAAGAAAATTGATTGATGCTGATTCAGTGAAATCGTTTCAACAATCTCATAACATCAAAGATACAATATTTAATACAGCGTTTGCCTGGACTGAAATAAAATGTTTAACTTTAGCAAATGGCTGGAACAAACTGTAGTTTAATAATATTCAGATATCAAGTAACAACAACGCGCCGTATGATGAAATTAGCGAAATTTTGAATTCTAATGCAAAACAATTTAAAGATATTCAAGAGCACGAAATTGTTGACTAGTTGCATCTCGATGATAACACAGAAACTGTGCAAACTTTTACGGATGAACAACTTATTGAAAGTGTTTTAAATCCCAACGCAGCAGAGAACTTAAGCTCAGATTCTGACGTACAAGTAGCTGAAAAAGGTATCACTTAGCAATAAGCAGATGCTGGTTTAATAACATTTCTCAAATTTGCAGAACAATGCTCGCAGTATTCTGTTCAAGAAGTTATGCAGATTTATGTCATGCAGAACCAATTTCTTGTGAAAAAAGAGAAGTCTACCAAACAACAAGGTATAAGATCGTGGCTTCTAAAAAATCCATAAAGTTTGATTTCCAATAATGACGAAGTCTGAATTTTTTGATATTTTATTATTAAATTTTATAATTGAATTAATTTACGGATTATTTTAAAGTTTTGGGTACTCGTATGTATATGGGTGTACTCGTATACATAATACATATGTATGTATTTATAATTTTCAATAAATTCAATGAACTGTTATATAAAAAATGGTTTTCTCGTACACAATTTGAAAATAAATAAACGAGAATCCTAAAAAATAATGAAATCAAGCGAAATTCTAGTAAAGTATCTAGTTTTAATAAAACATTCAATTATCCGGAATGCTCTCATCCCTAAGCATTCCGGATAATAGGACTTTTACTGTAGTAGTTTTTTCGTGGCCATTTGTGTTCACCTTCAAAATAAGAGACAATCAGGTGGGCATGTTGATCACACAAGCAACTACATCTTCTTAATGCAAGCTTGATCCGGGTTTATTTTAGACTCGCTTGGCTATATCCTACACGAATAGAGAAGGTCAATTGCACCTTTTAATTTTCTAGAAGAAAATATTATGCCCCTTGTTTCAGTATTTACAACATTAGAAACACTCTCAGACAGGTATTGAGATTATTTCCTTAATTCTTATAGTATACGTGCTATGACTGCAGCAGCTCAGGATCGTTTAGTAGATGCAACCATTATATATATATGTGACAGGACTGCCTCCTAAATTAGTGAATCTTCCAGTATGTGGCCGACTCAACAAGATCTGAACTGTAACTTAAATTACTTAAACTGTTGCACCACGATGTTTAAGAATTTCAAATTGAAGCAACACGTAAATCAATTTCTTGCCAGACGTATAAGTGCATTTGCAGCATCTATTACAACATATGAAGTAACCGAAAACAATTGAAACCTTTTAATAAATCCTGATTGTGTACTATTAATAGCAGCAACATTTTCAGGGTTTCCAAAATTAAGAGCCTTAGTATTAGGTTGCATCATCAATAGTACTGATGATACCGTATTTGAACACGCCAAACGATGCATTACGTAGACAAGACAAGTACTCATATTATTGTACAATTTTTGAATGCACCAAACAAAACTGCGGCTCATGTAGATATGACAATTTTAATGGAAATACTTTTTTGCAAGCTTTTGAAAATCTTAAAAATATTTGGATTTTGGGGAGATAACATAAAATACTTGAGAGTATTATTGCCAGCAACAACTACTCTTGACACATACCATTGGCCATATTTGAATTATGTATCATATCTGGTGACGAAAGATATGTATCATATCTGTTGGTCAAGTGAACAGAAAATCAAAATTAATTACTTAATAAAAATTTCACTGATTTTTGCAACATAAAAACGTTAATACCAGTAGACATAAAATTGTGCACATGGTTTGACATAGAACATAAAAAAAAATTGGATTACACTAACGATACATAACATAATTTCATCTACTCGTAATATTACATTTTAAAAAGTATCATCACATTACTCATTATTGAATTGGTAAACACTGTCATCATTTTCACCAAGAAAAGGAAAAACAGTCCTCCAGTTACCAAGATTTATGGATCCATATTCTTTTCATAATTTTCATAACTTTTTTTAATATCATCATTACAACATCAATTACACAACTACAACAAAAAATCATCAACATAAATTTCCAGTTTCTATAATTAAAATAAAGGAAGGCAAATGAGTTCTGATGAGTAACAAACATTAATTTAAGAAATAGAATTATTTTAAAATCCACTTCAAACGATCAGCTGGTTGAAACCATCAACAATGTTTACGACAATATTTTAGATTATAAATAATTGTTGAACCAATAATCAATTTTTTAAAAATTTATTTTCTTTTCTTTTTCTCTTAAAAACAAAAAATAAATATCCCGTTAGGTATTTTTTTTTTTCAAACAAAATCATATTTCAAATTTATTCAGTGTTTTCGACTTTTCGTGATCATAGTGACCAAGGCGTGTTCTCTTAAATTATTAATTATATTGTGTTAATTGAATTATTTAATAAATTAAATTGAAAACTTAAATATTAATTGTATCTAGCAATAGTGTGTTATAAAAGTGATTCGCATATTAGTCCTTATATATACAAGTGAATTAAGTGAAAACATAGATTACCACATTGATGATTCAAATAATTCTGCTATAATTGTGATGATACAAATAGGATTATATTTTGAAATGACGAGAGCAAAACGTGAGTATAATTTAGTGGTTTACAGTAAATTGTACTTGTGCATTATTATGTATTGTTTTTATACTTTATATGTGCGTTCAAAACCAACAACAATATTATACGAGCCGTGCGAAACATACCTAAGGTAAAGGGAACATAACATCGATTTTTTTTATGGATCTTCTATACATTGTTATGTAACTAATGACGGACAAAAATACACTTATTAGAGTCAAAAAATATTAAATTAAGACAAATATTATTTAAATAATTTTATGCCCATGAATATAAATACATTAATTTCATTGTTTTTGTGGAAATTGGGAATTAAAATAAAAAACCGTCTTTTCAAAATTAGTTTTGATTAATGAAATTTGACAAATGGAATATTAAAAATAAAAGCAAAATACTTAAAAATAAAAAAATAATTTTAAGAAAAAATAAGTTTATAATCGATTACACAAATAATACTAGTAAGTTAAATACAAAAATTTTATCGTATCATTAAATTAGTTCGAAAACTTTCTATTGATGTGCCTCCTCGAATCGAAAAAATCATTAAAATTAAAAGTAATAATTGCAAACCCGATGAATAATATTTTTGTAAACCCAAAGAAATTCAACTTGGTGTCTATGTTCCAAATTCTTTAATCCGCATCAAAGATAATTCTGCTTTTATTAGTGTAATTAATGTAAATGAATTTCCGGTTGAAATAAACTCATTAATTTAAACTGAACTAATAAATCAATATGACATCTTTCAAATTCAAACATGGACTGATTCACTTTTAAATAGTTTTGATATCCTTGAATCCCATAAAGATTTTCCGATAAAGTAATATCATATGAACAAAGAAAAAGCATCAATATTAAAATTATGCCGCAAATACAATGATCTATTCCACATAAATGGAAAAAAACTTAAGGCGATGCCAGATGAAGAACGTCAACCGTCAATTTCGAAACCGTCAACTTTATTTTTTGGCAGAATTATTATGTTTATAATATAAAACTTGATAATAAATAAATAAAATTTATATAATCTACCATTTCAGAAAGAAAAGGATTAAAATTAATATAATTTCATTAATAAAACTTCAATTTTGTATTTTGCCGTCCGGCAAATTGAAATTCGACCGTCAAATTTCTAAATGGTATAATTTTTAAAGTTAACGATCGCTCCCTCGTTTTCCAAAATCATGACCGAATTTTTTGCCGGTGGTGATATAACCTCACTTCGTTGAATTTTATTTATGTTTATTTTTTTTTGCTGTCAATTTGATAAATTTAAAATGAAGCTGGTAAATATGGCAAAATATTTATTTTTACTTTATAATTTATTTTACTTTATAGTATGATATATTTTTATATAAAAAGGTTCATACATTGATACATAATAAAAATTTTAGGAAGAATTTGAATCGAAACTCATTATTGAGGTAGAGGCTCATCCGTGCCTGTGCAACAAATGGATGAAGGAATATAAGAATAAAAATAACCAAGCCAATTCTTGGCAAAAAATTTCTACCATTTTCGGCAAACCTGGTATATTATATCCTTAATAATAGTATTAAAACTTCAGTTGTTACACTGAACCAAAAAGGTACGTGAATTTAATGAAAAAGTACATTAATATAATGAAAAAATAGTTATTAATTGGCCAATGTTTGTGTTAATTAAGACAATGAAATATAAATTATTACCCAATGAAAATTTTTTAAATAATTAAAATGTTCATTGAAACAACGAAAACTAAATCGTTATTTAATACTGATCTATTCATTATAATAACGATGAAAGTTTATTAGTTAATCAACTTTTTGTTAGTATAACAAACGTACGTTTATTAAATAGATTAAATTTGTTGATCATAACAATGAACTTTTGTTATTAATTAATAAACGTTGATCATTGAATAAACTATAGTATTCATCAGGAGAAGAATAAATTCATTAAATAAATGATAGATATATTATTTGATAAAAATGGTTTATTAAATCATGAAATTATATACATTAATAATTTATTTGGTTATTTTAAAAGTATGTAATAATTATTTTATGATTGATTGATTTATCTATACCGTTAAACTAATTTTTATTTACTTAATTAAAACTATAATTAAACATTAAATATTCATAATCTGTGTACATCGATCAATTTTACACTGTATTTTGTGTACATCGAATAAAAACACTGTTTACAATGCTCGCTCGGGTTTAATTAAAAAAAAACCCATTGTATTAAAAAGTTGTATGTTGACAGTTTTGACGTAGGTATCTTAAAAGCCTTTCAGCCGCCTCACCAATTGGAAAACTCTTAAGAGTTTTGAAATATGAATAATATTTAAACCTTCCGCAGTCGTCTTTTAAAGTAGGATGAAGCAACTTAAACATCTGAAAAATAAGTGTATCAACTATTAACTCGTTATTTAAGTTTAATTTTAATGCATAATACTGAATTTGTTTAAAGAGTATTGAGTTTAAGACGATTCAACAATCTAAGGAAGTATGTTTAATTTATGACAATATATAAAACGTATAAATAAAACTTACTTTCATAAATCGAAATATCTTATAAATCCAAATCCCACCTATCAATCAGTAAATAGTAACCAGTACAACCCTTCATATCCATTTTAATCTAAAAAGTAGAAAATAATGCTGTTAATATCATACAATACGGTAAAAATAGCATTAATTTTTGAGTTATCAATTTTGGTCCAAACGAAGAATTCGATTATTTTTTTAAATTTCGGTGATAACTGCGCTGCGTTTTTATCAATTATGCAACAATATAGTTGATCAAAGTTCTGTAAAATGACCAAAATAAAAAAGAATTTTGAAAAATTCTACTTTACTTTTTTTAAATCAAAAAATATTACCTCTAATCAGATGGAATTTATCATCTTTTAAATTTATCTCGTTCAAAAATACATTAAGTTATCTAGCCGCAACCACAAAATAATCGCCTAATATGCTTTCATATACATTAAGTTTCTGATAAATATTAAACGAAATAATTTTAACGTACAAGCTATATATAGATCAGTTGCTGGTTACAAGGACATTTTTGAAGTTTTTTTCTCTGCATGTAAGACCACTGTTCTGCCCTAATGATTTATACATTATGATTGCATCGTTGACATAAGCTTTATATAGGCATGTAAAAAAATAACGAGTTCAAAAAGTAGATGAAGCTTATAGGGATGCCACCTTTCCAAAATGTGAAATATGGACAAATAAACAAATTTCAAAAAATTAATATGGACAAATATGGACACTAAATATTTATTAAAAAAACTTAAATAGTAATCGAATATCCCTCATGAAAATTCAAATTTTTATATTTTTTCATATAATACATATATAATATATTGCTATTTCTAAATATACAACAAGATTAAAATAAAATAAATGCTATAATTAACATATATAATTCATTTTTAATCAAAAATAAAACAAAAAACAACATAAAAAATATATTTAAAAAACTATGACTAGAAATAATTCAAGACAATTAAAAATTAACTCCTAATTCTGTTTCAATATAAAAATAAAAAATATCGAATTATTCTAAATTCTTAAATTTGTATTTTTTATTACTTTTTGCGGCTTCAAGTAAACTCCGTTCATTTTTTATAAAATCACTGAATTCCGTACAGTTCATGGCAATATGTGCTCGAATGCAAAGCTCAGCCTTCACTAACTCCGGTCGCATTCTGTTTCTTTCATCCGTCCACAAATTTTTCATTATAGAGAAAATTCTTTCGACATAAGCGTTGCTTACCGGTATGCTAAATACACGTTCTGCTAATTTTAATAAGTTGGGGCATTCGATTTCGGTTTTCTTGAAAAATTCAACCCATTTTATGTCATCCCTTTGATTTATATCGATGAATGGGATGGCAGTTTTTAAAATATTGGTTTCTTTATATAGCTCATCGCCATTAAAAGTCCAATCAATTTTTTTTAAAATTACTAAAAATTTATCAAACAAGTTTTCTTCTTGCTGCAGACTAAAAACTTTAAATAATTTAAATGGATTATTATCGCTAAAATCAAACCAGTCATTTAAATAATTTAAACTTCGCTCATAAACTTCTATCGCGTTTTTTTTAAATTTTAATTGTTGGCAGTTATTAAACTTTGGAAGTGCCTGTTTCACAACAAATCCAAAAAAATTGTCTTGTTTTCGTTGTTCTAATTCTGTTCGTACTTTAAGCATAATGTCGTAAATTTGTGTTATAGATGTATCCTTACTTTCCAAGAGTTTTACTGACGTATGTATGATATGCATATAATTTTGCATAAAATGCAAATAGAGTTCGGGAAAACTAAGGTCGGTTTCATCTAACAAACCATCTTCTTGTTCTTTTATAAAAGACCAAATAACCGGGTCTACATCACGCTTTCCTTGAGAAAGAAAGTAAGATTTAATAGGCATCCAATTAGCAATCAAACGATCCAATGCAGGCAGCAAACTAAGCCATCTTATTGGAATATGACGAAGTAAGGCTGAATGATCATGTTCCAAAAATTCAAAAATTCCTTTAAGCTCTTCTAAATTTTTTCCAGACGTTGAAAATTCGTTAAACACTTTAATAACCAGTGTTTCAACATCATATTTTAATTTTTTACGTCCATGTTTCGCGACGTTATGTAAAATGTGGCAATTACAATTTGCTTTAATGATGTTTTTGTTTTTGTCACAAAGCTTTTGGAAAATTGAATTATAGCATCCATAATTCACAGAGGCATTGTCCGCACTATATGATACCATATTTTCAATCTTTAAATAATTCGACGTTAATTTATTTTCAATTCGACTAGTAACCGCCGCCGAGGTTTCTTTTGCATCATCATAAAAATCTAATAATCCATCTTTAGATCCCTCAGTTTTAGAAAAATACGTTATAACTAGTGGCCAGCATTTAATGTTGCCTTTGTTAGAGGCGTCTGTTGCTAATGAGTATGGCTTTTCATTAGCTAGATGTTTTAATAAAATACCAACAGAATATGGTGACAAAACGTTTTCAATTATTGCCGTTATTTTTGTTCTGCCACAATGAAGTTTTGGGCTTAAGCTTGAATCAGAAAATAACTTGCATGCTATTCTAATTCCACATTCTTGTGATAAAAAACTGTGATGATGCATAACCCCATGGTAGATAAAACCAATCTCTGTAGCTAAAACTGCAAATTCTTGATCACAATTTGGCTTAGTGTAAAATGAGGAAATTGTTTGGTTTATGGTAGCTTGATTTTCGTTATTTTTATGTTTTGAGGATGCTGCATGTTTATTTAAATTTGAAATACCTTCGTGTTTGATCGAAAAAATTAAACAACAATATCGACATTTAGCTTTTGTGTCGTCTGAAGGAACTTTTAGTATCCACTTCTTAAAATTCTCATTCTTTAGATATTCATCTCGAAATTTGCACTGTCTTTTCATGATTTTTTGTTTTTTTGTTGGAGTTGAACATTCTTTTTCAGACTCTAATTTAGAAGTTTGATTTTTGCTTGTAGAAGCCATCGAATAACTATTTTTTTTCATTTATTGAAATAATAATTTTAGTAATTTTTAAAAATTACGTATTCAATAAAATAATATACACATACAACATATATATACAACAACTATTTGTTTTTGAATATACAGAGAAAATCTGATAGTAGGAAAACGTAAACTGATTTCTTAAATACAAAATATAAAACTGACATTTTGCTAACGGTAAATTTCAGTTCAGTGGAAAAATTACACACTGAAACAATACAGTGATTTTAGATTTTATGCTTTTACACTTTAAAATTAGAAATTGTAGTACCTTTTTATGAAAATAAAAAATGTTAGCACGTTTTTTGCGAAATTGTATTATTATTTTCTTAAATAAAGTAATTTATGGACAATCAATATGTCCATATCGTTCTATATTATCATATTGACAAAACTCTTCAAATATTGACAGTCAATATGAAATATGGACAGGTGGTAACCCTAGAAGCTTATCTAAAATAATAATTTTGGGAATTATATGATTATAAACTATAACACTTATAATAACTTGACACTTGCAATTTCCTCTTGCGAATAATTCATTTAATAAAAATGTATGTTAGTTAAAAATTAAAAAAATATATATTTATTTACTAATTTTAAACAAAATACACTGATTGAGATTTTATTTAACAAAATCACGTCTTCACACAAGTAATGCTTGGCTGGAATGATTTATTTGTCTAAAACCTGATTGACAAATATTTTCTAAATAATTCCTTAAATATTTATTACTGCAATGTAAAGTTAATTGTTATAATGAACACTTTCATAACTTGAGTAGCATTTTTATGTTTCGTTCTCCTTTTGGTATTTAATCCCTGCTCCAGTTTTTTACAGAAATTCAATATTTTTAATCATATATAGATAAATAATAAACATTGTTCATTTTATTAATGAACTGAACGTTATATTAATAGTTATTTTATTAAATAATAGACAGCTTAATTGTGATAATGAATATTTTGACGAACAAAACTAAGAACACGCAACCATGATGTTTATACAAGTATTACAAGTCCAATTTTGGATTATAAATTTTTTATTGGACATAATGAAATCAAGTATATCCTTTTGTTGGATGTATGAAAACAGACTCAGGCGACAAAAAAGGTATTTAAAAATTTGGCACGGCCAAAAACTTGCACACATAAATTGATGTAAGCGGTGTCAAGATAAATACATGTAATCAAAAATAACGCATGTAGAAAAATGATGAAAATGATGAACTATTCATTATATTAACGAAAACGTACTTCAATTTAATGTATTTTAATTTGTTATATTGATGAATCAAGATTCATTGTTATAATAATAAATTGTAAAATAACGTATTTTTTGGAATAATTATTTTCATAATATTAACGAAAAATTAATTGATTTAATGAATTTTTTGAAAAAATTGTCTAATGAACGCTGTTCATTGATATTATGAACATTATTTTTTTCAGTGTACTTGCCAGAAAAATGGGCCAGCTTGCGGGATTCATTTTCCAAGCTTCTAAAAAAGTAACAAAGTGTTCCAAGCGGTTCAGGAGCGGTCACTGAGATTAAGTGGAAGCATTTTGATAGCTTGAAGTTTTTAAGTGAATTCACGACTATTCCTAAGTAAGTAATTTATCCAGTTTTAGTACTTTTATGCAGTTATCTTAGGGTAAATTTTTAAATATAAATATATTTTTACTACAATACAATGAGTAATTTCCAACAGAACGGAAGTACCTCGGATTCGAATACGGAAATCATCCAAATTAATATCAATGACGATACTTTGTTCGACGACATCACTGAAATTGATCATAGTTTATTGGAATGTCAAGCTGCTTCAGCCCCAGCAAAAAAACATAAACGGGGAATTGACAAGGATGATAAAATTTTTAATGCTAATTCCTCGTTAAATCTACCCTTGCCGACACCTCTGGAACAGTTTTTTCATAGTTATGCTCGCCAAGCAGAACATTTCTCAAAGGAGAAACAAATGGAGCTGCAATTAAAATGTATGGCGATTATGCTAGAATTGGAGAGAAAAAGCAATTACAATAAATGAATTTATGGTATACTTTAAATATAAAATTTATTAAAATTAATATATAAAGTTTGGTTTTACATCATATTGTATTGGAATGATACGTCTCCCTCATTGTCACACCAATTCGCAAATGGCTCCCTAACATCATATCGACGCGAAGCAGGAATGTGAGATCTTCGGACAGTGCTTTTAATTGCATCTACATTTTAAAGATTTTCTAGGTACTCTACTTCTGTTTTCACTATATTATGTAGAATAACGCAGGCCATCACAATATTATTCATCGTATCATGATGTTTCACCTCAAACCTTTTTAATAAAATTCTGCATTTACTCGTCATAATGCAAAAAGTGTTCCCTTCAATCCTTCGTGCCCGTGATAGTCTAAAAATAATTAATTGTACAAGAATGAATACAAAAGTTTTATAGACGAGATTATACAAATAATTTTCAATTACCTAAAAGTTAAAAATCCGACGAGTTTGTGGCAAATTAGTTCCTGGGTATGGAGTGAGAAGAGTCGGTTTCAAGGAAAAATGTTCGTCTCCTACTAGTGCATAAGGTGCTTTAATATTTGTTCTAGGCAAACAACCATCATCAGGAATATCTATTTTTTCTGGATTGTTCAGCCACATTTTCCCAAATTCGGACTTCTTAAATATTGACGAATCCGCAGTAAGGAACCGTACGCTCCGATATCGACGCTTATAAATGTATACTTAGCATCAACGACGCCAATTAAAACTGTAGAAAATCTTTTCTTATAGTTAAATAATAAGCTTCAGGAACTCTTTGGTGCAAAAGCGTCGATATGTTTGCCATCTACGGCTCTCAAACAATTAGGAACATTTTATCTATTGTTAAAAACCGTTAGAAATCCAGATTCAATCATTACTGTTTGGTTTCGGTAATGCAATAAATGTTAATATTTTATTGATGGCCAGAATATTTTGGTAGATACATCGCTATACTGTAGATCTTCCCATCAAAAATCTCAGTGAGAGATCTGTAAAGCTGCATCCAGTCGCTAAAAATCTACAAATATGTTAAGAAGATCATATATTTTGATTTTGATATATAAATTTATAATAAACTGTTAAATGAAAAAATAAGAGAAGCATACCTTAAAGTAAGTACAAATTTTTGTTTGGCTGAGATGGCATCTTTTCGGAAACCTGATGGTTTATTTTCCTTTGAAATTAGATTATATATGTATTCAAACTGTGTTTTTGACATTCTGAAATAATTAAAATATTTTTCTGGAAAATCTAAAATCAGTTAGTAATCCTCAAATTGTTTTTGGCTACGGTTTATTGGAAGAATCCATATCTCCGATAATTTTTATTTTTTCTATAAAAGTACAATGCTGCATATAGCTCTGTATATATTTAGACGATATTCTATCACAGATATGACCTCAGTGACCAGAACAATAAATTAGACGAAGTTTTTTAGCGTCTTCGACATTTTAATCGCTAACTTCAGCGTTCTAAATGTCGTTTCCTCTGCAGAGAAATCATTTTCTTTGGCCATCACGTAACATCTAATGGAATACAATTAGACCCATCTAAAACTAAAGTGATTCAAAACTACCCAAAACCGACTAATTCAAAGGAAATTAAATCTTTGCTTGGTTTATGTGGTTATTACCGTAGATTTTTCAGAAAAGTGATCTATTACATGGCCCTGCACCCCAACTTAAAAATCTCTTTTACATCCCTCCCTCGTTGGGAGTTGATCCTGGTATTTCCCGAAATAAACACCGCCACTTAAACCACTGCCCTAGTCCTCGGATGTTTCAATCTTAATTCGTCTAGTATTATTAATGTTTTGGTTAATGCTTTACTTTTTTTTATATAATAGTTTTAGTCTTTAAAATGGCGAATTTCAATCACTGCTTTTAGTACTTTGTTTTTATAAAAAATGTTTTATTTGCACAATAATACGGAACCAGTAAAGGTCTAAAAATTCAATATAAAAATAAGTGTGAGAAAATCGTATATAATAAAAATAACAAAATGGGCACATAAATATTCGAATATTTTATGTTAAATTTTTCCATTTTATATGAATGTTACACATTTTATTTATGTTATTATTAAAATTGTTAATATATTAGATACAAAATAAAATATAAAAATTATATTGGTTATATATATTCTACGAGTATCTATATTATTGTATGAATAAAATCACCATTAAAATGATTTGCATAGAAATAGGTTTAAGATTCACATCTAGTTTTATAAATACGAAGGAAATAGAGTCGACAGTCGCGTGACATGTTTTTTTGAAAAATTATATCACTGATTTAAATTTTTTGAAAAAAAACAAACACTTTTTAGTCGCCTTCAAAGAACCGTTAAAATGAAATGAAAGTAATTAAATTCCACATCAGTAACTAACACTTTTCGTAGTATGCGAGTAAACGTTTGTATAGTTTAGTTAACGACCCACAACTATAAAAACTTCACCAAATGAACGTAAATACTGTTAAACGATTCCACCTCGCTGTCGGTTTGTTAATTTGCCAAGGAAAATAAAGTTTTTTCGACAATTTGTCTGATGGTCGCTCTTTGTTACAATTCAATGATTTATAAAATTGACAAACACAATCCATTGGTCCACAAACGTGAATTTAAACCTAAGCTTCAACATTAACTTTGTCTTTATTGTAACTCTCGACAGGTGTATGACGCTGTATTGTCTCTTTTTGACTTTCATTTTTCAATTTTCTTGAAAAGTGGCGGGTATGGCACGGCGAGCTGTTGTTTTTTAAGAGATCTGTTTAGATTGGGATGTTGATCTCGCCAACGCTTGATCTGCGTGTTTTGCATACTGGATTTTGCATATCTATTTAAATTATATAGTTTTATTCCTTCACAAATTCGTGAGACGGAGTCATTTGGATTTATTGAGCTTCATGAAGTCTATTGAAACATTACGGTGAAAGTATAAATGAACATTATACTAATTCAAAAACATTCATCGAACTTTTATAGTTTACGATTTAAATTTATTTTGGCACCAAAAGTTACACATGACCATCATATTATGACTATCCCCTTATGTAATTTACGATCATTGTTCAAAACATGATTAGATCATTTAATTAACATAAATGATCATAAATTACCATAACCTTTGTTGTTGTTGTGTCATGAAAAACATTTTTTTTAACAACAACTAAATATTATCTGTTTATTATTCACAAAAAATTATTTTTATTTTGTTAAAAATTATGAATCAAAATTCAAATTGTGTCTCTTAATTTTGAGATAATTTTAACCAAACCAAAAAAAAATGTTAGATTTTTTTCACTCGATCGTTTCAAATCAAATAAATTTTATTTAATGGGACCTCATTCAAAGGTAATAAAATTATTCTTACATATTTTTGTAAAGTTGTTTAAATTTTTTAATTTGTATGTTTGAAATCATAAAAAAAAATTGTTAAGTTTAGTGGTTGAGTCGAGAAAAGTTTGGAATAAATTATTGAACAATTCAAACTGATCACGTATAGCTATATGGTTATTATATAACCGGTCATGATACCTTCTAGATCACTGCTCTAGTTTGTCTAAGTAACTTTTTTTTTGATTTCACACGGTTCTGTATAAAATGGCAATGTATGAAATGTGGTGTTGAAATTTTCTGTCATTATTTATTTATTTTTATTTATTTATATTTTATTTACCTACAGTTATAAAATAAAAAATGCAATACAAAAATAATACAATTGATTAAACAAAGATACATAATTATAGCCCTATAGAAGTTTAGTAGAAACCGAATCAATATCACAATCTATACGAGAAACCAAAACATCGCGAATAAAAATAACAGATGCTACGTCTCGTCGGATATTTAATCGTTGTAATTTAAATAAATTACAACGATCCTTATAGGGTGGGAGAATATATTTACTTAACCGAAAAGTAGGCAAGCCCCGAAGCGCATAAAAAACACACAGCCTCTGAATACTTTTAATTCTGTCCAAATGACATTGATAGAATGAAGACCAAATCTGAGAAGCATACTCTAAAATGGATCGAACAAAGGATATATACAATGATTTTAGAGTGAGCGGGTCACAAAAGTCTTTACAGTTTTGCTTTATAAAACCTAACATAACATAAGCTTTCGCAACAAATGGTGTCTATGTGTTTTGTAAATGAAAGATCAAAGGAGAATATTATACCTAAGTCAGGTGTGAATTCAATTATATTAACAGCCGTGCTATAAAGACAATATTGCTGCCGTAAAGGTGAACTAGTTAAAAAAAAAAAGTATCTTACATTTACCAACATTCAATAATAGTTTGTGATTAATTGACCAACCACAGAATTTATTCAAATCACTTTGTAATCTGATACATTGGCTAACATTTTTTAAATCATCAGCGTAAAAGCGACATTGAGCAAATTGAAACTCCTCAATGTGGGTCATTGAGCTAATAATAGTGGAGCAATGTGGCTGCCTTGTGGAACACCAGAGGTAACACGAAATAAACGAGAACAAGAATCATTAATTTTGTGGGATAAACTCATAATTAAGTTAATGGAGCTTATCGATTGCTATTCCGCGATAGTTACTGATATCACCTCTTTTACCAGATTTCAAAATCGGACGAATGAAGGAAATTTTTCAGGGATCAGCAAATATTCCAGACCGGATGCTTTCAATAAAAATGAGGGAGCTAAAGAGAGACAGCGCTTGATTAGGATAGGTGGAAAACCATCACGACCAGCTCCCTTATTAATATCAAAAAATTAAAATCTTTTTTAAAATCAGAAACGAGGGTTGAGATATCTGATGTAGCAGATGATGTAAGAACTAACTAGCAGAAGAGCCCTGAAATGTTATAGGTGTGGGAAACCCTGCCACCGCACAGTGAAGTCTATAAAGAAAATGAAATTTGTTACGGCGTTTTTCGAGACGCAATAATTCTTTGTTGTACCTGGTTTAAGGTTTCGCGGTTTGTTTTTAATTAATGGAACGTACCTTTCAACACCAGTATTGAGTGGTTCAGCATGCATAAAATAAAAATGATAAGATTTATTAGATGTAAACTGGGTAAAGCATTATTTTCATCCAATTTTCATAAAAATATGTATCGTAATTGGAGTATGGTATATGCTCGAACATCTGGTAAGGTCATCACACGAAGAAACCTCGGAGTACAAAAAATCGGTTGTAAAAACTAAATTCGGAAATTTTTCTTGAGTATTGGAAATCCGATTTATCTGCAATGTAGCGATACTAGCAAAGTAGTGCGATACTGCCAATGCCTTTTGACCGGTAGAAGAAAATATGAAAACTCGGGAATGTTGAAGTCTCCGATAACCACTAATTGTTCTCCAACGTGCATCAACTGTAAAACATTAAAATTAATAAAATTAAAAATTTCAAGATAATTATCAAAAATTTGGATTCCATTGGGAATGTAAACAGCAACCGTTAGAATAGATGTATTGGCAATCTTAATTCGTACAGCAGTAACATCAAAAATTGGATGGGATGCAATAATGTCATTTTAAATCGAAGTCTTAACAGCAATCAACACACCATCTCCCTGGACCTTAAGGCTAGTATCAAAATCATGTCGATCTTTTCTATGGACCACATAGTCGAACGGAAATAATTCTTCAGAGTTAAAACTTCTAATAAGCCATGTCTCAATGATAATAATCATATCATAATCACTGTCCAGAACACCAAGCAAAAATAATTTAGCTCTAAAACGAATACTGAATGGCATTGTGGTAGTAAATGGAAGTGACAGCATTTTGTACGGAACTTTTAGACAGGACTTTCCCTACCCAACTTTGTAAGCACCCAACAAATTTAAGTTTCGGCTGAGTTTAATATCACAGCCTGTACAGATACATTTACACATGACGTGCGCTGTTCGATATTTCTATATTATAGTATATATATATAAATGTACAGAGTAGGCCACCATCTCTATTCTCTTGTTTTTTGTTAGATTCTTTTTGTTTGTGATATATTTTTTTGTATTGTGTTATAATCGGAGCAGCGCGCATCTAGAAATAATAAAAAACCAGCAATTTTGTATTATTCATATACCACAAATACAACCTTTCGTCTGTATGACGAGAACGGCCAAGTGGCATTGAATTTTCCTTAAGTGGAATCATAACTACGGAACGACCATCAACTCCTCTAGTGTGTGTGGACATAAAAATATCTTCAGCTCGTTGTTCCTCGGCAGTACGACGAATATGGAAATCGGAATTATCCACAGACCAAAATTATTCCAACTGTTTATCCAAATCGCAATCTGATTTGACCACATGGTATGATAAGGCTGTTAAAGGCTGCAATTGCTTAAAATAGACAAACACGACCCAGCCCAACTCATTGATTCTTGCGCGACAAACCGATCATCTTCCGAACAGTAATGGACTATTCCGTCACCTAAGATCGATGTCCAAGTGGATACACCAACTAAGGCATAAACATGACCAGGTACAGCAAATGTTGGATCAGCCAGTCCATCATCACAAAGCTGACTAGTAAGTAGACACTTAAAACCTTCCTGTGGATTTACACCTGTTATCTTGTTGACAATGACGAAACGTACCGGCATTGTAGCTGATAAATCATAACGATGACGCAACACGCACTCCACCATGTTCAATGATTGCATCGGCCGTGAGTTACCAATGATTTAATAATTTTAAAATTTTAATTTTATAATTTTACATGATTTTCGGTACGCGAACATTTCCACTTATTGTGTTTGGTTGTTGTAATTTACACAATGCCGTGCCAATTTTGGGTAGACCATCGTCGTGATTGGATTGTTCATCCATTGCTATTTGGTTTCGTTTATGAACATAGTTATAACGGCTTTTGAATATACTTTAATCGCATCACAGGATATTTAAGGCAATTCATGCGATTGTGTTTAGCATAGTCACAACCTTTGCACCCTTTCCACATACATTCGCTTTGTGAATGCTGATTCGATAGACAAGAATTGCCTACATTCATATCTTTAATTTTATTCAGTCGGTCCGTGTATTTCAATTTAGCGAGTTTCCCACAATTCCACGTACGATGATTTCCGTTGCAGTATACACAAGAATCACCTTTCTTACTACTTGTGAATGAGTTTGATGATTGTTTGATCTATCCCTATCCGTTTTTAAGCGTCTGGAGTGATTATCATAAAAAATCAGAAGGATGGCGCTTGTTGCGATTCTTTTTCGGTGAATACATATTATTTTGGTTATTTTGACTAGCTTGTGGCACTGGATTGGCCTTTAAATTCCGTATTGCTAGAATACGGCGTTCGAGGAATGTTAAAAAAACCCGAAGTGATGGTGGATGCAGCTCTGGTCGATTTGTTTAGTTTACGCATGATAAACACTGGCATAAATGGACTCTAAGCCTCGGTATTACAATCAAACCGATTTAACTCACGCAATTCTTGCTCAATGGTATCGATGATTGAACGTAGACGATCTGGTTGGCAAAATTCTATGGGAGGAATGTACAGAATTGCATTGATGTGATCCGTTACAATTTGTTATGGGTTGTCATAGCCATAGGTACCCTCTAATTTCCTCCACCTATGATCTCACTCGTCCTTATCCCGATGCTCGGTTTTACCAGCGCAAGACTTAATGCCGACATGAGCAGATCGATTTTCTAATCAGCTGGTAGTTCGGAGTTTAAAACTTTACTAAAAAATTGAGCGCGCCACGATGTCCAACCGGTATTGGTACCATTGAATTTGGGCAGCATAATTTCGACACCTTTGGCACTGTTCGATTATGATTAGGCTTGGCAATTTTCATGAGTAAAGGACAACCTTTCCTTCGTATTGTGATACAAGGTCGCCATTCTTATAGCCACCTTCTCATTACGAGAGTGCCTAATCATACACATTTTACACGGACACCGCCATTCTACAAATTTGAAAAAAAAAACCAAACAACATACCTGATGAATTCAAAATTTGATGGATTGAGTTTTTTTTTTTTTTTTTTTTATTTTTTATTTTTTAATCCCTACAATTTTCTGGGGCCGAAGCTCACCCTACTCTTTCGCGGTTTATTTAACGTCCTTACCTTACGCCAACTTACTAGGGCCAAATCGAGGACGCACGAATACAGGTTCGCGATTGTTGAATATCCCATCTGCGCATTGCATTGCTCCATGCCATCCTGTACTGACATGGACGATGGTTCGGCCCATGGACTCTGCACTCCAACAGGGGGTCATAGTTGTGTTCATCGTCATCACCGATCGAAATCAAGTGATGAAAAATCCCTTTTGCAACCCTCCCCTGTTGGGATTCGAACCCGGTACCTCCCGCCCCAAACACCGCAGCTTTAACCACTGCGCCAATTGCTCGGTTGGATTGAGTTAATTATTTTGTAAACCACTTTCATCAGAATTAGGTAATACGAATTGAGCAGATTCAAGCACTGACGCAGAACCGAGTGCTGAAGACGCATCAACCGATCCTAAACCACCATTGGATAAACTTGAATTTATAATAGTATTACTCACAGGAGAAACTAATAGATTTTTCATATTAACTTGATCCTCTTGATGTAAATCTGATTCACTTTTATTTTGTATAACTCGTACGTCATTTTCGACAACCATTAGCCGAGACTCAAGAATAATATTAGTTTCTATAGCCAATTTCAAATCAGTTCTCATTTTATTAACATCATTTAGAATCAACTGATGTGAAACCTCGTTAACTTTCAATTTTTCAGATAGATCTAGCATAATTTTATGGAAATCAGGGTCATTTGACTCATGCATGCCGAAGTGGTATGTAAATCATCTTTTATTATTAAAAATGTCTTGTTTTGAACACTACAACAAGGGCAATTCCACGAAAAAAAATTTTTAATTAATGCCGCTTTTATATTAATTTACCACATTTGGCACTGCATAATATGCCTGGAAATCTATTGTCAGTAATATTGCCTAGTCAACAACTGCACGTTTTCACAGACATCAAAACAAAATTTAGTTAACATGTCTACAATAAAATAAACACAATAAGTCAATAACACAACACAACAATAAAAAGAACCGTTAATACAATAGATAACACAAAAACAATTAGTAAATAATGTTGAAAATGACATATATTCAATTGAAGTTTATTTTATTTTTATTTGAATGCAAAACAACGTCAGTGCGCTGAGAATACTCGAATCATTTAATGAGCAGTTAGAGAATTTCACAAAAATATGTATATTAATTTAAACATGAATGTTGTAAAATAAAATTTCAATTGTTTCAGTCAGTGAAAACGAAATCAAAAGATTAATTAAAGCTAGAACCCAACATGAAGATTTGCATGTAACTCAGTTCTTCGAAATGATGCATATTTTTATCTTCACAATATTTTAAATTAAAAGCACCTCCAAAAATAGATCGCCAACATACATTACCCCAAATGTGCCACACTAAAAACTTCATTAAATTGTTTTTAATTATTATCGATGTTCCACTCTTTGAACGGTATAATTATAGCTATTGAATCCCTCCTATATAGATCACCAATCTTATCTATTTGGAAATTCGAATCGAATTGTTATTCGATTCGAATGATCGATTCGATTCGAACGTGATTGGTATTTGGGAATTCGATCGAAAACAGAAATGTGCATTGTTAAATAATAATCACATTTTTTGCTAATAGTCATTCATGTAGTAAAATTAAACGTCCTGTTGAGTTTTGACATTAAAGTGTGTATTGTTGTGGCTTAGTAAATTTAGTCTTAGTATGTGTGCCAAACCAAAAAAATACCGCATAAAAGGACTTTTACTGAAGTTCAAAATTTTTCTTGACTAAACAAAGCTGAATAGTTAATACTATTTAATTCTTTAATAATCTATTAATTTAATATTTATTTTAATATTTTGATTTTTTAAATATTAAATTGTTTATTGTATTTTTACAATGATAAAATGTCAAACATTTTAACTGGTTTCAATTGAAACAGCAAAGCGGTTAAAAAGTGACAAAAGATTTAAAATATTTACAAGTTAAAATATTAAACTTTTTAACCAATTGGCACACAACATTATTATGGATTCAATTATGAGGTCAAAATTTCGAGCGCGATTTTTTTGAATATGCAATAATTGTAAAATCTTAATTTTATGACGAAATTTTTAAATTTTGAGATAAAAAAACGTTTTTAAACATTATTTTCAATTTATTAATAAATCATTTATGCTAATATAATATGTACAAAATGTACAATTATAATTAATATATAATTAATAATTCGCCTGAATGATGTGTAGAAATTGGTGCAATATGTAGAAAAATGTGGTGATTTCCCTTTTTATATGTATTTATATCCAAAGCACACAAAATAAATTTTTGTTTTTGTTTTTTTATTTTTTACGTGGAAAAAATATTTATTTTTTTGATTGTGTTTGAAAAGGACTCTAATTTTAATTGAATTTAATAATGCTTTAATAGATACAAATTTTGCAGTATAAATAATAAAAAAAGCAAGTACTAAAAGAAAAATTTTAATATTAGAGGCTAAACTGGAAATTGTCAAATAGTTAGAAAGTGGCAAAAATGTCAATTATAACTAAAAGATATGACATGAATTGGAAATGAAATTGTATTGACAATGACAAGTTATAATCTAAAATCATGCCATAACTGGCTTAATTCTTCAGAAACGGGCTCATCCCATCCTGAACTACATTTCCAAAGTGATGTAGGAGTATTTTCGCAGTAATTACAATCGGTGAAAAAGCCCTAAAGGATCATAGATCTTAGCAATGTCAGAGAGAACTGACCTCTTCATAATACGGTCATAACCTTCTAAATGATTGACAATAAAAATAAGTTCATTAACATTTGGCTTCCATAACAAGCCCAGTACCTTTCTGGATTCGCGACCACTCGAGTCATTTTGCATCAGAATCTCTCTCTGACTTTCAGGAACTATTTCCAAAAGTTTATGTGCATTAGATGACCATTTGTGCAGAATAAATCCACCACGAGATAGCATGCCAATCAGCTGTTGCTGTAGTTTTAGTGCGTCTTCGATGGTATTGGCACCACCAAGGAAATCGTCAACATAGAAATTTTGAATAGATGCTGCGGCTAGCGGAAAATTTTCCTTTTCATCAGAAGCTAGCTGCTTTAAAACTCGTGTGGCAAGGAATGGCGTTGATACCGTACCATACGTCACCGTGGTCAACTCGTAAGTTTGAATGGGTTTTGATGAATTTGTTCGCCATAAGATTCTGTGCAAACCAGTTTGTGACGAATCTATATTAACCTGTCTATACATTTCATTAATATCGGATGTAAAAACAATGTTTTTTCAACTCTTATTTGGAATAAAATCTTTGTCCCAAATAGTTAAATCTACGAAGAGCCTGTGCTCTGGAATCACCAATTTAATTTAGATTGGCTTTGAATGGTATAGAAACGGTATATCGCCCACTGTTATCTCTAAAATGAGTCTCATTGAAATGTGATTCACAAAAAACTTTAATCTTTGATAAGAAGTTTCTAACTCGCGATGTTTCTAATGCCCAGAACCTTTGGATTATCTGATTTTAAGTCATCGTTTTCACGTGATTCTTGGTCTGCGGTAACAAAGCTGAATAAGTTTTGTACGATATATTCTCCGCTAAATATCCAACCAAAAACAGTCTCCTGGAGAACAGGAAGATTAGAATTTAATTGGATTCGGTTGTTTGTAAAGATTTTAAAAAATAATTCTGCGCCTATAAGCGCATCAACTTGTCTCGAAGTATTAAAGTACTGTTCAACTAAAACAACATTTTTTGGTAACGCCCAACGTGAAATGTTGATATCATCCTGGGATTGCCTTTGAAAATGGTACAATGAAAAAGCTTAAATAATGTTGAAAGTCGGAAATTCGAGATTTAATTAAGGTAGTCATAAACTCTGTTACATTTGTTTTAGTTTCGCTCAAACCAGAGACTAAAACATTGCTTATCTCAATCCTTTTAAGATTCACCCTGTTTGCAAAATCTATTGAGATAAAATTACTCCAATAACTCCCGACATTCATTTTGTTGTCGTTATCTTTATGGAGAATTAATACGGTTGATAATAAAACTTGTCTTTTAGAAACAATGTTTTGTGTACAATAAATCAATTGCATATTAGATGAAGAGACTTTGGCCGCAACACAAGCACTTTTCACCTCGGCATTAACATAACTATCATGTTCACGGTGCAACAATGTATTATGCTTTTGAGAACATAATTTACAACCAAGTTTATTACAGTTCTTGTTGAAATGATTAGCGCCAAAACAATTAATACAAAGTCTCAATTCTATTATCTTTTTGTATTGGTCTGCTACTGGCATTCGGATAAACTCTGGATAGGTATAAAATGGATGAAAGCTGGCGTTGCAGAAAACGCTTGACTTGTTTAATTTTTTAAGTATTTGGCTTACTCTGATTGGATGTTTGGTTAGAATAGGTAACAGTGGCATTTGGTTTAAATTTATTCGGTAAAGGTGGGTGTTTAGATGGAATGTTTTGGTTATGCGACACTGGTTTTGTCAAATTAACGGTATTTGCTGACCTAATTAATGCAGGTATTCAACAGCTTCTCATAAGAAATTCCTTTAATTGAAACCAATTTGGAAAAATATTTGGACGTAACTCATTTTCCCATTGTTTTCTTAAATTTGAATCCAACTTTTTGGTGACGATTTTAATTATATTTTAAAAATTTTAATTTGCGTGTGTGAGATTATTAAAAAAAATATGGATTATGAAGACGCAATTCCAGCACTGGATGAGTTGACAGATTTATATACTTTGTATGTAATTTACAAAAGTATCTTAAAAAGTTAAAGCAGCGAAGATGGTGGGGTTTACCTCTAAATTTGAACCGCGATTTAAGTGGCTATTATGCAAATTCATTTCAACAAATGAAACGTTTAGATAAAGAAATTTTTTTTATAATATGTTGCTTAATTTAGTCAAATACGACCGTACGTAACACTTTGGTAAGTAACATATTAAATATCATTGAAAATATTGATAATATTCATACTATTATTTTAGTTATCTCTCGCAAGGGGTTTCAATAAAGTTTTTGGGTTGGTCATTTAAAATGGGAAAATCAATAGTGATAGAGATTTTTATAGAGACGTGCACAATTAAGTGGTAAATTGTTATATGTGGCGGTTCTAAACCATGAAGACTACGAGGATACAGCAAATCAATTTTTGGAAAAGTGAGACATGCCCAACTGCGTTGGATCTATAGACGAAAAGCACATTATAATGCAAAGCCCTCCTCGTACGAGCTTCGATTTTTGGTTTTACACAAAAATCTAATATTTACTTCTTCGGATGTCAGTTAAGAAACTAATAAATTGAGGGTAGGGTTTGTAGAAAAGAAATATGTTTACGTATAATATTAGATTTTCAAAAACCATTTAATACTGATAGCTCTTACTTCTGACGATTCAAAAATTGGAAATGTGCGGTTCATCCTATAATCTATTCAAAGATTATTTGTCAAACCGATTGCACACAGATAAATGGCAAATGAACAGAAAAAGGAGCAAATTCAAAAAGATTATGGCAGATGTGCCTTTAGCTTTATTTTAGGTTCTTGCTTATTTAAAATTTGTATAATTGAAGTTAACTTTCTTGAAGTGAAGGAAAAAAAAGATAAATTTACTGTACACTTGGAAAAAACTTTCCTACCTTTATACAGACAAACATCTGATAAAAAATGTGCAATATGACTAGAAGAAATGATTATCCGGATATAAAGGCTGTAACACTGAAAGAGCTAAAAACTGAAATCAATAATCTAAAATTCAAAACAGTTCCAGGGTATATGACCGGATAACAGAGCAAGTAACTAAAGAGATTCCTGAAATGGCTGTACTCAAGTACCTATCATAAATGAGGCTTTCAGAAAAAATAAGTACCCAGACTATGGAAAGTAGCAGAAGTAATAATGGTTCAGAAACTGGATAAGCCACCGAACGATATAAAATCAAACCGACCAATCTCACTTCTTTTAGTGATTTCGAAAGTGTTCGAGAAACTGGTACTTTAAAAGATTTAAAATAAGTATGAATATACTTAGTAGTATACTAAAGGGTGGTTAAATTTTAAGGGCCGATGTTGAATGTGAACCACACCTAAACGTCAAGATTTTTTCTGCATTTCATTTGACATTTCTCAATTTCAGACTAACTCAATTTGAACCATGGAAAAATACACAATCGAGCAACGCGTTAAAGTTATTCAGGCTTATTATGAAAATGGGCGTTCAAATCAAAATGCATATCATGCACTTCGTGATTTTTTCGGTCAATTTAATCGTCCAAATGTGCGTACAATCGGAAAAATAGGGCAAAAATTTGAGCAAACCGGATCTGTAGGAGATTTTAAAACACCAGTGCATGCTTGTACAGCTCGTACTGCAGAGAATATTGCTGCTGTTAACGATAGAGTGGCTGAAGAGCCGTCCACCTCAACTCGTCGTCGTGCCCAACAATTGCACCTCTCACGCTCGTCGTTGATGAACATTATACATAAAAACTTGCATTTACACGCTTATAAGGTGCAATTGACTCAAGAACTAAAGCCTCTTGACCATTCCAAACGTCGTCAATGGTCAGAATGGTAGCAAGAAATGGCAACAGTGGATGATCAATTTTCGAAGAAAATCATCTTCAGTGATGAGGCACATTTTCACCTCAGTGGATTCGTCAATAAGCAGAATTGCCGCATTTGGGCGAATCATAATCCAAGAGTGATTGTCGAAAAACAAATGCACACACAAAGAGTGTACTGTTTGGTGCGGTTTATGGGCTGGCGGCATCATCGGGCTGTATTTTTTCCAAAATGAGGCCGGTCAGGCAGTTACTGTGAATGGTGTTCGCTATCGTGAGATGATAACGAACTTTTTATGGCCCGAATTGGAAGATATGGATATGGGCGATATATGGTTTCAACAAGATGGTGACACTTGCCACACAGCTAACGAAACAATAGCTCTGTTGCGCGACAAATTCAATGGTCGTGTTATCTCACGTGGTGGCGATGTCAATTGGCCGCCAAGATCATGTGATTTGACACCGTTGGACTTCTTTGTTAGGGGTTATTTGAAAGAAAAGGTGTACGTCGAAAAACCAGCAACAATTCAAGAGCTAAAGGATGAGATAATTCGGCACATTAACGGCATAGAACCTCAATTATGCCTAAGCGTCATCGAAAATTTGGACCATCAGATGGAGGTGTGCCGCCAAGGTCGCGGTGGCCATTTGGCCGATATTTTGCTCCATACATAATTGGACCATACCATATTATCATAATAATAAGAATTGACAATAATTTCCTAAATAATTTGTGTTTTATTCAAAATCAACATCGGCCCTTGAAATTTAACCACCCTTTATATAAGTGAAGGGGTTTAGCAATGGGTTTTACCTCAATAAAAGTGTCAAATTATAAAAATAAAATTACTAAATGAATAGAATCAAACGGGCCTCTTTTTGCAGTGTCGTCTTCCGTAACGTTGCAATCCCAACGGGCGTGTTCTTGTACATGAAAGTGCGATTCCGGTAATATGTTGGTTGTTTTAATTTTTTAAATTTGAGTTTAGTTCCTTCTAGAAGTAATAAATACATGCGCGTGAAATATTTCCTAAAACAATCCTAAGTAAAAAAAAATTGTGTATGTATTGGTATAATAATATTAAATTAAAAAGGTACACATTTAGGCGAGAAAAAATTATTATTTAATTATAACATATAAAGAAAAGTAATCTTTTAATATTAATTAAATAAATGAAAACCAAAGAAATAAATATAAAAATAATACACAACAATACATCAAGTAAATATGATAAAACTCAAGGCAATTTTAAAAACCCACTGCTAGATTTTTATTTAATTTTCTTAATTCAACTGAATACTAATCCAGATTTTGCGAGGTAGACATCGTTGCCACTATGTTTTACTGTTAGTTCTATCAATTGCCAATACCCATGATTTTTTTTAGAATTTTGTAACAGTTCTGGATCGGTCAAAATTGACTCGGTGGCCCATTGCTAGATTTTTATTTAATTTTCTTAATTCAACTGAATACTAATCCAGATTTTGCGAGGTAGACATCGGTGCCACTATGTTTTACTGTTAGTTCTATCAATTGCCAATACCCATGATTTTTTTTAGAATTTTGTAACAGTTCTGGATCGGTCAAAATTGACTCGGTGGCCCATTGCTAGATTTTTATTTAATTTTCTTAATTCAACTGAATACTAATCCAGATTTTGCGAGGTAGACATCGGTGCCACTATGTTTTACTGTTAGTTCTATCAATTGCCAATACCCATGATTTTTTTTAGAATTTTGTAACAGTTCTGGATCGGTCAAAATTGACTCGGTGGCCCATTGCTAGATTTTTATTTAATTTTCTTAATTCAACTGAATACTAATCTAGATTTTGCGAGGTAGACATCGTTGCCACTATGTTTTACTGTTAGTTCTATCAATTGCCAATACCCATGATTTTTTTTAGAATTTTGTAACAGTTCTGGATCGGTCAAAATTGACTCGGTGGCCCATTGCTAGATTTTTATTTTATTTTCTTAATTCAACTAAATACTAATCCAGATTTTGCGAGGTAGACATCGGTGCCACTATGTTTTACTGTTAGTTCTATCAATTGCCAATACCCATGATTTTTTTTAGAATTTTGTAACAGTTCTGGATCGGTCAAAATTGACTCGGTGGTCCATTGCTAGATTTTTATTTTATTTTCTTAATTCAACTGAATACTAATCCAGATTTTGCGAGGTAGACATCGGTGCCACTATGTTTTACTGTTAGTTCTATCAATTGCCAATACCCATGATTTTTTTTAGAATTTTGTAACAGTTCTGGATCGGTCAAAATTGACTCGGTGGCCCATTGCTAGATTTTTATTTTATTTTCTTAATTCAACTGAATACTAATCCAGATTTTGCGAGGTAGACATCGGTGCCACTATGTTTTACTGTTAGTTCTATCAATTGCCAATACCCATGATTTTTTTTAGAATTTTGTAACAGTTCTGGATCGGTCAAAATTGACTCGGTGGTCCATTGCTAGATTTTTATTTTATTTTCTTAATTCAACTGAATACTAATCCAGATTTTGCGAGGTAGACATCGGTGCCACTATGTTTTACTGTTAGTTCTATCAATTGCCAATACCCATGATTTTTTTTTAGAATTTTGTAACAGTTCTGGATCGGCCAAAATTGACTCGGTGGCCCATTGCTAGATTTTTATTTTATTTTCTTAATTCAACTGAATACTAATCCAGATTTTGCGAGGTAGACATCGGTGCCACTATGTTTTACTGTTAGTTCTATCAATTGCCAATACCCATGATTTTTTTTAGAATTTTGTAACAGTTCTGGATCGGTCAAAATTGACTCGGTGGCCCATTGCTAGATTTTTATTTAATTTTCTTAATTCAACTGAATACTAATCCAGATTTTGCGAGGTAGACATCGGTGCCACTATGTTTTACTGTTAGTTCTATCAAATGCCAATACCCATGATTTTTTTTAGAATTTTGTAACAGTTCTGGATCGGTCAAAATTGACTCGGTGGCCCATTGCTAGATTTTTATTTTATTTTCTTAATTCAACTAAATACTAATCCAGATTTTGCGAGGTAGACATCGGTGCCACTATGTTTTACTGTTAGTTTTATCAATTGCCAATACCCATGATTTTTTTTAGAATTTTGTAACAGTTCTGGATCGGTCAAAATTGACTCGGTGGCCCATTGCTAGATTTTTATTTAATTTTCTTAATTCAACTGAATACTAATCCAGATTTTGCGAGGTAGACATCGGTGCCACTATGTTTTACTGTTAGTTCTATCAATTGCCAATACCCATGATTTTTTTTAGAATTTTGTAACAGTTCTGGATCGGTCAAAATTGACTCGGTGGCCCATTGCTAGATTTTTATTTTATTTTCTTAATTCAACTGAATACTAATCCAGATTTTGCGAGGTAGACATCGGTGCCACTATGTTTTACTGTTAGTTCTATCAATTGCCAATACCCATGATTTTTTTTAGAATTTTGTAACAGTTCTGGATCGGTCAAAATTGACTCGGTGGCCCATTGCTAGATTTTTATTTTATTTTCTTAATTCAACTGAATACTAATCCAGATTTTGCGAGGTAGACATCGGTGCCACTATGTTTTACTGTTAGTTTTATCAATTGCCAATACCCATGATTTTTTTTAGAATTTTGTAACAGTTCTGGATCGGTCAAAATTGACTCGGTGGCCCATTGCTAGATTTTTATTTTATTTTCTTAATTCAACTGAATACTAATCCAGATTTTGCGAGGTAGACATCGGTGCCACTATGTTTTACTGTTAGTTTTATCAATTGCCAATACCCATGATTTTTTTTAGAATTTTGTAACAGTTCTGGATCGGTCAAAATTGACTCGGTGGCCCATTGCTAGATTTTTATTTAATTTTCTTAATTCAACTGAATACTAATCCAGATTTTGCGAGGTAGACATCGGTGCCACTATGTTTTACTGTTAGTTTTATCAATTGCCAATACCCATGATTTTTTTTAGAATTTTGTAACAGTTCTGGATCGGTCAAAATTGACTCGGTGGCCCATTGCTAGATTTTTATTTTATTTTCTTAATTCAACTGAATACTAATCCAGATTTTGCGAGGTAGACATCGGTGCCACTATGTTTTACTGTTAGTTTTATCAATTGCCAATACCCATGATTTTTTTTAGAATTTTGTAACAGTTCTGGATCGGTCAAAATTGACTCGGTGGCCCATTGCTAGATTTTTATTTAATTTTCTTAATTCAACTGAATACTAATCCAGATTTTGCGAGGTAGACATCGGTGCCACTATGTTTTACTGTTAGTTCTATCAAATGCCAATACCCATGATTTTTTTTAGAATTTTGTAACAGTTATTATTCATTGATAACTCCTTTTTCAACGGATAACTTTAATTATTTTTTTGTCATAAAATGCAAAACAAAGATATAAAAGAGAAAAAAATAAATTTTGTTGAGAAGTATATAAACGAATTTTTTCTTTTACTCTGTTTAATTGCTATTCATTCTTTGTATTGTACGCATCTCGTCTGTTATTTCGTTTTGTTATTTTAAATCGTTACTTGCATTATCAGTTTTTGTTAAAACTAAAAATCGACCGTTGCTTCCTATTTGACATTCTCTAACACATTGATTCTAAATTTTGTATTGCATACAGTTTTTTTTAAACTATTTTATTGACCATTGCATTCCCACTGATATCCTTTAAAACTGAAACATTTATTTTTTTCTAATTTTTCGTTGATTTTTAAAATCTTTCTAAAACATGAATAACGTAATTTTAGACAATCGGCTTCAAGGACGGAGTCGTATTAAAACTATAAAAAACTTAGAAAAACTCACTGAAAAATCAGTTTACGTTGCAGTTTTGAAAACTTACGGTAATTGTTTTAATGATCATATACATTTACCTCGGTCTAATTCTCCAATTATGAATAAGATATGCTTGAATTTAAAAGTAGCCAACAACGGCTCAAATCGCCTTAAAATATATAAGTTATGGGTTAAAAGAATAAAAACAAATCTTATTGCGGAAAATAAACCAGTACCAAACACATTCATCCCAGAGGAAGGTCTAAAGCAAAGCATTTCGTGTTATCGGTTTTCAAATATTAATGATAAAGAAAATATTTTGGAAGCCAACAATAATAAAATTGATGGAATCCCTATAACATTTAAGGAAATTAATATACAAGAGTGGAGATCGCGTGGTATTTTTCAAGTGACTAGCAATATACTCAGTAACGAATCCCTTAGGAATTCTATAAGAGATTTCCTTATTACGGCAAAAAATTCATGTGTTCTTAGCTTCAAAACTATAAATAAAAATAAAACCAACGAAATGGTTACAATGTATGCCATATGTAAATATAAAGTTCATGGTCAGAAATACAAGTTTGAAGTTTTTTCTAATAAAACCGTAGAAATGTTTACCATAGGGGAAGATATGGAGTGCCATGGACAATTTAAAGAGTTTTTTCAAATTAGAGGAACAGAAAGAATCCAAATGCAGGAAATATTAAAGGATAAGTCCCCAAACCTGCTCTATTTAGAAAACCTTAAGTTTATAGATCCTCATCTTTTAAAAGGTGGCAACACCCAAAAAATTTGTAAACCGGAGGTTCTGAGAAAAGTGCGTTCTGAAAAGTTACAATTAAACGACATTGTTGCAAATTGTGACATAGTGGATGCCTCACGCCGACGAGGAAATAATTTATATAAAAAATACATTTATTTAGCTGGTGATCCGCTTTATTTTATTTTAATGAGGCCATCATTTTTAAATCTTTTGGGTGAAACTGGTGGGAATGTTGTCTATATAGATGCCACAGGTGGTCTGGTATGCAATCCAAAGTGCTGCGAACATCATAATTTTAAAAGAATTTTATATTATGCGTGTATAGTGAAAGTCAATCAGATACTAATTCCTATTGCGGAACTGATTTCACATCGTCATGATACTCACGCCATATTAACTTTCCTCAGTTCTTTTAAATGTGAGGCTCAACGTGCTAAACCAAAAGTACCTTTACCTAAGTACTTCGTAACAGATTGGTCTTGGGTCTTTATAAATACGATTTCGCTAATTTTTAATGAATGTAACATTTTACAATACATTAATAATTCCTATCACATCGTGCAAGGGCAGAAAAAATTTGAAAATTTTACGGGCTTTTTTATTTGCTGTTCACATTTTGCTGCAATTATTATCCGACAGATAAAATCCAAAATTCCAAATTGTCCTAAAAAATTAAGAGAGCTGATAATGATTTCATTTTTTTTAATCGTAGACTCCAAAACTTTAGAAAATATTGACCATATTTTTAAAATTTTATGTACTATTTGTTGTTCCAAATATAAAAATTCAACGTTTAACACGGCATAAAGAAACTTTTTAAAATGTATAAAACATAAATTAGATGGATTTTTACCGGCTGAAAAGATACAGAACAATGAAGAATTTCAGAAAGGGCATTCATCTGATCACGATGATAATATCACGTGTTCTGGATTTTTAGAATCATTGTACTATGAAAGATATAACGATATTTTACAAGATATTTTAAAAAATAATAACGTATTAGAAAACCCGGATAATATATTAAATGATTATTATTGCCGAGATTTTATAGAGTTTTCTACGAAAAGATATTTTACATATCTTCCATTATGGAGCACAATATTCCTTCATTATTTCGATGAAAGCCACAGGGTATCAAACGCTAACATTGAAAATTGGTTTAACCTTGTTAAAAATAATTTAATTAAAAAACCTCACCAAAAATTGGGAAGGTTTATAGATGCTTTAGAGGAAAAAACCGAACTTATTTATAACTCTATAGAAATGGCTCCTCATTTAGTTTCAAGAAAACGCAAACAATCATCCAAATTGGTAAACTCACCATTAACTTCATCGCCTAGTACACCAAACAAGCGACAAGATGAAATTGATCCAAGTTATCCAAATATTCAGGAGAGTTGGAAAAGAAACCCTCGTCATAAAGTAAAATATTCCGGCAAAACGGCTCTTTCCAATTACGTTATTTCGAAAACTCTAACGTACATCAATAATAATTATTATGATAATATGACAAAAAACAAATTTTGCTTAAAAATTTTTAAATACAACTTTACCGGTCTCTGGGAAACTACATTAACAAACATATGTTTTACTTCGTTAAAAGGAACAAACTATTTGACTACGGATCTGGTTTATGTCGCTGCAAGTCTTTTAGTTAAAAACAACAATGATATTTGCTTAGATCCTTTCCAGACATATCAAATTATGCAGTTGGGTAAATCATTTAGTACGACACGAAGAAAAAAATATCCGGAAATTTCGCTTTGTCGAAATAAACGAAAAATATACATTCCTCACTGTGAAAACAATCACTTTGTTTTAATAATTATTGATTTACATAAGAAAACAATTATGTCCTATGATCCGTTGTCACCAGAAAAAAAATTAACTTCATTAATAAAAAAGGCACAACAGTTTGTGTGCGATTTAAAAAGAGCTTGGAATGAAAAGGCTGAATATTTTGACACTGAACCAGCCTACTCTTTTCCTGACCAAAGAGATGGTTACAATTGTGGGCCATTAGTTTTGTATGGCATTGATTTTACATCTAATAATAACAAAAAACCTAACATTCACTCTGAAAATGATATTGATCATTTCAAAGAAATTGCAGCATACCGTATCTACTTAAAAGAATTGGTAGCAAATAGTTCTGATTGTGTTAAAATGAATTGTTTAATATGTTTTGAGATAATTCAACCAGAAGAACAATATAATGAATGTATACAGTGCATGCGAAAGCTACATCAAACTTGTAATGTTCACAATGTGCTCTCAGAAATTGACCAAATTTGTAAATTCTGTAAATAGCCAACCAGCTTTCCCACTTCCTTTTTACTTCGAGAATGTCACCAGGAGTTTTCATCAAACTCTTGATAATCAAACTCTGTGAAATGTTCACACCCATGGCAGATGGACTGATCTGCATCTTGTAGAGCTTCATTCTATTGTATTAAGAAACTACAAGATGCATTAAACTTTTACTCAACCCAGCAGTTCTATCTTTAAAAATAGGAATGATGAAATTTGGATGTAAAAACGATATTAGCCCAAATCAATACTGCAAACTATTGGTTTGTTTGATTTAAATCAATTGAATTAATCTGATTTTAATCAACTAAATGAAAATAATTTATTTGCGGCTCGGTTGGTGTTCTTCACAGATCAAATTAGCACCAATCCAAAAATTATCACGGAACCTCTTTAGTTAATTCGATCTTTTCTTTTATCTAAGTTGACTATACAAAATTCTAAAAAAAATCATGGGTATTGGCAATTGATATAACTAACAGTAAAACATAGTGGCACCGATGTCTACCTCGCAAAATCTGGATTAGTATTCAGTTGAATTAAGAAAATTAAATAAAAATCTAGCAATGGACCACCGAGTCAATTTTGACCGATCCAGAACTGTTACAAAATTCTAAAAAAAATCATGGGTATTGGCAATTGATAGAACTAACAGTAAAACAGTGGCACCGATGTCTACCTCGCAAAATCTGGATTAGTATTCAGTTGAATTAAGAAAATTAAATAAAAATCTAGCAATGGGCCACCGAGTCAATTTTGACCGATCCAGAACTGTTACAAAATTCTAAAAAAAATCATGGGTATTGGCAATTGATAGAACTAACAGTAAAACATAGTGGCACCGATGTCTACCTCGCAAAATCTGGATTAGTATTCAGTTGAATTAAGAAAATTAAATAAAAATCTAGCAATGGACCACCGAGTCAATTTTGACCGATCCAGAACTGTTACAAAATTCTAAAAAAAATCATGGGTATTGGCAATTGATAGAACTAACAGTAAAACATAGTGGCATGGATGTCTACCTCGCAAAATCTGGATTAGTATTCAGTTGAATTAAGAAAATTAAATAAAAATCTAGCAATGGGCCACCGAGTCAATTTTGACCGATCCAGAACTGTTACAAAATTCTAAAAAAAATCATGGGTATTGGCAATTGATATAACTAACAGTAAAACATAGTGGCACCGATGTCTACCTCGCAAAATCTGGATTAGTATTCAGTTGAATTAAGAAAATTAAATAAAAATCTAGCAAAGGGCCACCGAGTCAATTTTGACCGATCCAGAACTGTTACAAAATTCTAAAAAAAATCATGGGTATTGGCAATTGATAGAACTAACAGTAAAACATAGTGGCACCGATGTCTACCTCGCAAAATCTGGATTAGTATTCAGTTGAATTAAGAAAATTAAATAAAAATCTAGCAATGGGCCACCGAGTCAATTTTGACCGATCCAGAACTGTTACAAAATTCTAAAAAAAATCATGGGTATTGGCAATTGATAGAACTAACAGTAAAACATAGTGGCACCGATGTCTACCTCGCAAAATCTGGATTAGTATTCAGTTGAATTAAGAAAATTAAATAAAAATCTAGCAATGGGCCACCGAGTCAATTTTGACCGATCCAGAACTGTTACAAAATTCTAAAAAAAATCATGGGTATTGGCAATTGATAGAACTAACAGTAAAACATAGTGGCACCGATGTCTACCTCGCAAAATCTGGATTAGTATTCAGTTGAATTAAGAAAATTAAATAAAAATCTAGCAATGGGCCACCGAGTCAATTTTGACCGATCCAGAACTGTTACAAAATTCTAAAAAAAATCATGGGTATTGGCAATTGATAGAACTAACAGTAAAACATAGTGGCACCGATGTCTACCTCGCAAAATCTGGATTAGTATTCAGTTGAATTAAGAAAATTAAATAAAAATCTAGCAATGGGCCACCGAGTCAATTTTGACCGATCCAGAACTGTTACAAAATTCTAAAAAAAATCATGGGTATTGGCAATTGATAGAACTAACAGTAAAACATAGTGGCACCGATGTCTACCTCGCAAAATCTGGATTAGTATTCAGTTGAATTAAGAAAATTAAATAAAAATCTAGCAATGGGCCACCGAGTCAATTTTGACCGATCCAGAACTGTTACAAAATTCTAAAAAAAATCATGGGTATTGGCAATTGATAGAACTAACAGTAAAACATAGTGGCACCGATGTCTACCTCGCAAAATCTGGATTAGTATTCAGTTGAATTAAGAAAATTAAATAAAAATCTAGCAATGGGCCACCGAGTCAATTTTGACCGATCCAGAACTGTTACAAAATTCTAAAAAAAATCATGGGTATTGGCAATTGATAGAACTAACAGTAAAACATAGTGGCAACGATGTCTACCTCGCAAAATCTGGATTAGTATTCAGTTGAATTAAGAAAATTAAATAAAAATCTAGCAATGGGCCACCGAGTCAATTTTGACCGATCCAGAACTGTTACAAAATTCTAAAAAAAATCATGGGTATTGGCAATTGATAGAACTAACAGTAAAACATAGTGGCACCGATGTCTACCTCGCAAAATCTGGATTAGTATTCAGTTGAATTAAGAAAATTAAATAAAAATCTAGCAATGGGCCACCGAGTCAATTTTGACCGATCCAGAACTGTTACAAAATTCTAAAAAAAATCATGGGTATTGGCAATTGATAGAACTAACAGTAAAACATAGTGGCACCGATGTCTACCTCGCAAAATCTGGATTAGTATTCAGTTGAATTAAGAAAATTAAATAAAAATCTAGCAATGGGCCACCGAGTCAATTTTGACCGATCCAGAACTGTTACAAAATTCTAAAAAAAATCATGGGTATTGGCAATTGATAGAACTAACAGTAAAACATAGTGGCAACGATGTCTACCTCGCAAAATCTGGATTAGTATTCAGTTGAATTAAGAAAATTAAATAAAAATCTAGCAGTGGGTTTTTAAAATTGCCTTGAGTTTTATCATATTTACTTGATGTATTGTTGTGTATTATTTTTATATTTATTTCTTTGGTTTTCATTTATTTAATTAATATTAAAAGATTACTTTTCTTTATATGTTATAATTAAATAATAATTTTTTCTCGCCTAAATGTTACCTTTTTAATTTAATATTATTATACCAATACATACACAATTTTTTTTTACTTAGGATTGTTTTAGGAAATATTTCACAACCGTATAAATACCGAATATCATTGTAAAACCGTAACGGTATCATTCTCGATTATATATGGGACCAGTAGGTAGATTCTGGTTGCATGGAATATTTTCGTGGAATGACATTTTGTACTAAATGGGTGTTTTGGATTCCGGTTCAATGGAATGGAAAAATAAATTCCACTTATGTGGAATGAAATGTCAAACTTTCTCGTCACGGAATTTGACGCTGAAAAAAAAATTAAGCTGTGGAATATTATTTGTTTGGTTTAAATTAAAAAAAAAGTGGATATGTCTAGTTTAATTAATAAAAAAGTTGGTAAAAAAAATATTTCAAACCAAAAAGAAGTACTGGTTAGTTTTTTGGAGCAACATTTGGATTTAGCCCGTGGCAGGTAATTATTTGATTTATGTTTATAGAACTAAAATATTTCTAGTGACGATTTCCAAATTATACAGAGCAATAATTATAAATACCATACGAAAGACCAAGTGATTGTTTTTTATTTCTCGTAGATTTGATGGAATAGACGGAAATCGCGAGATGAAGGATAAGTGGAATGAAATATCAGAGCTACTGAATGGAGCCGAGGGAGCGCAATAAAGATGGAGAAAAACCTGGATCGATTTAAGGTATATCAAGTTCTGTAGCGATATATAAATAAGCATTCTTAATTATTCGTTTTCGGAAGAAAACGTCGTTCTGGACCCATAGAGGAAATTATGGAGGAGAGCTTGACAAAAGGAGGAACAATATTCTGCAATAGAAAGCCGAAAAAAAATTGAAGCAGTTAGAGCTAGATAACGATCTAGCGGATGCAATACGGAATAGTAATTGTAATAGTAATAGTAATATAAATAATGAATTACATAATATATTTAAAATAATTTTTGATTTATTTATTTCTTTTAATCATCAAAAATATTCTTCAACTAATTCATCTCTAATTCTTCGACCTTCTGTTAAATGGCGAGATTGTGCGATGGTCTATTCGGCATCATCGGGAACCTCATACTCCTCTTCATCCATAACAACTTCAGATTCAGCCAGGTTAGCCCGGTTCCTAACAAATATGTTGTGGAGAACACAGCACACATTCACGATCACTCCACACTCTGATGGTGAATAACAAAGAAACCGTTCTCTTGAGAGACAACGAAATCGGCCTTTCAATACCCCAATACACCTTTCCACACAATTGCGGATAGATTTATGTGCAATGTTATATCTATTCTGTTTCTCGGTGGTACTGCTAAGGATTGAAGTCATTAACCATGGTTGCTGTGGATATCCACTATCACCTGAAATTAAACTACTGGTTTAGGTCATCAAGTTTTAAAAATTAAATTTTTACACCTTTTGTATTAAGTTGATATTTACTTTGATTTTTTCTCATTTAATTGAGTTGATGTTTCCGGAAATTGTATATATTTTTGGAGCAGGTTCTCGTTTATGGCTTTGCTGATTTCTTTAATGCAGTGACTAACTGAAGTTTGGCTTACCGCTAGCAAAAATTCATCACCAACAATTCGCTGGTATGATCCTAAAATATAAAAAATGCTTCTGTAGGTATCTTACAATTTATAAATTAAAAATTAAAATTTTACCTGTAGCGAAAAACCGAATTACTATTAAAATTCTTAAGAATTTTGGCAAACCATGTATTTTTTGGCGTTCGTTAAGACAAGGCGATAGCTCATCAATAAAACATCTTGCCAAATGTTTAGGAAATAAATAGTTCATGAAATCTAGCTTCAGGAATACTGAATGGATCACTACAATCTCTCAGTTTTCGCCGACGCCGTAACAGTCTTATTCTTTGCTGTTTTTGCTCAGTTATTATGAGTCGAATTCTCATTGATGCATCTAGAGGTTAAACCTCTTTATTAAAATTAGTATTATAGACAATATTGCAATACGCAAACACACTTTTACTATTTATTCACTGTTAATTTATTCACTATCTTTTAATTTGGTTTTGGTTTGATTAAAATTAAAAATTGATTAAGAAATAATTATTCATCCAAACAATTAGAAACAATTAAAATGGCAGATAAATTCCATTTTTGACGTTTTACTGATTTAGCACTAGTACTAAAAATATTATCTCGAAAAAAGAACGAGAATACCAATTTGTGGAATGAGATTATTCAGTGGGAAAACGACATTCGAGATAAATAAAAATTCCATTCCAGTTCATTCCATCTCACAGAACCAGAATCTAGGTGCAGGATGAATTTCCCGTTTATTTTTCAAATTGTTATAAGTACGAAAAATTTAATAGCAAATCTATTTTGAAATTTCGTAATATTCCATACACAGAACAGAATTGAAACTTGTTCAAACTATCAATTGAGCCTCCATTATTACTAGTTATCGTTATTTAAAAATCTTAACATTTTTTTTTATCGAAATTGTAATTTAAATAATTTTTGACACATGAACCTCATCATGACTACAGTAAAATAGAATGTCTTAAAAAAATTTAATTTAGATATTAGAACTAAAAATATCATTTGATCTTGATTAATATTCGTATTCCTACAATTCTCTGTTTTCTCTGTTGTTCTGTGTGTGATCCTAATCATATTTTAATCAGAAGTATGAAAATTAAATACAACGAGTTTTTACGTGTATATAGATGGATAAATTGAGATTGTCTAGTAAGATGATTATGATATTTTATATTACATCCCGATTTTGAAAAGTCATTGTGGATTTAAGATTTATTTAATGTTAAAATAATAAAATAGAAAACGATTATTTATCTATGTATATATTGGAAGATGGGAAGAGTGACAGAGACGAAAAGAAATTGATCAATCAAAGATTGATTTATGATCTACACCTCTCAGGTTAATTATAGTCGTCGCACTTCATGGGTTAAATTATTATTTGTTTTTATATGCCATATATATACGAGTATATACAATATATATATAATATTATATATTTTTTTTTAGTTTTTAATCTGTATTCGTTATTTTTGTTGTTGGATAAATAATAATTATTCATAGTTGAACTTTTGGTTAATCGATTTTTTTTTTTAACTTTCGTATTTATTCTTTGTGAACTTGGTGGTAAACAAAACGTAAATAAAGATATAATGCTAATCATCTTAACTTCATCATTATAATTAGTAAATAAATGTTGTTACATTTAATTATATTGATAGAACAATGAACCTCCAAAATGTATCGTTTGGTAGATGAAAAAATAAAAAATTAATTACTAAAATCGTTAGGAGTTTAGACATTTTTTTTTGAGGTTTGACATGACATGTTTATTATAAATATTTCGACTTTGGTTATTGGGATATGTATATTTATTTTAATGGCTGATGATGGTTAGGTAATACTGGAGTTTCTTATTTTTTTTGCTATTCATGGTGTTCAGTTTGAAGTATAATTATTTTCTTTTTTTTTAAATAATGATGTCAATACATGGCGCCGTAGTTTGAAACCACCAATAACGTAAAGTAAATTAACCTTTTTAACATACATTCATAAAACACACAGCTAAAACTATACTCTTGTAGTTATTATAAAGATTCTTGATTTTATGATTTAAGTGAACTCGGTAGTGATTTGCGTCTCGTATCTTATATTTTGTTACAACTGCAAAGGATCCTGCAAGAGATACAAAGCACAATTACCATCGTTTTTCTTATAAGCTCTAATACACTAGAAAAAGATTCGAGCTATTAGAAACGTAATATTCTCTCTTTCGATTTAAATTAATTGATGGCGATTAGAATGAGATTTTATGATGTTATGAATGTTATGATGGGGTGGAATCCTCAATTTTCATATACATTATTACCGTCCACCGTGGGGATATCTTTCAAACTTTAAATCATGCATTCTTGACAAATTTAAACTGTTTCAAATAAGGAGTGGTTAGGTCTTTAAGATGCAATACAAATTGAGTGAATTTATTTGTAAATAATAAAAAATGATTAATAAAAGATAGTGCTATAAGTGTGAAGTAGGCAGCAATAACCTAGAAGCAAGCTGCAAATATGCTAAACGCTCTCCTAGGATCGATTAAGCTCGAAATAGAACAAGAGTGTTGACGCATGTAAAGTTAAAATACACAAAAATTTGGATTTGAATTTATTTTTCCTCTATATTTTCTTTTATGCACTGGTAGCAAGAAAAAAGGTAGCCAAAAATATTAATACCAATTGTTTTTTTTTCGTTTACCAAGTACGTTTAATCAAAATTTATTTTATTTTAAAATGTTTATTAAGTTGATTCAAATTAATAGCCATATGATACTCGCTTTTTTTGCCACTTTTTCAGTGGCTAGAAAATCCAAACTGAGGGTAAAAATAATGTCCATTAAAGAAAATTTTGAAAAGTCAAAAAAAGTGGTAGCTTAATTTTTCTAGCATTAATCGAGCAATTCTAGCAAAAACAGAATTCAATTAAATTCTTTTTTTTGACATTTCATACTTTTTCTGATTTTTGTTTTGTTGTGTCTGAAGTGTGTGCGTGTAAATTAAAAAAAAAATATTATAACCTAACAACATAATATAATTTAATATTATTATAATATACTTATAATTTACATGTATATAATATTAATTATAAATTAAAATTAAAGTGTCATGTCACTAGAACTATTAGCCAAAGCTAACGCAAATTTATTGAGTGTAGTCGCGTATCTGTTAAAAAAACAACAACGTAAAAACAAAAAATATTCGTCAAAATGGCTCATCGCGAAACCTAAGGATTTAGTCACAAATTGTTGAAGGAAATCGATATTAAATTATATCAAAAAACTTTAAAGATGACACCTGTCTAATTCCAAAAGATATTGGAGTTGGTACAGCCATTTATTCAGAAAATGAATACAGATTTTCGAAATTGTTTTCCTCCAGCTGAACGCCTTCAAATAACTTTATGATATTTGGCTACAGGTATAGGTTTAAATGTTTTATATAAAATATTCTAATTTATTAAATTTGTGGAATTTAATTCCAGGTGAAACTCAAACATCTCAATCAGCTGCCATTCAGAATCCAGCAATCAACAGTATCCAAAATATTGAGAGACACAATCCCAGTATTGTGCAGCGTCTTTAACAATGGTCATAGCAGATACTAATTACAGATTACTTTTGTATTAATGGTCATAGCAGATACTAATTACAGATTTATATTTGTTGACGTTGAGATAAATGGACGTATTGGCGACGCAGGAATCTGGATGAGATCTGATTTAAGGCGCGATATAGAGGCAAATATTGTACAAATACCTGCACCAAATAACTTGCCAGCCACGCAAATTCCTTCTCCTTATGTATTTGTGGCGGATGATGCATTCCCTTGGCGGAATACACGATTAAACCATTTTCACACAAAAACCTGACAACTAGTCATCGAAGATTAATTTTACATGTCGTCAAGAAATCGAAGAGTGGTAGAGAATGCATTTGAAATTCTTGCCAACCGGTTTCAAGTTTTGTTCTCACCGATTACAAAAGAACCAAGTGAGGCTATTAAGGTAGAATTAGCCTGTGTTTGTTTGCACAACTTTTTAAGGACGGAGAATATGAACGATTCAACAAATATAGACAAATTATCTCCTGATGAAATAGACATGATTAATGACACACACTTCAATGCTACCCATTTTATCCGGACATAGTTTTACCATAAATAAACAATATATGATTGATAATTTTTATTTTTCATTTTGATTTTCCTCTCGCTGATTTTGCAATTCGGTAATTTCAAATATTACATTATTTATTTTGTGTTTTGCAACATTTAGCAAGTCTTTATCAAATCTTTCTAAATCTTGCGCGGTACTGTCACCGTATGACTGGAGTTTCAATTTTGGGTTTGAAGATTGTATTAGTTTTGTTATTTCCAAGCAAGATTCTGCCAAAAGCTCATCTTGATTTCGCCAAAATTCTAGCCTTTTTGGTCGGATGCAATGGGATTGGTCGAATTAAGCTGGGTTGAGATTCAGCTGGTTTTGGTGTTGATGTTATTAACCGGCTGCTAGAACTTGAATGGCATGTATCCGAGGTATCGGAAAGTTCTATATTTGGTGATGCCGTATTTCTAGGATTTGATGTGGATGAAATCATTTTACCCATTGGAGAGCCAAAAGATTTTAAATATTTCAACACTGAACTATCTTCGGTATCTTGCATCTCTATTTGTGAGTATTTAAAATTGGAATCTTTTGTTAAGCCATCATTCGTATCACTCACTACAGAATCTCGAGATAATTCCTAAATTAAAAGGTTGTATACGGTATTTGTATAAAATTAAATGTATCTTCATAATAATTACGTTTAATTACCTTTTATTATAATTAATTACAGAAGGCTTTGTTTGCTTTCAAATTTTACAAAAATTTCCATGTAGATTCTTCCAAATTATGAGCATCATCTGTAGCTGCCCTAGTTTTTGCAGTTTTAAAATGCTTCTGGGATTCAGAAACGAAATACGTTTTTGTATTATTCCATTTTTGGACAACTTCACCTTTCAAAAATAAATGTATAATGATATATCATGGCCAAATATGAAAAATAAAAAAAAGAGATTTAAGCAACTAACTATATCTAAAAACACCATCTAATTTAAATGTTTCGTTCAGCTCGTCAGCAATATTTGACCAGAATAATTGTTTTTTTTTATTTATTCTTATACTTATGGTTGTGATTCCATATAAACTCCGTCGTTCTAACTTTCTCTATGATGAACAAAATATGATCGTCTTTCCAGATATATTTTGATTTCGACATTACCACAATTTAGTGTAAAACACAAGAATTATTTTTAAAAAACAAAAAATTCCAGTATCGTTCAAAGAAAATTGATTTATAATTTCTATTTTGTTTTTTTTTTTCTAAATGTCAAACATATAGCGTTACTATAGTGATCTCTGCAAAATTAATCATTTTCTTTCTCTGTTTCGCGTTGCTAGTTTTCTAGCACTGAAAAAAAGTGAGTGTCACACATGATTTCGGTATTTTTGAGCCAATTTAAGTGAATATAAATATGATTTTCATGCTATACTTGTGCATTTAGTGTAAAACGATTAAAGGCAGTGATTCATGTACAAAATTTGTCTGATAGACATAAATTATAAAAGCTTTGATTGGTTAATATTTTTTGTCTTATAAGATAAAAATGAAACTCACAGTAACCGATACATGAATAGACTTTTATCGTAAGGATATTTTTATGTCATTTTAATAAATTTTTGGTTTTAAATTTTTTTTTTTGTAAGTTTTGTACAAAGCCCACCGAAATGAGGTGCACTTGGTGGAATAAATTTAAAGGTTATTTTGTCTGTTAATAAAAATGGAGAAAATATGTTATAATTTTTTTTAAGAATGTGAATAATTCGTGAAAATGATTTTGCGCTCCGATGAAGTTGGTACCATTATCACTATGTATTTCTTTGCATATGTCCCTTCTGGCTATAAATCTTCGATGCGCAGAAATGTAGCATTCGATGCTACCGATACTAATTCTATGTGGATAGCTTTTGTTGCATGACAAACAAAAATACAAATATAACCTTTGTACGTTATTCTTCCTCGTCCTTTAACTAGGCGGGTTTGAAAAGGACCTGCAGTCGTAGGTCATTGATGTGTAGGTAATTGGTGCATTTGTAATTCTTCCTTCGACGTGCAGGACGCCTGATTTGTCAAGAAACGGTTTGAGTTTTATTAATTTACTTGAGTTTGGTAACTCTTTGTTTCTTGCTATCATGTTGATTTCTAACTAGAAATATCTCGACTGGACATGTTTGAATATCAATAGAGTAGGGAGGTTGGTATTAAGTCTTTAGAGATGCGTTTTAGTCTAACGCCGATAAATCGAATGACGCAAGCAAGTATTCGGATAATTTTGCTGAATTTTGAGGTTCCTTTGATCAAATGGTCTATATATGTTTGGTTGATAAATTTGAACAAGTATTGATTGGCAACGTATTTCTTCGGTTATGTTCGGTTAATTTTCAGGATTTTTTGGCCAATTTGCTCTTTCTGATATCCATACTAAACCACTCCACTCCAAATAAAAATTCAGTAATTTTTCTAATTTAAATTCTCTTGATGCGCAGTCAGCTGGATTATCTTTGGAATCCACATGCCTCCATTGTGATTGGTTCAGGTGGGTGAGTATTTCTCCAGTTATGTTGCCCGCAAACGTGTTCCATTTTGTTGGAGGTTCAGACAGCCAGCTTAATACAATAGTAGAGTCAGTCCATGCAGTGATTTCATTGACTTTAATTTTTAAAGATTGTTTGACTGATAGTAGTAATTTTTTGAGGAGTAATGCACCACAGAGTTCCAATCGAGGAACGGAAATTTGTTTGATTGGCGCTACTTTTGTTTTTGCTGATAATAATTTGATAATCGACTTCCCATTTGGTTTGGTTATGTGGTCGTATACTACTGCTGAATAGGCATGTCTAGACGCATCTGAAAATATATGCAACGATAATTCGGTATTGTTATTAGTTTGTAAATATCTTTCTATTTCAATTTGTTAAATTTTGGGTAAACTATCGCGTAATTTTCGCCATTGAGTTTATAAATTAGGGGGTAATTGATCATCACAATTTATATTTTTAGTTCATGTTATCTGGAACAAGCTTTTAATTCTAATGGAGATTGGTGCTAGCAATCCCAACGGATCAAAGAGACGGCTTGCTTCTGATAACATTCTTCGTTTTGTAAATATAGGACATTCATTGAGATTTACTTTCAATTGAAAGCAGTCTTTCGTCGGATTCCAGTGCAAACCTAATACTTTCGCTGAGGTGGTTTCCTCTTTTTCTAAGTTATTGTTTTCTTTGGCGGATTGGGTACTATTTATTAAGATTGACTCTTCGTTTATTAACCACTTCCTTAGCTGGAATCCAGAATTTGAGAGTATGGTGTTTATATTGCTTTTTAGTGGTATCGCTTCGTTTACTGAGTGTGCTCAGGTCATCAACGTAGAAGTTGTTTTTGATGTGGTCTACTGCCTCTAGAAATTCATTTTGGAATTTAGATGCTATCTCGTTTAGTGTGCGCGTGGCCAGGTAAGTTGCACTGTCCGTTCCATAACCAAATGTTTCGAGTTCGTATGTTGTGAACTGTTTATCAGTGGAATCTCGCCACAATATCCGCTGATATTTTGTATCCTCTTTTGCCATTAACACCTGTCAAAACATACGAATTACAGGCCTTTATCGACGTCTCTAAAGAGACCTGAAAGTATCACTTCGTATTATCAAGTGACCTCAATATTATCAAGTGACCAATCTGAAAATAAGCTAGAACGGTCTAATATTTTATATTTTGAACATTTCAAGAAGGTCCTTTTAAAATAAGCATTAGACTATTTTGACACCTAACGTCATTTTCTATAGTAAACTAATTATCTTCGGTTTGGTAATTTATTTTGAAAAAATGTATTTTGGTGTTTTAGATATGAAACATTGCTAGGGAGCAGAAGGAAGTTATATGTTTTCAGTCATGGAGCGCGACCGAAACCTTGCCTCGATTAACTACTTATAAGACCAGAAATTTTGTAATTCTTTTAAAAACATAATTTAAAACTTTATTGAAAATCTAACATTATTTTAACTGTACATTTTTTGTATCCGTTGACAGATTTCATGAAATTGAGGGAAACAAACAAAGATGGCAACGAATAGCAGACAAGCTAATTGCAATTGGCGGTGGAAACACGGATGGCGAAAAATGGGAAAGTGCTGGAACGGTATGAAGTAAATAAAGATCAGTACCAATGAAGATTTTATTAATTAATCTAAAATATTTTTAGGAAATACGATCGCAGCAGTGGTAAATAAATAGGTGCGATAATCGTTCTGAGCTAGGGATGGAGGTTTTATCAAGGTGACCATCCGCTTTTAGCCACATTGATCAACGAATATTAAATATAATAAACCCGGAGACTTGTAATGGTTTATACATTTCTACATTAATTTTTATATTTAATACATACATACTTCTTTACAGCAGATTTACGTCTGAAGATTGCATAAGTTTGCTGGAACGTACACTCGAATATTTATAATTAATTATTTCAAGAGATACTTGGTGTTTAACAACCGACGGTACATAATTGATATAAAAGTTGGTAAATTAATGCCCAGCGAGCATATTTTATGTTTTGCTCATGCAATTTAAATTGGAATTGTAAACGTGCTCTATTAGTAAAAATCACTAAACATAATAGAAAATTCTATCAGAGCCGGAAGAAGGAAATCATGCTGATGATGATGTAGGTTTGGTAGTGGAAAAAATGAAAATTAACAAGGGAATCATAAAAAACTTTACTTTACAAATAGCATCATCAAAATCTGAAATATTGTTAAAATGTTTCGATGTTTGCACGTAAAAAATAAAGTGCTTCCAAAACATGTATTTGATGATCTTGCAAATAAAAAGGTTCATCGTAAGTAAAAGCCAATTTGGCATAGCGCCTTTATATTGTTAAACCATATCTATTGTCATTAATTCTATTGAAGATCATCATGTTTCGTTAATATTTTGCCAAGTCATTTGAATGCCTCCCAACAACCGCGGTGATAATAACTTGTAATTGCATTACGCATTGTATATGTACAAACATGAAGCAATTGAATAAACACATCTTTGTGCCATCTCTTGAAAAATTATTATAAAAAACACAAAAATAAACACAACATAATTTGACGATGATTGAATGATAAATCTTTACGTGTGTGTGTGTGTATGTTAAAGCCAAAACAATAATAATAATAATTTACCAACCGACCAAAGAATAAATAAAGTTGTTTCCATCATTACCGTCTGACACGTTTAAATTTTTATTTATTAATAACTTTAAGGTAAAAAACTGAAATAACACAAAAAAAATATATCTTTGTAATTAGCACAAGAGAACATATTTTGTTGCTTTTCTGTGAAAATTAGTTAAATTAATATGAAAACAAATGATAAATTATTCATATGAACATTTTAATTTACATACATTAAAGCTGATTCATGAACTCAATTGTATCAGTTTGTAAATTTGTAATTCTTATAAAGAAATTTTAATTTACGTACATTTGTTTTAATTTAATTTAACCAAAGGCTATTTACAATTTTATAGAGTTTTTAATTCATACGCATTATAAGTCTGTCAAATAAATCGTATATTACAGTGATGCACTGTAAAGTCTGATATCAAATCAGCCTGATGAGATGACCGAATTTTTTAATTTGAATATCAAATAAAAATTCACATTAATTTTCATGAGCTCGAAGCCGAACTACGATGAAACTAAGCAAATTTCGTCACTTATAAAACAATCGCAATACCTAATCGGTTCCTTTTTCATATTAAAAAATTAATACGCATATTATTGCATTTAACGTTATTTGTTTAGTTTCCATCTTATAATTCACTAGAACAACGTGATCATACTATGTATAAATACCATCAAATATAATTTAAAAGAAAATAATAAAAAATTATTAATTTTTTAAATTTTCAATCGTATTTATATAAATTGAATTTTTTTTTTCAAAATTTTTCATTTTGTTTAATAAGTTGTGTGTGAAATTTTTCATAATGGCAAATAGTGATAACTCAAATGAATTTCAAGTGAAATAATAACAAGAAAAGAAAACCTGATGCGGGCACAATAAATGGTGCCGCTAAAACGCCACTCCCGCAATATACCGTTCCGGTAAGTAGCTATTTGGAGCCTCTTAACAATCCTCGTGTTGCAAAGCCTGTAGATAAGGCAAAAACCCCTCCCATCATTGTGGACTGCAAGATAGATGAGTCATTGCTTGCAAAATGCACAAGCTTCATCGGGATCACAAATTTTACTGCCAAAATTCTTAATCGCACCGGACGAGTGCGATTAAAAGTAAAAATCCGGAATCAACATCAATGGTTGATCCAATATCTGCGAAGACTTTTGCACCAGTTTCACTCGTTGACTCCCGAAAGTGGACGAGAATACACGGCCGTAATTATCGGCCTTTATCAAGTAGAGGCCGAGACTGTGAAGTTGGCCATCATCAACGCGGGAGTTGCAGTCAAATCAGTGACAAACTGCAAAACCAAATCAAATATACCGTTGTTTGTTGCGCGTTTTGCCAGAGGGACAACGAACATCGAGAAGTTCCAAGAGAAATGTGGGTTGCTGTATTACTGCGTAGTTACATGGCAACTTTTTTCATCAGCAGTCAAGGAGTACACACAGTGCTTCAATTGCCAACAATAGGGGCATGCAGCGTCAAACTGTAACCGTACTATGAGGTGCGTAAAGTGCTTCGAATTTCACGAAAAGGGAAGCCGTAAAAGAACTACAACTGAGAAAAAGCAAAATGTGTCAACTGCAATGGAGATCATGCGGCAAACTACAAAGGATATAGTGCCTATCAACGATACAAAAGAGCGAGAGTCAAACAACGAGAGGGAACCATGGTTACACCTAGACCATTATTATATGTACTAGTTCCGGCACCACCTGTTAATTTTTGGAAAACAAATAAACCTTCTTTATTCTTAACCAGAGTATAAACCTCCAGAAAAGCTATTAACGGCTACGCCCAAACAGCCATAACCAACAACAAGAAACATTTTTGCAGAATTATAGGCGCAAGTTGAGGAATTACAGCAGATCCCGAACATAAACGACATCATCAATGAATTGAAAACCCTCATCATGATCATCAAATCTTTAAAATCAACGCAAGAAGCTGCCATGAACATCGCCATGTTTTACATGCAATCAGTATAAATAACTTTGATGATTGACACAACTAAATTAAGTGTAAAGTGCCTTTTATGAAACCCTTGTTTCATAATTCCTAAAAAAAGTGGAGTTCGAAAACTTTATCCAAGTCCATCAACCAAGAGTAATTATGCACGCGGAAACATGGCTTGGACAGGATAAGAACTTCACGCTGTCCAGCTACAATATTCACAAGTATCATGGAGCACTTATTAATCCAAATACTAATAATATAACAAATGGTGGTGGAGTAGCTATATTAATCCATAAATCAATTAAATATAAATTACTAACACCTATTCTACTTAGTAGAACTGAAAGTATTGTCATAGATATAGAATTATATAACCAAACATTAACCCTTGTAGCTATATTTATAACACTCCTATGCTAAACCTGATTCAGTTGCTTTTTATCAAGATCTCGAACTTTTAATTGAATCATATAATCGCGTAGTTATAGCTTAGGCGCATTGCGGGGCGAATATTAGATCGATCACTTAGACACCCTATTAATCAACAAATTAATCAAAGCTAAACTAGTAGAAAATTCTAACATTGCATGGGATAAAAAGCTTAGAGATTTAAAACCTAATCACACCTCGGCTTGGAAGTTAGTTAGAAACTTAAAAAACCGAGATAAAAAAATACTACCACTAAAATCGAATGATCAAGTAACGTATACAAATTTATCCAACAGATCCCAAAATCGAGCCACAAGCTCAAAAATCAGTCCAAGAAATAGAGCATCTTCAATTAAACTTACTTCTGGTGATGTAATTCATCCACCAGAACTGAGACAAATTTTCAAAAATATCCGTCCAAATAAAGCCTCTGGCCATGATAATTTGTCACCTCTAGGAATCAAAAATCTTCCAATAAAAGGCATCATGTATCTATTAGCAATATTAAATGCATCGCCTTTCTTATTTTCCTTTAGTTTGGAAACATGCCAATTCACAAACCAAATAAGTCATCTTCAGATGTGTCCAGCTTTAGGCCAATCAGCCTCCTTCCTGTTCTAGGAAAAATCTTTGAATGCACCATTCTCACTAGAATACTTTCCCATGTAGAAAGTTTTAAAATTCTAGCTGACCACCAGTTCAGATTCCGATCGGTTCATTCTCCTCAGCACCAACTCGTTCGACTTGGTGAGCATGTTGCCTTAATGTCTAAAATGAATAAGTCTACTGAACGATACAGCAGTATTTTCTTCAATCACCAAAGATATATTTTATTTATTATCCAAAAAATTGGTAGCGGGACTCCTTGAAATTCTACGGTTTTATAAACTATGAAAAATCAAGGTTAACACTACCAAACCCCAAGCTGTCATATTCATAACTCCAAAACCGTCAAGTCAACAGTGGCAACGAGTGTCTTGGTCGTTGATAACTCAGCCATTCAATGGCAGAGCAACGGCAAATACCTAGGTTGTACTTTGGATTCTAGTCTGACATTCCAACTCCATATAAATTCTAAAGTTAGCATAGCTAACAAAGCCTTATACGCCATTTACGCACTTTTTCATTCGCAATCAAAACTTAACCAAACTAACAAGTTATTACTTTACAAAGTAGCCATTAGACCTATACTAACATATGGATGCGCACTTTGGGCTAACGCAGCTCAAACTCACATTAACAAAATAAAAGTAGTACAAAATAAATATAGCAGATTAGCTCTATCATTACCAAAATCCACTCCTATCCTCACTAGGCAACACGCAATCATCGACAGATGATTCCATTCCAAATAAAGAACAAATTGATTCGGAAATTTTAGAATACGCGCCATTTTTATAAATACATTCTTAGACGGAGGCCAAAACCAATGATAAATATTTGTGAATACACATTTTTGACATTTATTTGATAAAAACGAAGACACCCAAGTTATTACGGTCAGTTGCTATGATAATTTTTGACAAATACCAAAACTTTCTATAATAAAACCCAAATTCATCGCGTAGCACACTCGGATATATTCAATAAATCATATAAAATTCACTACTAGCTTTTGATATAGTAACATTTAAAAACCATAAAGTAAAATTTGAACTTTTTCGTTCCTATGGCAATTCCAATAAACAATGCACACAATTTGTCGTCAAAGCTGATGAACCTCACAAAAAGTGAATTTAAAAAAATATAAGGCGGGGAAATATTTCAATCAATTATTATACTTTTATTATTATAAAATTCAAAAATTGTATTCACAAATATTTATCATGGGTTTCGGACACAGTCTTAATAAAATATTCAAACTTTTTTGTGTTTTTGTAATATTTTTATAATAATTTGCTTTTAGTTTTATATTATTTTAAATTTATTTTGCTTTACATTTATAGATTTATTTTACGTCATTTGTTTTAATTTAGTTTTATTCCAACTCCATATAATAATTTTATATAATAATAAATTTATTTTGTTTTTCTGTAATTTTATTGGAAGCGTTATTTAGTTTTAATTTAATTAGAATTAATTATAATAATAATTAAATTCACTAAGTGGATCTCTTAGACATTTTTAATGAGATAAATTTTATAGAGCTATCTGATGGCAAACGTTATCGAAACTTAAAAATCTTTAAAACGATGTTGTGGAATTGCTAAAAAGGCTATACGGACCAAGAAGCGAAAAAAATAGAAATCCGATAGAAAAATTAAAAAAAAGAAACTATATTACCACTGAAAAACGGAATGGGGTTTCAAGTGCTGGCACATCCACATGCAAGTATTACGATTAGCTCAATAGGATCCTCGGCAATAGACTGTCAACATCCTGTGGGTTAAATGGAGGTGGTTTTGAGGGTTGCAGAAGGTAAATTTAGTAATTTTTCGTAAATGTCTTAAACTGGTTTATACTTTTTAAATGAATTATGTTTCTTTAGATAAGACCTAGCACTGCTTATGTGGAGCCGTCATCTGTAGAAGAAGACCAGTGCGAGGTTATTAGTGACGATGAAGTGTTTACTTTAGAACCACCAGTACTTAGTTACATTTTATTTATATACAAATAGCAAAGTAGAAAACATTAAAAGAAACAAATACGCCAAATGCTTCAAAATATTGGTCAATAAAAGTGAAATCTCAAGCAGAAGGATTTTTATGAAACACAAAAAGTTATCATTAATTACGAGATACAAAAGCACTCGAAGCGAACAATGATTTAAACACGTTGAGGAAACAGAGAAACTGATTTAGGCATCAATGAGCAGTATTTTTATGTAAATGCGCCAAAACAATGCGTGATACACGCCAAAAACCACATTAAAATTATATCCTATATATAGGTTAGGTTTGGGTGGCCGTCCTTTTGGGAACAATTGGTCCGTAGCCTTTACCCTATATATAAATAATAAAATATTTGAACTTACAAATGGCTCCAAAAGACACGGAGAAAATCAAAATCGCTTGATTTATTGGCGGTGTACGGAGATATCGAGTTCAGTATCGTTTCCAAAAGAATACGATCAAGAACACCTTCGCCAATGTAAAGCTCAGGAGCAATGCCCAAACCATTCACATAAGTTAAACTAAAGCAAGTCAGTTTCGATGCGTAGAAACCGAATCCCACAACAAAATGCTTAATATCCTACATCCTTATTATATCATGATTAGTGGTTATAGCTTAACAACCCAAGGTGGCATTGATGTAAGAAACTATCTCGATACAGAGGTCAACGAGAACAATCGTACGCAGTATGATAATAGCAAGCAGGAAACTCTACTGATGAAAGTGTGGTAATGAAAGACAAGATAGGAGTGTGGTTGTGGATTGAAAACAGTAACAGTAAGTTTAACCATGAAGCAGAAGACACGTAAAAGTCCCTCTGCAGATAAACAATGGAAATTTAGTAGTAAATCGAGTTATAATTATTAGAACATAGAGAATAGTGGCCACCTAAAAGTTGAAACAGAACAAGAGTATCAAAAGGATACTACGTTACCAGAACCATCTATAGAATTTATCATTGGAAAAGCTCTAGACCAAGAGTTCCTATACAAGCTCTAAATTTAATGGATAAGACAAATACCATGAAGTATGGGAATATCATTAGAAAATGCGAGGAAATACCCACAACAGTTAAGTGTGAAAAATCGAATCCGTGTGTACAGCGAAAGAACAACAACAGCGGAAAATCTTACGCAGAAATGAACAGAAACAGGCAGCGAAAGTGTGACAGGAATGTATTTACATGTCAATTTTTGAACCATGAACAAACCTGGGTAAAGACACATTAGATTTTCTAGCAGGGGCACTAACATTCTTAAAACTCGATTTGCAGAGCGGATATTGATAGATGAAAGTCGCAGACGAGTATAAATAAAAGATAGCGTTTAGAGTAGGTAATGGGATATAATTAATGGGCAGTTTAATGCCCTTTGGCTTACGGAACGCTCCTGCAACTTGTGAATGGTAATGGAATGATCACCTAACAGGTTGCACTGAAAGACTTGCCTAGTGTATAAACTTTGCATAATAGTGATGGGAAATGACTTCAATGAGCAGTTAAAGAATTTAGCGGATGTTTTTAAGAGGATTAAATCAGCAAAACTACTTCGATTTTGACAGCTAATATCCATTGTTTCAAACTCAAATCAAACTCAGTCAAAATCAGCCTCATAAAAATTATACAATGGGAAGAATGACCTATTGACGAAATTAGAAAGGAGCAAATGGAAGTCACACATATATCAGTAATAATGAAATAATAATAAAGAAGAGCGCCGATCAGATTGATTGAAATTGCAGACGAAAGACCGTAGCAAAGGAATATCGGATTCAAATAGAAATAAATAAAAAAATAGAGGCAGCAAAGGCCTTGGAGCAGAACAACAAACTCAATTGCAGCTAGCTCTCAAGTAGATGGATAAGATAAATAAAAAAAGTTATAGAACTGAATGGGGACATCTTTATGGAAGTATCAGAAGAAGATTCATCAAAATGTTTCACAAAAGCTTATTACTCGAAATCAAAAAAGCTCAATTAAAAACGACATTCGGCTACCAAGAATAAACAAACCGCAGTTCTATGGGGATTATGTTAAATGGACAAGATTTGCAGAAACATTTACGAAACTTTACACGAAAACGAGAAACTCACCAACACACATAAAATAAATCATTTCAAAAGCCACATCGGAGGTTTACCAGCAAAACTTATCACTCATCTAGAATCAATAGGAGCAAATTATGAAACCATCTGGGGGATTTTATCATGAAATCATGAAGCTCAATCGTAATCTTCATGATATGTAAAAAATTAACAGTGAAACTGGAAGACCCTTGCCGATAACTGTATTTTACTTGTGTATGTAAGGCCTTCATGCTATACTTTATCAACAGCCTGTGCTATGTCCTAAAACTGCTATGTCCTATTTTTGTTTTTCTAGGGCGTTCCTGATTTCAGATACGATCCAAAAACTTGCTCCGCGGTTCTATGTTCTTCTCCAAATCCAAATTGATGATCCGGAATAATTTTTTTCTCATGTAAAAATAACTTAAATTTCTGAAGAAGCATATTTTCGAATAGTTTTGACAGTGCCGGGGGTAAACTGATTGGACGATATGAGTTTACATTTGTATCATCTTTGCCGCGTTTTGGGATCATTATGAAAATTTTCAGGTTTTAAGAAAGTAGCCCGATTTCTGTATATCATTGAAAATGTACGTTATTAGTTTGATACATTTTTCCGGAAGGTTGTTAATTAATCTTCTAAACATGCCCTGCTGCTTTTTTTGGATCTATACTTTCTTGATTATTTGGCTGGATTTTTGAAGCCTCTGCATTATCAGATAACATTTCGGGGCTTCTAATTTTCTCGTTAGGTGTAAATACTCTATTAAGATGTTGACCAAATATGTTTGCTTTATCTGCATCACTTCTTTCACAGTTTGCATCAGGGAGGCGAATCGTTGGGTATGATAGTGTTGGTTGTTTCAGATTACGTGTGGCTTTCTACAGAAAATAATAGGTAGCTTTAGTAGCTGTGAGTCCATAGAGATAATGTTAAACCTCTCCATCGCGTTCTTTTGCCAAGGCTATTTTCAGATCTTTCATCGCTTTCTTTAATTTTGATTTAAGAGTAGCTGATCTATGTAGTTGCCGTTGCTTGCGTATTTACGGTTTTATCATTAAGAGCTGCTGGATGTTTTGCGATGGTTTCTCCAACTTTGTAAACTGAGCTACTGGCCCTCATCTAATAACATCTGTTAGGTATTCTATTGAAACATCAATTTCATCAATATACTTTCATCAATATACCCTTTGTTACACAAAACTCCAGTAAGTCTGGAATTTTTTGCCTTTCAGTGTTGCATGCATTCCGATAGTTGTTTTCCTTTCGAGGACGATAACCTTGAACCTCATTGGATATGTTTGGCGTAGTAGTCACCTCCTGCAATAAACTTAATAAGTTTTGCAGTAATTTGTAAATTGATGTCTTTTAATCAAATGGTTCGGTGGACAATAAACTGCAGATATGATGCATTTCTCCATTCCTTCCTCCAGGCTGATATTAATTGCTTAAATATGCTCGTCACCATATTTTTGGAGTTCATAATGTCGTGTTCTGTTTCATATAAGGATAGCAGTCCACCTTGTGATTCGTGAGTCCTCGATTTGGCTGGTGACAGCTTAAGATAGGACGTTAAAAATTAACCGCGAAAGAGTTGGGAGATCTTCGGCCCCAGACAGTGAAAGTGATATGTCATTGACAATCGGAAAAGTAATTGATTCGAGTAAAACCACTAGTCGTGTTCAGTTGAGACTAAAATTAAATGATGATTGGCAAAACGTTGTGTGTGATCTAGATTCAGGCGCTCAATCTTTTCTGATCGGAATTAAGCAGTATTCAAAGTTAATTAACAGATTATGGTGGACATAATATTAGAGTTCTGGGACAAGTAAAAATTCCGTGTCATTATGAAAGCATTTTGCAGTATTATACGAAAGTACTTGTATTGCTCTTGGACTTAAAAATACAGCGAAAATGTACGGCGTTTTGAGCATTGCGTCAATAGCGTCAATAACAAGGTATCGAAGCCTAGTTATTCAGATGTTAATGCAGCCAATGAAGCAAATCGAATAATCCAAAAATACAAAGATGTATTTGATGGTTATGGACTCTTGCCGGGAGATGTCAAGATGGAGATTGATAAAAGTATTAAACCTGTCATCCAATGTCTTGGCAGATTACCAATGGTAATTCGATCGAAACTGAAGGAAGAGTTGGACTCACTAGTAAAAGTTGACATTATTACTTTGAATGTGGCCAAATTATTACTTTGAATGAGGACAGAGACCACATTGTCAAACAACAACAATAGACGAAATTTTGCTGGGACTTGGTAAAGCGAAAGTTTTTAGTACTATGGATACCAGAAAAGGATTCTGGCAAATTAGGTTGACGGATGAAAGTAGCAAACTAACTACTTTTTGGACTCCATTTGGCCGTTATCGTTGGCTGCGTTGTCCTTTTGGAATTTCGTCAGCACCAGAGCTTTTCCAAATGAAGATTTACACGGTCGTTCATGATTTGCCAGGTGTTGAAATATCGGTAGATGATATACTAATTTATGAAAAAGGGAAAACTATGAAAGAAGTATTCGTGGACCAAAACACAAATTTGGAGAAACTATTAGTACGTTTACGCGAAAATAAATGTAAACCAAATAGAAGTAAATTGGATCTCTGTCGATCGGAAGTAAAATTCTTTGGACACATTTTGTCAAGTGAAGGTCTAAAAGTGGATGAGTCAAAAATCATGGCTATTAAGAATATGCCATCGCCAAAAGGTATAGTTGATTTACTCCGATTTTTAGGTATGCTGAATTATTTGGGCCGATACTTACATAATATTAGTACAGAAAGTGATCTTCTTCGCAAGTTAACGATGGATAAGTCAACGTGGTTATGGTCAAATGACGAATAGAGAGAATTTGAAAAGTTGAAATTTCTAGTTAGTTATATAAAATTATTAAAATATTCTGAGATTGGTAAACAATTGACAATTAAGTATGCAGTACTGGACTGGGTGTAGCAGTTTTCCAGGAGAATTAAATAGTGGCTTAGGTGTCTTGTATTTTGTCCAGCAGAACAGAATTACTTGATGAAAGAAAAAGAGCTATTAGCCATTGTGTTTGCTTGTGTGCGTTTTAATCAACTTATTGTGGGCAACGTTACGACCATTATAAAGACGGATCATAAACCACTAAGAAGTATATTTTAAAAACCATTATTGAAAGCACCTAAACGTTTGCATTTGTTTCTGATGGTACTACAACGATACAACATCGAATTATTGAGTTTTATTGAGAGTAAATCAAACATTATTGCCGACACATTATCAAGGGCATCGTTGGACGTATCGGAACATGACAATTTCATAAATCATTACAATATGTATTCAGTGTTGATTATGCAGTAAATGAAATATTCCAAGATTGAAAGAAAATTAATCTAATTCAGTCATTAAAAATTTTCGTTGAACGGACACAGAATATAAAAAAAGAAACCTCAACGAATCATTCACTTCAAAAATTGATCTCTTTGATTTATAATGGTTGGCCGAGACGAATCAGAGATGTTCCAGAAGATATTTAATTATTTTTTAAATATAAGCATGAGCTAAAGATAATAAAAGATAATACTTTCTGGCTGAATATAGCATCATATATAAAAGAAAAGGTGCAAACGTGCGACATATGCATTAGATATTCTAATTGACAGTCACATCCACCTATGCAGTTTCACGAAATACCAATGTATCCATTCCAGTTTGTGTCAATCGATGCTCTAGTATATAATAGAAAATCGTATTTAGTTACCGTTGATCATTATTCAGACTTTTTCGAGCTTGATCTATTAAAGGATTCAACACCAAACTCGATAACTGAAATCTGTAAGCGAAATTTTAGTCGACATGGTATTCCACAAAGAGTTTGTACAGACAATGGGACTAATTTTATAAATGCAAAGAAAGCAGAAATTTCTAATGAAGGTGTATGGTATTGTTTACTGCATTGGTGAAATTCTCCTAATAAAATAGCTAGCTGTCCTGTGCAGAGATTTTTTTCATGTAAAATTAGATCCGGAATTCCACTGTGTGATGATCAGTATATACCAAAAGTGGTTGAAGATGTTCCCGAAAAAATTGAAAACCATCGGCGTGAAAACAAGTATTATTATGATCGTAAAGTAAAGTGTCTGCCTGATTTAAACATAGGACAATCTGTGGCAGTTCAAGTTCATCCACAGATATATAATAATTGGTCGGTAGGCGTTGTCGAAAAATAATTGAAAGCTCGATCCTATATTGTGAACGTTGGTTGCTCAACCTATAAACGGATCCACCTATAAATTTTTTTGGAGAATTATTATTTTTTTTTTTTTGACATGACTATGGAGACATTAAATTCAGTTTGATTTTGTGAAGCTGTCAAGCTGTAGTCAAGTGGTTTTTTGTGTGTTTATTGAAATTTATTGGTTTTTTGTGTGTTTTGAAGTGTTTTTATTTAAATTTTAAAAGTAATGATACTAGAAGATGATACTATTATTATTGCCACTACCGGGGTTTTGCTTATGGCATTAATAGAGAGAACAAAACCATCTTCGTCGTGAGCGTCACTTTTACATAAACCTATACATAATGGAGCGACAAACCAAAGGACGATTTTCTGTTGATGTAAGTATATGAGTTACAAATAATTAAATTAGGTTATTAGTTAATTATTAATTATAGTTAATTATTTGTGTGAATTATTTTTTAGTTCTATGATATGAAATCAAATATGGCAGTTTTTAAAGAAAATTTCCATATGACTCCAAATGAATTAAAAAACCAAAAAATAACAAAACTCAAGACCTAAAGATGGGATCAGTCCGAAAGGAAAGGTAGTGATAGTGTTTTAGAGTAAGTATAATTTGTCACGTACAATTGATTTTTAATTTTTTATTTTCTAAAAATTTAAATTATAGATATTTAGCAAGTGGCTCATTGCAGCGACATATGGCATCCATTTCTGCATCAGCAAACAACATATGGGTGTTATAATAGATGAAGTACGCAGCGCGATTTGCAATAATTTGGCTTTAAAAGAGTTAGGTCGAGAAAGTTTAATTGAAATCGCCAACGAATATAATATAAAATGAAATTTCCATAATTGTGTTGGTGCTATCGATGGCAAACATGTAGCTATTAGATGTCCGTAAAATGCTGGAAGTTTGTTCTACAATTATAAAGTGAGTATGCAATCTATGCAATCTGTTTTGGGGCAGAAGCTCTCCCAACTCTTTCACGGTTAATTAACGTCCTACTTTACGCCATTACTAGCCAAATCGAGGACGCGCGAATACAGGTTCGCGTTTTTCCATCTGTACATTGCATTGCTCCAGCCAGCCGGTACTGGCATGGACGATGGTTCGGCCCATGAATTCTGCACTCCAACGGGGGTCATAGTTGTGTTCATCGTCATCACCGATCGTAATCAAGCGATGAAAAATCCCTTTTGCAACCCTCCTCCGTTAAGATTCGAGAACCCGGTACCTCCCGTCCCAAACACCGCAGCTTTAACCACTGCGCCAATTGCTCGGTATAAAGTGAGTATTAAACATTATCTCTTAAATCGCAGAGTTCATTATTTTTGTTTTTATATTAATTGCTAGGGATTCCATAGTAATGTTTTAATGGCTGCAGTTGACGCAAACTACAAGTTTATTTATCTTGATATTGGCGCATACGGCAGCGAAGATGATTCTGGAGTATTTTTAAGCAGTAAATTTGGCCAAGCAACTCTGCAAAATACGTTGCCGTTTCCTGAAAACCTTCCAGTCGGGAATGAAACTTTACCTTTTTTGTTTGTTGCTGACTATGCATTCCCATTAAATCCTAGAATAATGAAGCCATATGCTCCAAAAAAAACGTTAAGCTGACCGATGAAGAAAGAACCTTTAACTACAGGATCAGTAGAGCTAAGAGATGTGTGGAGAATGCTTTTGGAGTATTGTGCTCCTAAATGGCTGTGTTTAGGCAGAACAATGTTTTGTGGGCCAGACAGAACCCAAAAGATTGTAAGTAGTTGCTGCTTATTGCACAACTACTTATTAGATAAAAATTGTTCAACATATTGCCCATCAAATCTTGTCGATCGATATTGTGATGATGGAACGTTGATCGAAGGTGTTTGGAGGCTGAATATTCCCGGAAGGATCTTTGTACTCCAATGATTTATCAAGATATCCTGGACGACAAAATAATTATGCGAAACATATACAGGATTACATAAGGAATTATGTTAATTCACCGGCTGGTATTTTAGAATGGCAATGGCGAGCAGTGTTTTTAGAAAAATAAAAGAATATTATTAAATTTACTTGTCTGTTATTTTATTTTCATTTAGTTCCTTTAATTTTTCTCCAATTAATTGCGTGATCTTAATCCCCAACATTTCTACATAATATTGTGGCCTTTGTTTGCACATTCGATCGCAATTCGCCCATAAGCTGTAGTATTCCAATTCACTTTCCTTTGGTGAATTTGCTTTTGCCAGTTTTTTTGTAGTTCGCTCCTCTTTATTTTTTATCATTTCTTCTAATGTAGATGATAAGGATGTAATCAACGATAAATCCTCGGTTTTTTTATGTTTTGTTTTATTTGCCTAAAAATAAATTGTCTATTTTCCTCACTTGGGACAAGTCCGGGCGTAATTTCATTGACATCACTGGTACTAGCAATGGTGCTAGTGCTTGATTCCGGAAATATCCTGTAAATTATAAAATAAATAAATCACATTTTGTACTCAGAATCTAAGATTATATTTCAGTTACTAAAAAATAAGTTTAAATGTATGAAAATATTTACCTTCTTTTAACTTGCGATGACAATGGGCTTAAAAAACTCATTACATCTGGTAACTCCCAATCCTCATCTATGTTTTCTGATAGTGCGTTGTCGATATTCAAATCGGCGTGGATCTCGGATTTTTGTTTAATGCGAGATCTATACCGAAAACTATCTCGCATGGATTTCCAGATGCTTTTGCAATCGTCAACTAAATATTTTATTAATATTCTGATTATTTAAAAAGCATTTCGGCCTTTAATCAGTTAAAATATTCATATAATTAAAATAGATCATAATTAGGGTGAACAGGCATCCTGGTTTTGTAGGACATGTTCTGGGTTTTTAAACATCGTCCGGCCGTCGGGAACTAAACAAATTGTTCACACCTGGTCACCCAAATCATAATACACATTTAATAATATATGTATGTATGTTTAGACAGATATTGTTTACATATTTAACTTACATACCTGGTTTCCCCATATAATTTGCCACTTCCTTCCATTGCGCTGAAACGGCATTCGAATTTCTGTGCAAATTCGAATCCAATTTCCAAATGGCTTTGGAAAATACAGTTTTTTCCATTCGCCTTTTTCTAGCCGGTGTTGGCTGATTACTTTCGGTTTCGCCGACGCTAACCTCCAGATATTCCTCCGAGTAATTAAAAGGTAAAATATCATCCATTTCGTCGTTTTCCGTTTTATATATATATATATATATATATATATATATATATATATATATATATAAAATTGTCAAAATTTTACGTGAAAATAATGGTTTGATACATTAATTTCGTGCGAAAAAAAATTGGAGAGTTTATACGCGCCATCTCTGGAATATGCTATGTACTTGAATAAATTTCGTTTTTTCGCTCGTGATCTGAGTACTAAAAACGAAATTTCAAGTGAAATTTTTCGTTTCTGATTTCGCTTTGTTAAAATCGTAAGAAGATTTCACGCATAATCGATCTGAGTACTACTTAGGCTTAATTTTATATTTTGGAAAAAAAGGAAGAGGATATATGTCTATGGGCTTAGCAGTGCCATGTTTATGTATTATATCTATGATCGACAAGTAGGGAAGGGTGATGACTGTTTGTAGGGAAACTAAACAAGACATAAAAACCTCATGTTTATGAAAACTTTAAGTTAATTATTTGATAATAATAGTTATTTTATTTTATGGATAAAACATCCATAACAGACTCTAACTAACAATATTTTACAATCGTTGTAATAAACTTTACAGTGTGGGTGATATCACCTATTTATTGTACGAATCATAATTTTGTTTGTGGTCAATCTGTGTTGTTAGCCTTTCCAAAATTTCAAAAAACAAAATACAAACTTAAAATTAATTTTATCTCATTGATTATCCATCATCTAATTAAATCTAACAAAAGTTTGTTTGTGATAAATCATAATTAAGATATACATTTTTTTTGTGATATATAATTATGCGTGAAGATAATCTGTCAGGATCGTTCATTTATAAATAAAATTAAAAAAAATATATATATATATATATCTTTATAGTTTATTTCTTAATAATCTCAACTAATTTAACGATCACATAATTTATGATGATGATTATTATAAAAAATAAACAACAATAACAAAACCAAAAAATGGTAATAAATTATAATAATATTATTTTTAATTTAAGCTTTTTCGTTTTCTTTAAGTTAAGTTAAATTTTTATTTTTTTTTGTTCGGTTTTTTTTTTGTTTCGGTTAATTTAAAAAAAAAAATGAAGACCTTAAAAATGATTGGGGCATTCAATCAATCAGACAACCCAACAACACAGATTAAAAACATATATAGAATTATAGCGTATAATGTTGTGGATGATCGTACACAACATGTATATTATACTAACCAGCAACAATAACAGAAAGGATCACGTTTATATGTGTGTAGAGCATACATAGCATATACGAAGTGGAAAATTATGCTTCATAAAATGTTTATTTGTGTTGTGACTAACAAATTATCATTATGTATTACCCGACTGTATACTATATAGGTATACACTTTCTATTTAAAAAATAATTCTCCTGCTGGGTTAAAGGTAAAAAACACATAAAATTCTGATATATGTAGTTAAGATGTATCTCTTAAATTCTTCTTTATGTGTTTATCGATTTTTTGACACTTTAAAGAAATTGTTTCGTTATTATTATGATTATTTATTTAGAAAAATTCTTAGAAAATAATTTCTATTCTTATGATTGCTTGATTTGGTTGGAATATATATATCGCCATGTGTGTGTGTTTATTATTACTTTTGTTGTGGCGCTTCCAATTTGAGAAAATTAGTTTCTATTTTAAAAAATACCAATACCTTTTATTTACAATATGTTGTGGCTCTTTGAAATTTCAATTAAAATCTCTCGAGATCGTTTTCGGAGTTTTGAAGAAGTTTGTATATGATTTTTATTTTTTTTATTTTTTATTAGTCGTATTCAGTTGATTGATTGTAATTGGAAGTCATGGTGATCGAATGAATCTAGTGGGACAAGATTTCGAATGACGTTACTTATTAGTTTGAATTTATTAGTCATTACATTTTTTAAAGAGTATTAATTTTGGATATTACTTAGTGGACAATTTTATAATATATATTTTTAGCCATACAAATTTAATATTATTTGCCTCAATTATTTGTCTTCAAATAATTGTATCAATAGAGTATCAATAGGGAAGCAATGGTTTATGGTTGTAAATGGTTATGGCTGGTTCTCCATTGTTGTGAGTATGTGGAGGCCGCCAATTGTATCTAATATATCCAGTATTGGAAAAGATGTTCCGCCAGATTATAATTAATAAAAAAGATCAACGGCTGAAAAGAAATATCAACGGCTGCTATGGAGAGAATCACCGAAAGATGAAATCAAAACATTTAAACTAAAAACAGTAACATATGGGACCACATCAGCAACATATCAAGCCACTAAAGTCTTATGTCAATTAGCACATGATGAAATAAAAAACTACCCAATCGCGTCAACAATAATGAAAAGAGATTTCTATGTAGATGATCTGCTTTCAGGAGCGGATACATTAAAAGAAGCCCAATCACAACTCATACAACTGCTAAAGGCAGAAGGTTTTAATCTAAGAAAATGGGCAAGTAACAACCAGGAATTGATAACACATCTACCTACAAGCGCTCGAGAAGATGGGCTATGCTCAATAAACATCGATAAAACAATTAAGACGCTCGGTATAACTTGGAATCCAGTTTTCGACATTTTTGGATTTAAAATGTCATTGTCCGAAAATATAAAGGAACCAACTAAAAGAAACATATTAGCAGAAGTAGCCAAACTATTCAATCCATTAGGATGGTTTGCACCTATCATCGTCCAAGCAAAATTATTAATGCAGAATCTATGGATAGCTGGTGTCGGATGGGATGAAACTCTAAGTATTGAACTACAACAACAATGGAGTCAATTCAAAGAAAATTTGAATGAAGTTGAAAATATTACCATAAGCAGATGGATAGAACACAGGCAGCATGGAGAAAGTGAACTACATTGATTCAGCGATGCGTCAGAAAAGGCATTTGCAGCAGTCATATACTACAGAACAACAAATTCCCAAGGCTCTCCGGTCGTTTATCTAATAGCCGCAAAAACCAAAGTCGCTTATATAAAAAACAGGATATCAGTACCAAGGTTGGAATTATGTGGTGCCGTACTATTGGCGAAGTTGTTAAAAATAGTTCAAGATGCCATGAATTTCAAACACACTACTACCTATGCGTGGACGGATTCGATGGTAACGCTTGAATAGATAAAAGGCGATCTCAGTAAATACAAAACCTTTGTGGGTAACAGAATAGCTGAAATTCAGTCACTTTTGCAACCAAGTCAATGGCATTATGTAATATTCGACCAAAACCCTGCAGATGTAGCTTCACGTGGAATTAAAGCACGACAATTGCAAAACCATAAACTTATGGCTATAGATTTATTACTATCCTTTAAAACCGAATACAACTAGTTCCTGGAGAGATACCAAGTTTTTTGACAGTAGACGAACTAACCAGATCACACAATATAATCATAAAAGCAATACAAGATTTGGAATTCGCCAAAGACATTAAACTCCTCAAAACAACGAACAAAGCCAAAAGGAGCAGCAAACTGTCATCACTAAATCCATTCATAAACAAAGATGGTTTGTTGGGGGTTGGCGGTAGATTACAAAAATCTCATCTAAATTATGATCAAAAGCATCAACTGATTCTACCAAAACATCATATTTACTCAACCCTCATCACAAATGAAGCACACCATCTTGTATTACACGAAGGCGTACAAGCAACTTTAGCATAATTACGTTCAAAATATTGGATTTTGAATGGCAAACGTCTAGTACGCACCACAATCCACAATTGTGTAAAATGTTTTCGATTCAGAAGAGTAGCATCAGAACAGTTAATGGGTATGCTACCGGAAGCTAGAGTCATTCCATCAGCCCCTTTCTCCAATACGGGCATTGATTACGCAGGTCCATTCGCAATCCTTGTATCCAAGGGAAGATCTAACAACAGTAGCGTTCCTGGCAGCATTCAAAAGATTTACCTCAAGAAGGGAACGCCTTTGAAAATATACAGTGACAACGGTACCAACTTCGTTGGAGCTCGGAACGCACTAAGCAAGGAGTTACAGGTGGCTATACAACTAGCAAACAACAACGCAGCTCAGAAAGAAGCTAACCATGGAACAAACTGGCATTTTATCCCGCCCGGTAGTCCCCATTTCGGGGGCATTTGGGAGTCTGGAGTGAAATCAACGAAAGGCCACTTAAAAAAAGTTATCGGTGAAACAATATTAACCTTCGAGGAGTTCAGCACTGTGCTAGCACAAATTGAAGCATGTTTAAACTCCAGGCCGATTCTTCCACCGTCGAATTATATAGACGACTTTGATGCTTTGACACCTGGACATTTCTTAATCGGGAGGCCACTGATATCACCCCCTGACTCAGACAAAACCAACAATAAATCCAAAACAGAGGTGGACCTTGCTTTTAAAAATGACTCAAAGATTTTGGAAAATATGGTCCAAAGACTTCTTAAACAGTCTACAGCAAAGGTACAAATGGAAAGAACCAAAAGAAAACTTCAGAATTGGTCAACTAGTTCTAGTAAAAGATGAACACCTCCAACCTACAAAATGGACAATGGGAAGGATAACAGACACACATCCAGGGTCAGATGGTCTAACTAGAGTGGTATCAATTAAAGGTCCAAAAACACCACCTTCAAGAGACCAATTACAAAGATAAGTCCCTCTCCAACTGAGGATAATCAAGAACCAACAACCAAATCAGATGAGGATGGTAAAACAAATAAGAACAAAGTAGAACAACCTAAAGTCTGCAGGTCTCGAGTTGCCATACATACACGCACCAATATGATCTATGCACCATCGCTCATATTATTAATTTCGTTCAGTTTTTGCAATTCGAGCACACTACCATACAATATTACCAACGTTCGAAAATCAACCAGGGATCTATTTGGAATCCATTGGAGACCTCAAACTCACAAACAATGACTGGAACATAATAGTGTATTATAATCTAACCAACTATTATGCAGATCTGGCGGCCTATAAGCGGTCCATAGACAGACTAGCCAAATATTGTTCACATTCTATCGACAACATCACAAATTCGAACATAACTAAAAGAGAAAATACATGTGGACTGATAGAACCATCGCTCGAGCAATCCCTACAAGAAATGGAGCACAAGGATGAATTGCTTCACCACTATAAGGTGAGATTTGGAAGAAGCAAACGGGGGCTTTTTAACTTAGGCGGGAACATAGCCAATGAGGTATTTGGCGTGCTAGATAACAGGGCCGCGGTGCGTTATGAGGAGGAAATAGAAAAACTCAAGCTGAAAAACAACCATTTTACGGCGTTATTAAGGAATCAAACATCAATCATAGACGCGACTCTAAATGTCTTCAAAAATAGACAAGAAGCTGTTAACAGTCATTGGCTGGTATTCAAGAACCAGTTAGAAGAAGCGTTGAAGAACAGCGATGAAAAAAGCAACTTTCTAGCTCTATCAATACATACAATCTTACGCATGATTGCATTCAAAGAAATTCAAGATACATTGATAGAGGCAGTATTGGATATCTTTTCGATGTCGACCTCCTAGTGGTACCACCCGGGCAATGAATTGGGTCGGCTAAATATTAGATGCGACTGCCTAGCTCTATAAAATAATAGCCGGATTAAAGTGTCATGTGAACCGTTCCGATGATCAACTTAGCTGGGGGCCCTTTCCAAAAAGGCAAAAATGGGTCTCTAAGCCCTCTCTCACTAGGAGAGTGGGGAAGGGAATACGTGCAAGAATAATGCAGGTCCCTCCAAACCAAATAAGGAGAAACGGTCCTGTAGGCCCTCTCTTCCTAAAGAAAGGGAAGAGAGGACCTACAGGGCAAAGCTTTCCTGCTTTATTGTTGCATAAATCTCTCTTCTCTTTCTCGGGAAGTTGATTTATGCAACAATAAAGCAGGAAAGCTTTAAAAAATATTGAGGAATTTCCAGTGGATGTAATGTCCAAACATGTAGCCACATTTTCTTGGGCTACTAAGATTGTAAAGGCGATGCCAGGAGGTTCATATGAATGCTTTCTTTCCAAAAGACAGAGATTACAGGATGAATCTTTAACGGCAGCTAAAACATCTAAATTGCTGGTAACTGCAGGTAAGTCTTTTTGTGAAGTGCTAAAATATCCACTAGATTTAGCGGTGGTTGCGGGAGCTCAGGAAGATGGTAGTACAACTCCCTCTAATTAGAGGAAGGTGGAATCATGAGGGAGAACCCAGGGTGGCTCCTATATACCGGAATGGAGGTTTGGTAAAGGAACCATGTCAAATTGATAGCCTGTGGCAATCTGAGATCTCTACAAAAAGACGATTCGGATAGCCAGCGAGGAGGAAGCTAAAAAGGACAACAGATCGGTTATCATGGTGTGGTAAGCTACGGTTTTAATTCAGTCACTTTAAGTATATTAAAAAGCATGGGGGTGGTAAGTTAGAGGCACCAGAACCAGATAAGGGTATTTCCGCAGTGCACGGAACCTAGCCTCAAAACGGTTGCCCAACTGATACGCAGTCGCATCCTGATAGGACAGAAGGAATGACTTTGGACACTGAGTTGTCCTTATCAATGGAGTAACTTTACGGACTCGATTTGGACTCTGATTCTACACAATCTGGTTCCACTGTGGTGGAGGTTGGAACTAAGCAGTAAAATGTTTAAATTTATTCAAATCAACCTTCATCTCTGTAAGCCAATGTCAGCTGCTCTTCTGCTTCAAATGTTGAAAGATGACATTGATGTCGTCTTGGTTCAAGTACCATGGGTCAATGAGAATTGGATTATGGGCTCGGGGCCCAAGACTAATTATAAATTAGTGTTTGTACAGCAAGAAGGATCATGAATTCTTGCAAAAAGTAAACAAAATATCTTTCTCCTTGTAAATTACTGCGATGCAAATGTAGTAGCAGCAAGTATCGAGGTCGGTAATGAAAACCTCTCTCTGGCTTATATCAGCGTACTAACTGAAAGAAGGTGAAGCCCTCCATCTGCAAATGTGCCCAGTCTTGTAATGGATGCCCAAAAACGGAAAGTTGGAGTCATCCTTGGTTTTGCTGCGAACTCACATCATACGATCTGGGGAAGCACTGATATAAATGAGAGATGTGAGTCTCTTTTTTGTTATATTCTAAGTACTAACCTATCAATCTAAAATGCAGACTGTAAGCCTACTTTCATAACAAGGAATAAACAGGAAGTTCTAGACATTACTCTTGTCTCGAATTTATTGTCGAATAGGTTACTTAATTGGAGAGTGTCTGAGGAACACTCCTTTTCTGACCATCGTTATCTTCAATACGGATAGGATATAAAATATTTTAAAACTCCAACCTTCAGAAACCGAAGGAAGATCAATTTGGATACTTTCAGAAAGGTTTTAACTAAATCTCCGGAATCAACACAGGAGCTGGATGCCATTGTAGACCGTGTGCCTGATGCTTTTAATGAAGATATTTCAAGTTTATGTCCTCTTAGTAGACCAAAAGGAAAACCTCGTTCACCATTGCAGTCAAGGGAACTACAATTGATGCGCTTACAATGCAAGCAGCGCTTCTAAATCGCGAGGAGAACAAAAACAAACATGGACTCCAATAAGAAGGCCCTCAAAGCATATAAATATGAACTACGAACTGTCGAAAGCAATTCCTAGAGACTTTGTTGAGATAAAATACAGGAGTCCTCTGAGGCAGCTAGGCAACGCAAGATATTACCTACTTATAGAGAAGTCTCTCGAATATAAGAAATTCTCTTTGGTGACCTTTTGTGGTATTGAGAGTGCCTCCAATCATGTCAAACCAAAGGCGATCACACAGGAACTTTTAAATTTAGGGTGGATGTGGCACTTGGAAGCTGGATTGATCAAATGCTCAAAGGCAGGGTTATAACAGCGAATCTAGGTGTATCATCCATTCGTAAATGTGTAAGTAGGGGAACATGGCAAGGTGGTGTATTACCCTCTCTTCTAAATGTTATTTGGACATAAATGACCTGTTACCAAACCAGGAAGGGACTGGCTCTAAAGTGGCTTATGTGGATGATGTTGCTATTGGCGCTTTTGGTAAATATTCTTGTACCCTCAGAGATGGTATGCAGAAGGCTCTTCGCATCCTAACTCAATGAATCAATAGTTGTGGTCTTAGTGTTAATCCACTTTTTCCAGGAAGTACAAACTTCCTCGTTTTGACCCTCCAAATCTTAATGAAGTTGTTCTGAATACCGCAGACAAAGTGAAATTCTTGGGTCTCATTTTGAACAGAAAACTAAGCTGAAAGCCAAATATTCTGGAAAGAGAAAAAGGTTACGATAGCATCTGTAAAAATGCCATTGGAAAAGGATTTGGACTTAAGCCTTACATCGTTTATTGGCTTTACACCTCTGTAGTTATACCAGTTCTAATGTATGGAGTTACAGCAACCAATGAAGCGAAGCAAATTTCGTCTCTAGTAAAACAATCGCTAAGTTACGCCAACCGATTAGGATTAAACACTATATACAGAACCTGGTATTGAAGAAGGCAGCATGCAAGTTAAAACCATAAAAGTTGAAACTAGTAATAATAAGGAATACAGTATATGTTCTATCTCCTGCTCTCCACGATTTAATATAAGATCAAGCGTAATTCAAGTGCCAGAAAGTTCCAGAATATTAATTATAAATTACTGGCAAATCGGAAAAATTATTCTCGAAATGGTACTTCAAAAAATGGTTCAAATAATCAACGCAGATTTTAGACATAACTATGTTCCACGTCAATGGAAAATTGCAGAATTAATTATGATCCCCAAACCAGATAAACGAGCCAACGATAAAAAATCGTAAAGCCCGATATTATTACTTCCTGTCATTTCAAATTATTTGAAAAATTACTACTAAAGAGACTTAAGCCAATAATAGAATAGACCAAGTGCATAGGATAATAAACATAATATATGACGCACTTCAAAATGAGCAGATACTCTCCAGTCTCTTCTTAGATGTAGCATAAGTTTTCAGCAAAGTTTGGCATCAGGGGCTTATCTGAATATTTATAAGTTGTAACGAGGTTAACCTAAACAATTCTACTTTTAAAACAGAATGCACAAGCATACTAATATTTGCAGATAACTAATAATTGTAAAGGGAAAAGAAATATCAGAAGGACAAAATTTCACGCAATAAAAATGTCAAAATATTCTTTTCACGTGAAATTGGGTTGAAGAGTTTTGCGCGCCATCTCTGATGTATAGAGAAAAATTTACTTTTTTATCGCTGGACTGAGTACCATTTGGCAACAACGCCAAATTTTCACTTCTAATTTCGTTTAAATAAAGACATATAAACATTTCACGCGAAATCGATCTGAGTACTAAGTTTAGTACAGAGATTGGCCACACGTGTTTTCATCTTGCTTTATTTTGCAGTTTTATAGATGCAATAAAAGATGAATTAATGTAATGAGATTTTTCTTCTATGATTGTGAGATGAAATTCCTCAGAGTTTACGATGCATTTTGGATCTAGGGTGAGACAATTTTTGGTGTTGTAACGGAAAATATCACCCAACTGAGACCAATAGTTCGGTTGATTCAATGTGGTTATGGTATAGCCGTCAACGTTCCGCTGTTTGTGTCCCTTCGGGTTTATTTCACATTCTGAATGTTTAGATTGTATTGTATAAAATAGGGCAATATTGCAAAAATAGCTATAATTTATTATTTGAGAGCATTGTTGCAGTTCTTTGTTAGTCAAAGGAGCGTAGTGCTCAAAACGGAGATCAACTATTAGGAATTCTGTTGATCGTTCTATTATGTGACCCTTATAGAGTTTGCGGATTGGCTCTATATTAAATAGTTGATACATCGCTGAGTATGACATGTGGTATATGATATAGTTTCCTGTGACTCTTGTGGATACTGTAAGCATTTCGTAATGTGACCCGTCATGGTAGTTCGAATATAGTCTTTAATTCGGGAGATTTCTTCTTTTAATTTTGATGAGCATTGAGAATAACATCAATAATGACTCGTTGTTTTAATGACTCGGATGCTGGGGTTGTATTTCACTATCATTTTAAAACGTAATGTTATTAGGTTAACAGTCCCCATATTATAGAAATAGATACTGGCATCCGATGGCAATGGGCTTATTACGGTTTCGGAAGTCGCAAGAGAACTTCCACCAAATTACTTGCACCATTCCGAGTATATCAATAATATTAGTCGAGTAGACGTTTTTATTACGCAAACTCCATTGATGTGGTGCTCTTTTCGTTGTTTAACTTCTCGATGAGGTTGAACACGTAGTTGATTGACACTTCCATTTTGTCTGATGAATTCTGTTTTCATATTCTATGAGTAATGGCGATAGTTTATGAATCGGCCGTTTTATAAGGATCCCACCCGGCCCTCGCAGTAAGACCACTCTATTCTTCCGATATAATCCTGGATCGAATAATCTGGATGACTCAGATAACATTTTTAATTTTGTCATTTTCCCACTTTTGAATTCCAAATTAATCCTAGTGTTTTGTCTGCCGCCAGCAGCTACAATGTGTTGATGGCCAGATATGGAGCGGATGCCATCTCAAATGTCACGGTTGTCAGCTGGTACGATTTTATCTTTTCGTCTGGCGATGTCCGCTGTATATGCTACCCTATATTTTCTCCATCGTAGTGAAATTGCTGTCTGATTCTCTTGCAATGTAGTACTCACGAGTTGTAGCTGATTTGTCAAATACAATTCTAAGTTTTTGACTTATTAGTTGCTATGATCACTGCGAGATGAGGAATATAATTCTAACAAATATAACAATGTAGAGATTATATTACTCTCGATCAAGTGGCTCTGGTTGAAGTATCCCTTTATACATTCTCGACACTCTTTGGAAAAATTATTTGCTAATGACAAACGTCGTTCAAGTTGAATGAATCTGGCTAATACTCTCTGTTTGGTTGACACGAGAGAAAGTAATTGTTGGTTAAACGGCATTTGTACTATATAACGGCTTTCAGTATCTCGACAGAAGTTCTGCTGATAATGTTCTTCACACGCATAGTTTCTTCTTCTGTCATTCGCATCTTTGGTTGAATTTCACCTATTTCCCAAAATTTCTTGCCAAAATAAATCCATTCAAGCTCTGTCTGTTCATCGATTGGTTCTCCTTGATTTCCTTTGACTACTTGGGGAAATGTCCTGTGATACTTGGCAACATTAGGGCTTCAATTTTCATGGAAAAATTGGACAAAAATCGTGTTTGTCCTTAGAATAATTCTAATATTATGGCAGCTGGGATTTCGCTTCCATTTATTCCTCCAATTTCAACATAAGTTTTCTTCGTTGGTTGTCTGATTTGTTTTGTTGCCTCTTCGGTGGTAAACAAAATTTGTGAACCCGGGTTATTTAGCATTTGTAGTAGTATCGATTGTTGTTTTCCAAATTGGACTTGAACTATTGCTGTGGCTAATAATGTCCCTTTAACCGTACTAGTTCACAAGTGCATGGTAAAAAATCGAGACTAATTTTAAAACATTTTTGACTGCATATGGCAAAAAAAAAGTTTTAAAAAGTTTTTTTTTTATTTAAAATAAAAAATCAGTAATTTCCTGATCTGAGCAGTTAGGTATTGGTTTTTGTTGAACAGCTTTATCATTCCAGTATTCCACCTGCACCATTGAATTTGGTGTGTTGCCTAATTGACTAAGAAATATAAACATTGTTTACAATGAATAACGAAACGAAATTTGCTTCGTTTCATTGTAACAGTTCGGTTTTGATCGAGGTCATGAGAATATGTGAATTAAATTTGATATACAAATTAAAAAATTCGATCTCTCATCAGGCTACAGCGAACAAACTACAATAATGTCAATTTTTTTTATCCTAAAAATATTTAATTGGATTTTCTTAGTTAAGATTCTTAGCCTAAACTTTATCATCTATTACAATAATGAAAACGTTAATAATAGGATTTTATATTTCGTATGATCACGTTGTTTTAGTGAATTATAAAAAACAATTCAAATTTCATTTATTACACCTTCGATGCGTTCAATTTTTTAATATGGAAAAGTAAACTTAACTCTTTTGTTTTTTTTTTTTAGTTGAGCAAAATTATAGACAATTTTAAATGTTTTATGTTTTAAATTTTAATATTTAAAAGAAAATTTTGGATTTTTTAAACCTTTTATGTTTAAATTTAGTATGACTAAAAATATAATGTTTTGGTACTTAAAATCAAACGGTTAGAGTTTTCTTTATTAGTTGCCAAAACAAAAAGGATTTATTTCAAATGTTTTTTGGTTTTATTTTAGATCAAAACTTTTCATGTTTAAAATTAAAGTTTTGTAGTTTAACATAAGTTTTAAACTTTTTGAAGTTTAAGAATTAGCATTGAATTGTTTTATCATTCTATAAAACTATTGTGATTAAAAAAAATGTTTTAAAATTAGTCTCGATTTTTACCATGTGATTTGTCAGCATTGTGCGCCGAGGTTATTCGAGTGCAGTAATGAGTTGTGCTTAATTCTCTTGCATATTAAAACTCGTATGGGATAGGGGCAAAGATCGTGGTTCTTCTTAAAACACATACTGGACAGTTGATTTTGAGCTATGAATATAAATCGTTCTAGCGTGTACTGTTGTTGAAATTGTACACAGTCCTTTAAACAATACTCCTGTTTACACCGTACACAGGCTTTTAATAGTGGTTTGTGACATGTATTGCCTCGTGCTCTTTGTAGAGCCTGTGCCCAAGGGGCAACCTATAGATTTTGATTTTGTCGTTTCTAGGGCTTGGAACTATCATTTTGAAAACCGAGAAAGTCATTTTTTTAGGATCCCCAATGGACTTTTGATGGCCTGCAATGTTTCATTATACAATTTTTTCATCATAATTGGAATTATAATATAATTCGATGATCCGGCGAGACTGCCTAAGTTTTCAATGGCACATAGGCTTTCAATTTGTACATTGGCAATGATCTTATCCATGTTGCTGACTTCGATTGTATTACTGGAAATTTCAGCATCGTATAAATACACTTCCTTAAATCTTCTTTGAATTTATATTCCGGGTATTTTATATCCCAAAATAAAGTAAAAGCCATTTATAGAAAATAATCCGTAATGGACAGTTCAACGAACTGTGAGGGGAAGTTACAAAATTGTACTGCTTGTTTGCTAATATTGTCCGGGTTGTTCATAATAATTATTTTAAAAAAAAAATCTATTAAAATTTAATTAATAATTTGAATAGTTAACATAATTTTTTTTTTTGGTTTACTCAAATCTACAGCTTATTAATGAAATATCTTTAAACATTTGAATCAGGTTTTATTTTTTTTTTGTATTTTTGACACATGTGCTGTACATATTTATAATTAATATGCTCTCACCAAAATCACGTTTTGTATTAACTTTTTTGTTCGTTTGTTTTTATTATTTAAATAGCATATTAATATGTGGGTTTCTAACACGATTTCTATTCCAACTAAAAACACATAACAAAATGTTTTAAAATCAATTATTAATTTTTTTTTTAACAAATCTATTAGTTTTCTTCTCATCCAACCAACTAACAATAACCAATTTATTAAAAATAATTAATAATTATAATTTTTTGTTTATATTATTATTACTATTATTATCTAACACTAACATAGAGCAAACGAATAAATAAACAAATTAATTATGTAACATTCATTTTCTGTTGGTCATTTTAAATTAGTTTTTGGTTTGGTATTTAGCTATATAGGTATGTTTGATTGAAATGTTGGGCTAGAGATTTTTTTTTCTCTCGAAATTAATCTAAAATGATAATTCAAATTTTTTATACTACATTTGTTCGTACATGATTATAAAACTATTTAGAAAAATTAATTTGTTGATTTTGATTTTAATTGGATTCGTTCAAGGTACATTAGGAACAAATTAATATTTTGATTTGTGTTGAATAGAAGAAAAAAAATTAAGTGAAAGACATACATTTTTTTATTTTATTCAAGATTATCAGTTACTAGGTGCCCCACAACAACATGATCAACTGTCAACTGTAAAGTGCATGTGAGTTTTTTTTTTCGAAAATTTGTAAAGGCTAACCACTATCCAAAAAATCATCGCGAAAAATATTTTGTGAAAATCTGTGAATATTTTGAAGCATAATTCATGCTGATGTCGAGAGCTTTTGATTAAGGTGTCAATCATCGCAATCGGACCACTGTTACGAGTGCTATTGACAATTCATTTATTTTCGGAAATTTGTAAAGGCTAACCACTGTCCAAAAAACTATCGGGAAAATATTTTGTGGAAATCTGTGAATATTTTGAAGCATAATTCATGCTGATGTTGAGAGCTTGGGTGTTGGGTGTGTCTCAATAGGGTAGGGGTTGATTGTTTATAGCCATGACTCATGGTTTATATTCCAACTTTGTAACTATGTAGAAACCACCAAATGTGTCTAGTATACCTCCAAGTGGTAACACCCGGGCAACGATGGAATACTCATCGGCTAAATACTAGAGGCGAGTGCAACCAATACACTATAAAAACGCAATGAGTGTAACAAACAAGGAAACAATTACCCCAGGTGGTATACCTGATGCTCAGGGAAATCCACTCTCTTCGGAGATCGGTCTCATGGATTCTGGGGGAGACCAATCATTGCTATACTACAATTATTACTACCAATCCTAAGATATGTTAGGGAAAAATAATAATACTCAACTGAGTACAAAAGAAAAGGATATTTCATATCCATTCCAAAGGAGTCAGAAATTAACTCGATCTCCTACAAAAGTCACTAGCCCCTTTTTGGAAGGCTACATCAAATTAGTGCATCAAAAGGAGTAATCCGTCCTGAAAAATAAGGCAAACTCGAAAAACGAATTGTCGCAAGAGAACTGCAATCGTTCTTTAACTGAGAAAAAACTGTACAGTGAATTGTGCAAAGCCAATAGTGCATTGGTCGATTCCACAAATATAAACAAGCAACTGAATCAAACAATTACATGGATGCAGGAGCGAATAAAAGTTCTAGAAAACGAAGTTAGTACTTTTAAATCAAAGGAAGGCAATAGTCAAAAGACTAATATAATAACAACAGCTGTGCAAGAGTACCATACAGATGAAGAAGAACTAGCTAGGAAAACGGAGTTTGTAAGAGTTATAAATCGTAGAAACAAAAGGAAACGAAATAATACTCCATCTCCGCCTCAATTACAACCGAATGTTACAAAGGTTATAATAAAAAAGCCACAAAAACTAGCTCAACCCCCACCAATAGTCATAAATGAAATCAAAGATTATGACTTACTTTATGAAAAAATAAAAAAATAACTGCAACAGATCAGTTTAACGCAAAGGTGATGAATGGAAATAACATCAAAATAAACTTGAAAGATAGTGAAAGTTACCGACAAGTAACAAAAATGCTTAATGAAGGAAAGCACTATTGGCACACGTTTGAAGATAAACAAACTAGACCAATCAGAGTTATGGCTAAAAACCTTCATTACACATGTAAAGTAGACTAGATAATTGATGACTTAAAAGCGCAGGGATTTAAAGCTGTTGATGCATCAATTCAATAAAAAAAACGGGATAAAACACCTCTTAATATGTTTATGTTGACCTTCGATGCCGATGAGATAATCGAAAAAATATATCAAATTAAGTACATCTTAGGATGCAAAGTGATTATACAGCCTTTAAGAAGGTCTAAGCTTATACCGCAATGTCATCAATGCCAAGCGTATAGACATACACAAAAGTACTGCAATAAGGAACCAAGATGTGTCAAATGTACTGGAAAACATCATACAAGAGATTGCGTACTACCAAAAAATGGGGAGGCAAGATGCGTTCACTGTGGAGAAAATCATCCCGCTAACTATAGAGGATGCAGTGTTGCTATTGAATTGCAAAGCATCAAGTTTAAAAGAATGAATGAAAAAAATTCAAATTTAAGTAGAAAACCAACCATTCGAAAAAACAAGCCCGAAGTAATACGACGAAAAGTATCGGAAATTCCTCGGGAAGAAATAAGCAATTTGACTTACGCTCAAGTATTAAGGAGTAAAGTAAATCAAAGAGAAACTACCCAAAGTGAGGATATTAGTCAAACTCTGAAATTGATATTGAGTAAACTTAATACGTTTGATGAGCGATTGCACACACTTGAGTATAGAGCTCAAGGAGCTATCCCTAAACAGACAAATGGCTAATGATTTTAGAATTATATGCTGGAATGCCAATGGACTAATGCAACATCAACAAGAATTGCAGGTGGTCTTGGAAATAGAAAAAATCGACATATGTCTTATCACGGAAACTCACTTTACTAAACAATCAAATATTAAATTTAAAAATTATCAAGTATATAAAATAAATCACCCGCAGAAAACACTGCTAAAGGAGGTAGCGTTGTTATAATTAGAAATAATATCCACCATTACGAAGAGCTGAAATATGAAACAGTTGAAATACAAGCAGCTGTTGTTAACGTCAAAACAAAAAATAATTATGTTAGTGTTGTTAGTGTTTACTGCCTTCCGAAACACGCGCTAAAAGAAAAAGATTATCTCGAATTCTTCAGTAAACTAGGAAAAAGATACATAATTGGAGCAGATTTTAATGCAAAAAATGTCCATTGGGGTTCTAGGCTAATAACGACTAAAGGTAAAGAACTGCTTAAAGCTGTCAGAAAATGCGGTAGTGAAACCTTGTCAACTGGAAAACCAACCTACTGGCCTACAGATCAAAACAAGATACCAGACTTAATTGATTTTTTTATAATCAAAAATATATCAATGAACTATATACAAGTAGACGAAAGTCGAGACCTAAACTCGGACCATTCTCCTATACTTTTGACGTTAAGCGAAAAAATAATTCAAAAAGAAAGAAATCCAAGTCTAATAAATAAACGCACTTGTTGGGAATACTTTAGGCAGTCCTTAGAAGAAAAAATTAACCTAAAGGTTCCATTAAAAAACGAGGAGCAAGTAGAAAACGAAGTTCAAAAATTTGTAAATGATATACAACAATCAGCCTGGGAAAGTACCCCAACAATTAAATATAAAATAAAAGAAAACAACTACCCTAAAGAAATTAGAGAACTATTGGCAGAAAAAAGAAGAGCGAGAAGAATATGGCAGCAAACACGAGCTCCTCAATATAAAACTAAGGTAAACAATTTAACTCAACAGTTAAGAAGGGAAATCCAAAAAGTAAAAGATGAGTTAATCAGTATGTGTCTAAAAAAACTAACTAATGGTAGCAGGACTGATTATTCACTTTGGAAAGCAACCAAAAAAATTAAAAAACCAACAATGCAAAACCCTTCAATAAGAATAGCAGGGGGGAAATGGGCTCGAAATAACGAAGATAAAGTTCAATGTTTTGCGGAGCACCTAGAAAAAATATTCCAACCACATGATGATCAAACTTTCGAATCTCAAATAATAACGGTGGAATCTGAAAAAGAAAGTGAAAAAATTCTATTGACTTCACCAAAAGAAGTCATGCATGAGATGAAATTCAATATGAATTCGAAAAAAGCTCACTGGTTATGATCTTATTACTACAGAAATTTTAAAAAAACTACCGAGGATTTTATCAATGCAGCATTTAGAACCAAATTTGTGCCCAGTTTCTGGAAAATTACAGAAGTAATAATGATATCAAAAACTGGAAAACCACCATACGAAACTTCATATTACAGACTAATTTTGTTGTTGCCAGTTATGTCTAAGCTCTTTGAGAAACTACTGATTAAAAGGTTAAATCCGATAATCGAAAGGAATAACTTAATTTCAAATCATCATTTCGGATTTTGTCGTCAACACTCAACAATACAACAAGTAAACAGAGTAATCAATGTAATTGAGAAAGCACTTGAAGAGAAAAATGTCTGCTCCACGATATTTTTAGACGTGGCGCAAGCTTTTGACAAGGTTTGGCATGAAGGACTTAATCATAAGTTAAGAAACCTCTTACCAATGCAATTCGCTAAAATACTGGAATCATACTTGAAAGATAGATTCTTTAGAATTAAATTTGCTGAAACTTATTCTGAATTAAAAGAAATAAAAGCAGGTGTACCGCAGGGCAGTGTATTAGGACCGATTTTATATTTATTATACACGTATGATCTACCTGAATTAGAAAACAACACAGTAGCGACTTTTGTTGATGACACTGCGATCCTAGCTGTTGGAAAAAGCAACGAAGAATCAACACAAAAATTACAATCAGCTATCTCCGAAGTATATAAATGGACTAAAAGATGGCGAATTAAGCTAAATGAAACTAAATCAGTTCACATAAATTTTACCAACAAACGAGTTGAACATATACCTGTTTCAATAAATCGAGAACTAATACCGTATGCGAACACAGCTAAGTATCTAGGCATGACCCTGGATGCTAAACTTAGATGGAAGGTCCACGTCAAAAAGAAAAATGAAGAACTAAAACTCAAATATAAAAAAATGCATTGGCAGACACTCTTCTCTATCATCATACAATAAGCTGCTACTTTATAAGCAAATACTGAAACCAATATGGACTTATGGTATTGAACTCTGGGGTTGTACAAAACCCAGCAACGTCAATATCATTCAAAGGTTTCAGAACAGGGTACTAAGGAACATCGTCGATGCACCATGGTACGTCAGGAATAGTGATCTACATAGAGACCTTAAAGTGGATCCCGTTTCAAATGAAATTTAAAAAAATACAAGGAAACACGAAGAAAGACTCCAGCAACATGTGAATATAGAGGCAATTCAGCTGTTAACCAACACCAATATTATACGCAGATTGAAAAGAACTAAACCCTTTGAACTGGTTTAATTGTTAATGCAAACAGCGGCTTGCTGATTTAAATCCACAATACCGATGTGGTATAACCAACAACTTACCAGAAACTGTGAAACGCCAATGGGTGGAGTCATAGATATAATTATATTAGTAAATTAAGTCAGAAACAAATTGCTCATTAGTCCAGGAGACTAGATTGTAATAAATAAAGTCAATTTATTTAAAATAAAAAAAAAATAAAAATGTTGAGAGCTTTTGATTAAGGCAGCATTCATCGCAATCGGACTACTATTGCGTGTGCTATTGACAATTAATTTTTTTCGGAAATTTAAGATTACTATTACCAGGAAAGGGTAAGATGACAGACCATAACAATCGGTGGCATAAGCATAAGTACGTGCACTGCCTTCGATTACGCAGAGGTCAATTAAATCAGGAACTTTATTTTTAATCGTTAGGCCAGTAGGAAGGATGATTGGCAGATACATAATATAGGGATTGCTATTGTATAACTTCAAAAAGTCGATTGCGTTTCGGTGCATTTATTTCCCAGTTTCTTACTAAAATGTGTTATCAACAACCTCGAGTCCTAATAGTCATTGTCATCATTGTATTAAAAAATAAATCGTTTATTCGATCAAATAAATAAATAATTTAATTAATTGGCATTAAATTGTCAAAATTCTAATTAAATAAATTTAAAACGTATTGATCAAATTAAAAATCAAAAAAATATATCCTCGATCTAATTAAATTAGGTTATATCACCAAGAAATAATAAACTAGAATCCCACACAATCGATGACATAATATGTCATCAACAATAACTACAATAATAATTTTAGAATTTAGGAACTGTGAACATAATATAGAAACACAATAACACAAGATAACTAACAAGAGAAAATTGAAGACTGAATAAACAATTGAGCTATCATTTAACTATGTCTAATCATTAAATAATAAATAAATAACAAAATCGTAAAAGACCAACAACAAAAATTCTTCGTAAATTTATTATTTAGAATAATTTTCGAATTAAATCATTCAATCAAAATTATTGATATCGATCATTAAGTATTAAATTATATTTATATTTGTTGTTGTATTTGTATTGGCCAAGAGGTTCATTTAATTCAAATCAACGTCAATCAATAAATCTATAAAATAAAATATTTGAAATGGAATAGATTACATACATGTACAGCATCTTTACAATTTTGTTAATCTCGTATAGCAAAAGGAAATGAATGAAATGAAAGATTGAAACCAATAATTTTTTTTTCAAGTCTAATAATACAACAAAAACAAAAAATGAATAATGATCGATGTTTATTGATGTCAGTTAAGTGATCAATAATACAACAACCACAATCATATTAATAAAACGACGAGAGAAACAACCAACTAAATTAAAAAATGTAAAATAGTTTTGGGATGGCTTGATCTTGTTACGTCGAACTAAATCAATTTTATCGTTGACTAATAATGGGAATGGAAAATTTATGCTTTGATTTGGTAATTAAATTCTAATAATCAGTCATTAAGCCCTATTCGTGATCAATACCAGGTTTGTAGTCAGAACAATGAAATTGTAAAATTAGTAATCTGTAATCTATACAAAAACGACAATAAGATCATGCTCAACCCGCAAAAATTCTGTGAAAACTACTCTCTCTTCCTAAAAGCATTAATCAGTATTACTGTTATAAAACATTTACACAAATCTTTTTAAAACATAAAAATTCGGAAAGGGGTAAGCCTTTACAGATTTTTGAAAATGAATTAATAACACACGTAATTGTGGTTTGATTTGTTTCATTGTTTAATCTTACAAAAACCAACAACAATGACTATTCTAGCCTAATATCAAAACCATCAATCTTAAAAGTCTTAGCTGATTGCGTAGCACACGCGGCAATTTAAAAAAAACATATAATTCCCTATTTTCTTGTGCCGTACAAAAACCATTTAATTTTTTTTTAATTTTGTCGTTTCTATGATATTTTTAATAAATAACGCAACTACTAATGCGCAAACTAGCCAATCAGTAAGATGTTTAAGTAACAATTCGATAGATAGGATTTCTATGTAACAAACCAGTGACAACTTAGTAGCTTTTCGTTCAGTTTCGTTAAAATTTATCTGTCACTTAATAGAGCGAACAATTTCATACAAACTGAAGGAAACGTCAAACATACTCATTTGTTTCGTGTTCGTGCATATTGTAAGTACTCATTTATATACATAGAAGTTAATTTTTACGTTAATTACCACATTTATATTAAATGTATAATAACAAATTTCGCAAATTAGGTGATTTTTATTCTTTAATGGAAATTGATAGATCATAACCACAAAAATATCTTTGATCATAATTATCTTTGTATTCTATTTTAGATGTAACCCACATCAAATGGATTATTCTATTTTAATTAATGCTGTGGAAAGTCACAAATGTCTTTATGACCAGGGATGGATAACGTTATATAACGTTATTTAAATAACACTATAATAACGCTATTTTGTGATTTTTTGTTGAATAACGTAACGAAATTATTTATGTTATGTTATAACATAACATAACCGATAACCTTTAAAACTTTCAAAATAACCCAATAAAATAACAAAACATAACGAAATAAAGACGACATATGCATATATACATATGTGTGCTCTCTCTTTTGTTTTCGTAAATTTATTTTTAATTACGCAAAATGTAATGTCTATTTTTTATTCACACTGCACTTCACGTGCAGTTTATTATTTTTCCTTGTCTGCCTTGAATGTTTTCTATTGGAGAAACAAGGGAAAATATAGGTTTTCTATTGAAGAAACAAGGGGAAATATAGAGTATTGCCGTTGTTTTAGAATGTTTACTGTTTTAGAATGTTTACTGTTCGTTGTGTTTCGCATACGCTACAGGTAGCAATCACAGATAGCTTGAAGGGCCAAGATAAACCCTTTTGTTATTTATATTCGCACATTTGCGAAAAAGTTGCGCACTCCATTAGGAATGTTACTAGTTAATCAAAAGCAATTATTAATTCCGCCGTTGGATTGTATTACACGTTGGTCATCCACACTCCGCATGCTTGACATTATCTTAAAAAATCAGACCGACTATAATAATATAGCAATGAACATAGGTGTTTAAATACAGCCTAATAATTGGGCAAAAGCGATAGAAATCAGAGATACTCTATCCCTAGCAGTACGTACTACAATTGTATTTCACTCTGAACAACTCGTTATCACAGGCGCCTGCAAAGAGTGGAAAAAGTGTAAACTTGCAACAGCAGCGAGTTTGCGAAAATTGTCTTAAAAAATCTAAATTCGAGGGAGTCTAATATTCTTAATAATATAATTATGAAATTGGTACTTTTCTTAGGCAATTTTCCACTGATAAAACAGAAGCCAAAGTTCATTTAAAGAAATTATGGACCAATATTCAAGCTATAACAGTACAAGTGGAAGATCTTGAGGTGGTTGAACTTTCACAGAACCCACCAGATTTAAACAGCTCCATAAGTTCCGACGAGGAGTTTAAAAACAATTTGAGGGAATTATACACCTCCTGCGTTAGAGCGACAGAAAATAAACATTTTATCCGTACTCGAGGCTTTCGATAATGTAACGGCTCTTTCTCGAAAATCATCGTTTTTATAATATTGGAAATCTAAAAAATTATTACATCCTGAACTGTTTGCACTATAGCACAAGTTGTTTTCGGAGTTCCAGCAACCCAGCTCTCTGTCAAAAGATGTTTCTGATAACGTAACGAAATCGTAGGGTTATTCAACCTCTGTTTATGACAAATCCAATAAAGACAACAAAAATATTATTATAAAAGAACATAAATGGGGGGAAATTGCAGGACTCACAGGAATATCAAGTAAGTTAAAGGTGTGCATCACAAAAGCTTATTTATTAACTTAATATTTTAAATTAATAGAAGATAATTGCAAGTACCGTTGCAATCTGTTGCGAGAAAAATTCAACAAAGAGTTGAAAAAAATATATATGAAAATTGGAAACGAGGCGGTTCTTAAAATCTTTTATCTAACCCAGAAAGTAAGTAGTTGCATTTTTAAGTGTGGTATTGTTAAACGATTTGAAATGAAAACGTTTTATTTTTTTCATTTTTAGAACAAAATCGAACAACTTGATTGGAGGAAGAGACGATATTGTATCAACTTGTACCCGATATAGCGGTATACATAAAAAAAAGTGACTATACTGCAACCAGAACTAGTAAAACTTTATAATGATGGTGGGGATAAGGGGTAGGGTTCACTTATTTGATCAACAAAGGGGATTGTTTAGAATACGAATTCGTTTTAAAAAGTGATATTGGCCTTTTTTCAGAGTATGTTAAATAGAGCCGTCACTAACGCATGGTTTTTGTACAGAGAGGCACATCCAAATGCCCCACAAATATATATTTTTTTTACAATTATATTTTTTAACTTGAAATGAGCGTGAGTTGTGAATTTCACTGAAATCGAAACACTAAAACATAGTTCAGGTTTGAATGGTCTAATATATACGGTTTTGGTTTTAAACCTCACAAATAATTAATGTGTTTTTGATTCAGTACTGCAAATGCATTGGACGAATTCATCGTTTTAATTATAGAAGGCTTTGCTAATACACATTTAGAAATGTACATTTTGTTTTGGTGCCCCTGTCAATTAAACTTTCCGCACGGCTTGTATAGATATTATTTTTAGTTTTGTTTACAGTTAAACTTTGAATTTTGTTTTTTTATTTTATTTTTTTTTTTATTCAAACCGATTTAGTCGATTTGTTCAATCGGTTTGTTTAAATATGCTTTTCGTAATTTTCTTGTATGTTTTATCAATTCCGTTACATTTTGTCGTCATTTTCGTTACATTTTTCTATATAGTTTTATTAGTTACTCCTGCCGCTAAAGATGTTTTCAAAAACAGAGAAATGTCAAATCAAAATATTGACATTTTAACGAAATGACAATCTGTGTATCCATTTGTGAGATAAAAAAAACAACGAAAGAATTGCTGGTGTGGCTCGTTAAATAAATCATTTTATTGCGGTAACATATTAAAACTTTAACAAGGTAATAGTTTTTAGTTTTAGTTTTTTATTTCATGCCATCTATTCTGTAGCCGAAGCTCTCCCAACCCTTTAGCGGTTAACTTAACGTCCTACTTTACGCCATCACTAGCCAAATATTCGGCACTCCAACAAAGGATCATTGGTGTGTTCATCAACGATCGTGGTCAAGTTATAAAAAAACCTTTTTTAAACCCTCCCTCGTTGTGGTTAGAACCCGGCACCTCCTGACCGAAACACCGCAGCTTTAACCACTGTACCGATTGCTCGATAACAAGGTAATATCGGAAGGTGTTCATCCATTTAAGATAATGCAAAAACAATTTAACCAATAATAAAAGGATGTTATCTATTGTAACAGTTATAGCCTGTATTCGATTATGAAAAATGATTTATCAGTAAAAATTAAAGCAAGATTGAGGCCTTGTTCCAATCACCGACTTATTTGCTTATTCCGACTTGTATAAGTCTGCTATCGAAATAACTTATTTTGAAAGCGGAAAATCTATTTGATCATGTAAACATGAAAAATTCAAGAAATTGTCAATATATAAATAAATATGAAAAGGAAGCAATATAAAAGCCATTGTCTTGACAATTATTAAATACAGGGAGATTGTAAATCCGCATTGCACTGTGGTGTATTCAAATCATTTAGTCAAGGGAAGAAATGGCATTTAGTTAAAAAATTAAATAAGTGCAAAATTTGTTTAGTAACGACCTGCAAATCAAATATCTGCAATGTTAATCAAGTTTGTGGAAAATATCAATGTAATCTGCCACATAACGAAATATTACATTGGGAAACTAGTACTAACAACGTAAATAAAGTACAGCAAAACACAACAGGAAAACCATCAGAAAACAAGTCGAATGAACAGATTATTGGAACGCATTATGAAGGTAATATTTATATTTTATATAAAATATTTCCGGTCATATTATATAATAAAAAAAATCAATAAAAACATATGCTTATTTGGATGATGGTTCATCAGTTTCATTAATGGAAGAAAGCATCTGCAAATATTTAGAAGTAGACAGCAAGCTAGAACCAATATGCTTAAAGTGGTCGGATGGGACCAGACGAGAAATAATCAATTCTAATTGCTGTAATTTACAAATATCAAATGTTTATAATCAACAGAAGTTGAATAAATAAATAATTAAATGTTAGTTATTTATTCTGTTTAAATAATATACGAACAGTACCTATATTGGATTTACCAATACAATCAATTGATGTTAATGAAATTGTTAGTAATCATAAATATTTAAACAACATACCAATATATTCATATAAAAATCAATCACCAAAACTTCTAATTGGTCTAGAACAATCCAAATTTACATCTACACTTAAAACCAGAACAAGAGGCTGGGATGAGTTAGTAGCAACAAAAAGCAGATTAGGTTGTCACTGTTCATGGAAATTATAAAACGCAGCAAATACGGAATAAAGAAATAATACATAACGTTCATAATTGCGAATGCGTAAAGAAGATGATGATATGCATAACTTAATAAAAAATCATTTTGCATTAGAATCATTAGGTGTAGTTAAACAAAATTTGTTAGATTCGAATGATGTACTAAAAGCTCGACGCATAATAGCCGAAAACACTAAAAGAACTAATAATAGTTATGAGACTGGCTTACTATGGAAGTATAACAGTGTTAAATTACCAAACAGTTTTGAAATTGCCAAACATCGTTTTCTATGTTTAGAAAACAAAATGAAACGTGATCCGGAATTGGCAAAAAATCTAAACAATCAAATGGAACATTATAAGAATATAAATTATATTCGAAAATTATCGTCTAAAAAATTACAAACAAGTTATGAATGAATTTGGTATTTACCCGTGTTTCCTGTTTTAAACAAAAGTAAACCTGAAAAAATTAGAGTGGTATGGGACGCAGCAGCAAAGTTAAATGGAGTTTTGCTTAACAGTATGTTATTGAAAGCCCTAGATGAAATGAGTTCTCTAATAAACGTTTTATTCCAATTTCGAGAAAGAAGAATCGCCATTTTTGGTGATATAACTAAAATGTTCCATCAAGCTGATAATAAAAGCTGATGATCAACAAGCACAAAGATTTATTTGGCGAAATTTCTTCATTAGGTGAATTAGAAATTTATATCATGTAGGTAATGATTTTTGGTGCTAGTTGCTCCCCCAGTTGTGCACAATATGTAAAAAATAAAAACGCTGATCAGTTTGTATTACAATTTCTAAAAACGTGTAATCTTATTGAAAATAATCATTACGTCGATGACTTATTATAAAGCGTCGATGATGGATATGAAGCCTTACAGCTAGCAAATAAAGTCAAATACGTCCACAATAAAGCTGAATTTGAAAAGGAAAATGGGTTTCAAACTCGACTTACGTAATGAATAATTTTGGAGATGAAAGAGAATCAGTTGAAAAAAATTTAAATATTGCTATACAAGAAAGCACTGACAAAGTCTTAGGAATGTGGTGGAATAGGAACGATGACCAATTTACATATTTATTAAAATACAACAAAACTATTAAAACTATTTTGTCAGAAACATTAATGTCAGTGTTCAATCCACTAGGATTGATAGCGCACTTTATGGTTTATCTCAAGATATTATTGCAAGATATATGGTGGTCACAAACTAACTGGGATGACCAAATAACCAATAAACAATTTGAAGAATGGTTACAGTGGATTAAGCAACTTCCAGAAGTAGAAAAATTAAAAATTCCAAGAAACTATATATTACAAAATAAAAAGAAACAACTAAATATTTTTGTTGACGCAAGTGAGAAGGCTTATGCAGCAGTGGCATATTTTAGAACTGTTGTGAATAATAATATAAAAATGTTCATGATATGACCATTCAATCATAGATGGCCATTCAATCAAAATAACTAACAAAGTATTCTGGTTAGATTCTAGGACGGTATTACAATGGTTAAATTCAAATACTCGTAAATATAAACAGTTTATAGCATTTAGAGTAGGAGAAATATTAGAACTTACCAATACTCAAGAATGGCATTGGATACCGACCATCCAAAATGTAGCTGATATAGCTACTAAATGGAACGTAATCCCCAAATTAACATCACAAAGTATATGGTTTCAAGGGCCAGAATTTTTAAAATGTGATGAAAGTCATTGGCCGAAAGAAACGTCAGATTTCTGTAAAACAGTAGTAGAAGAAAAAATCAAGCTAAATACACATATAATTATTGCTAAAGAAATGTTTATCAAATTTGAAAGATAGTCAAATTGGAAGAGATTAGTAAGATCGATAGTTTTTGTTCTACGATTCATTGATAACGTTAGAAGTAAACGAACATTGAAAGAAAAGAGATATGGTTTAATCACCCAACATGAATATATTTGTGCGGAAAATTGTTTATATAAGCAAATACAAATGGAATATTATTCGGACGAATTGAAAAAACTAAAATCTGCAAACATAAAAGATAGCTCAATTAATATCAATAAGAGTGAAATATATAAATTGTCACCATACTTAGATGATGAAGGTATACTTCGTATAAACGAAAGTGTTGATAATTCGACAGATGTTAACATGGACACCAAAAGACCAATAATCCTTCCACATAAACACTACGTAACACAGTTGTTGATAAAATTGTATCACATTAAGTATCACCATATATATTAACTTTGAGACAGTAATAAATGAAATAAGACAAAAATATTATATAACACAACTAAAACTTCAGTAAAAAGAGTGAGAAAAGACTGTCAAACGTGTAAAAACATGAGTGTCATTCCACGACCACCACAGATGTCAATTCTACCATCGGCTAGGTTAAAAACATTCTTTAGGCTATTTACCTACATTGATATAGATTACTTTGGTCCAATAGTAGTAGTACATGGAAGAAAAACCGAAAAAAGATGGGTGGTATTAGTTACATGTTTGCCACCAGAGCTGTACATAACCTATAGAGAAGTAGCACATAACCTATCAACAGATTCCTGTATTTTGGCTATTCATCGCGCGAAGGGATCAACCAAATGAAATATACAGCGACAACGGTACAAATTTTCATGGTGCTGAACGTGAATTAAGGGAAGCCTGTAACAACATCGATAAAAATAAATTGACTGAGCAATTTACTTCAATAATGGCAACATAGAAGTTTAATCCTCCTGCTTCAGCACACATGGGCGGATGTTGGGAACCTCTTGTGCGTTCCATTAAAAATACATTTTCAATTTAGATTCATTTTGGAAACGTTGGATATTGGAATATCTACCCAGTTTATTAGACGGACAAAATGGTACGATGCAATCAAATCAATTGAAAAAGGTGATATTGTAATTATAGTAGATGAAAATAGCTCAAGAGGTAACTGGCCGAAAGGAAAAATATTAGAAGTATTTCCGGGCAAAGATGGTGTTGTGAGGAAGGCTATAGTGCAAACTTCTACTGGAATATTTGAACGACCTGCAGTTAAGCTACCAGTACTTGACGTTCAACGAAATATTGATGGTAAGTCGAGAAATGAACTTCTCAACATACCAGAGGGGAGTGTTACGTCAAGAAAACCACTGTAGGCCGTTTAACACCAAAGAAACCCAGTAAAGTCAAAATATAATATCGGTTTGAGGGATCTTTTAGCAAAATTTTTGTTTAAAAGATCCCTCAAACCGACGCATTTTTACAGCGGCGAAAGTGGAGCAAATTATTCGTGAGATTAAGTAACATGGCGTCTAATAAATGTGCTCAAACATACGCAAATTTCGCACAGATGTACAGCGTTGTTCACTTGGCGAATTTTATTATACTCGTAGTATTTGTTGCGATTCACCACAAAATCGACGAATTCGCACACAACCTAAACAATAAAAATTGTTCATCAAAATAAAAACTTAATAAAATAAATTAAATAAAAACATAATAATACGGTTTTTGTTCGTTGTATTATTTTTACCGTTATATATTTCATATGTCGAAATATATACACATACATAAATGTGACTATCACAATTAAAACGTTGGCGACCAAGATATTCGAATCTGCAACTATCTATTACAAATGGATCAAAATTTGTGAGTGGCGTCAGAAGAATATCAAAAAACTTATTTATCTCTTAATTATATGGAACAAAAATTTGCAAGCATGTCACAGGCAGTTCTTACAGTTTTAACACTTATTATTAATTGTTTGGTTAAAAATGAGGCAACACTTGTTTAAATTGTATCTTTTAGTCACATATTAGGTCAAAATATTGCTTGGACTTCAAAAAAAATTATTACAAAATTCGTCTATATTTCAAAAGCCAAGCTTAAACCACTAAATCAACATAAATCTTCAAGTACACAGCCCGAACAATGAACATAATTATCTGAATAATCTAAACTATATTTTTTTTAGAATAATAAACAAAAATTTGACATAGTTTCGAGAAATTTCTTCATCACCTATCCCATGTAATACTATAAGACTAAAATACCAATAATTTAAAATTATTTACATTTAGACAAATAAATAAATAACCATAAATATGTTGTTACATTTATTAATTTTATTTAATTTATTAAACCGTTCGCAATACAAAATATTATAATTTATTGAACGAGTATTTGTTTGAAAGGATTTTAATAACAACAAGCAATATGTATTAAATAAATACGAGTACATTTATACTTTCAGGCTAAATGCAAATTTAACTTTAAATAATATAAAAACGAAAATTGTATGAAGAAATTCAACAACATAAATTGAATGATCGTTAATTAATTAGAATTATGAATGAATTTGAGAGTTAAGGCAAAATACGATGTTGAAATATAATTAATAACTCCTTTGGTTCGGGAATTGATGACCTGTCAATTAATCATTGCGTATATAAGACGGCCGTAGTCATTCACATATTTGTAGTAATACAATTAACACTTACCAACTAGCTGTATTGCTGAAGGTTCGATAGTTCATTTGCGAATGCAATGAATTAACGTCAAATGAAATAAAACAAATGTTTGTGCATAATTTAGAACTGTGAACGAAGAAATGTAATACAACAAAGGAATGTGTTGTATTAACCCTTTACTGCATAGTATCGACATACTTGAAAATATTGTTCAATTAGAAATTTTAGCCAATATGGAATTGCTGAATTTAGGATTATCATCGGCATTACCGATTTCCTTGTCTTCAATATTACAATTTTTTATAGGATCGCAAAAAAATGTTGCACATTTTCCCTGTATTTTTCGAGATTTTATTTACCACTACTTCGGAAACATTATCTTTATTTTCTTGAGCAATCTACTCAAAATCAACATTCTGAGTTATTAAGGATATCTTCATGCTCTTCTAGAGTCCCATAATGAGGTCGCGAACTCAGTATTCTTATCTAATAACTTTTGATTTGGATTTCACAAGATGTAATGAATATATATGTTCCCAAATAATAACACTTGATTGAGAACAAAACGGAAGTTCATTTTAGCCGCTGCATATCTCTCTATTAGGAAATGCGCTGGACTTAGAAATCCATCATCTTCTGGGTCATCTGAGAGAGGAGCTAGTGGCCTAGAGTTTAAGCATGCCTCTATTTGTGTTAGAACAGTTGAAAGTTCCTCAAATGTTAAAGTGTAAGTTCCGATTATTTTGCGAAGACGTTGTTTCGTTGATTTTACTTCGGCTTCCCATAAACCTCCGAAGTGAGAACTTCCCGGGGGCACAAAATGCCAAGTAGTGCCCATTTGTGCTGTTTTGCTTTTAATTTCGGCTTCTTGTTGTTTAGCCTATCTTTTTAGTGCTTTATCAGCTCCTACGAAGTTTATGCCACAGTCACTAAATATATTCGAACAAATTCCTCTTCTTGATACGAATCGTTTGTATGCAGCAAGGAAGGCATCTGTTGATAGGTCACTCACGAGTTCGAGGTGAATTGCCTTTATCGCTAGACATATGAATATAGCAATGTAACCCTTCGATGTTTTGTTACAGCGGCCTTTCCACAATTTTATGCTGATTGGACCTGCATAGTCTACCCCGCTATTTGTGAACGGTGGTGCTGGATTTACCATTTCTTTTGGTAATATACCCATTAGTCGGGTTGATGCCAATTTTCTTGACCTAATGCAGATTATACATTCGTGTATATATTTACGAATTGTGGTTTTGGCATTTATTATCCAATACTGCGTCCTCAGGTGTGATAACGTTGCTTGATTGCCACCATGTAATATTTTTAAGTGAGCATCCCTGCTGATTAATTTTGATAATTTGTGTCCTCTCGGCAATATTATTGGATGTTTTTCTTCATATGGAAAGCTCGAATTTGACAGTCTCCCGCCGACTCTTAGCACACCATTTTCATCGATAAATGGAGTGAGAGTTGTGATTGCACTTCCTTTCTGTAGATTTTGATTTGCTTCTAGCCGTTTTATTTCTGTTCCAAAGGATTCTCTCTGAGCGATTCTAATTATGACCCTTAACGATATGTTTAGTTCTTCTGGTGCGAAATGTGAAACGTTTCTGGTGTTTAGGTTTATATTAGATGGGGATCGTAGACAATACGCAACAGTATGAATAAGACGTTGTATTCGACTGAATTCAATCACTCGATTTTCTACTATTGCTGTTAATGTTCTTATTGACTTGCTTTCCATGCTACCTACCTGTTCCATCTCTTGAGTATCAATGTTGGTTGTTGGGTAACACAAACCATTTAACCATGCTGGCCCTTCCCATCAAATCTCGTGGCTTAATAATTGAACTGGGTTTAATCCTCTAGATGCACAGTCCGCAGGATAGTCGTTGGACACTACGTGATCTGTTTGCCATAAAGGTTTTATGATTTTGTGGTTTTCCTTTTATCCAATCTATTACTGCTGTGAAATCACTCCAGCAAAATGTGGTTATGTTGTTGTTTATGTCCAACGCTTGTGAGACATTTTGAAGCAGCCTTGATAATGCAGCGTTCAGTTCTAATCTTGGTAGCGATATTGTCTGGTTTAACGGTGCAACTCGCGTTTTGGCAGCAATTAGCGTTATTTTATTGTTTACCTTAATATATACAACTGCAGCATATGCTTGATTACTTGCGTCACAGAAGCCATGTAATTCAATTATAGACTGGGTGGTGTAATATGTCCAGCGGTTGATTCTAATTTGTTCTAGATGTGGTAGCTCTTGTTTGTATGTTGACCATCTGTTATCAAATTTTGAGTTGAGTTTTTCATTCCATCCTACGCCAGATGCCCATAAATCTTGAAGCAAGATTTTTGCCTGGACCACCACGGGCGCTAACCATCCCAGAGGATCAAAAAGCCTAGATGCTTCCGATAGAATTATTCGTTTGGATAATGCCGATTTAATTTCCTGCAAGGAAACCTTAAATTAGAACGTGTCTTTTGCGGAGTTCCAGAAGATTTCTAAGGTTTTTATTGTCTCGTCAAATTGTATTGTGTGTAGACCAGTTTCTTTGAATTTCTCTGGAAGTTCTTCCAATATTGTCTTGTTGTTGCTGGCCCATTTTCTGAGGTTGCAACCTCCTATTGAGAGAAGTTCTTGTAGCTCTCTTTGTGCAATTCTTGCCTCTGTTACTGTGTTGGCCCCAGACAGTAAATCATCCACATAAAAATCGTTTAATGCGAGTTTGGACCCAATCGGATATTTTGGTGCTTCATCTATGGCCAACTGTTGTAAAATTTTTGTGATCAGATAGGTTGCAGAGGCTGTCCCATAGGTAACTGTCTTCAATCTATAGCACCTCATTGGCATGTTTGGGTTTGTTCGCCATAGAATTCGTTGAAAGTCCTGATCTTGGCTGACTACTTGTATTTTCCTGAACATTTTCTCAATGTCCGCTGCAATAACATAGCGATGTTTCTTCCATCTGATCAATATCGTTGTTAAATTGTCTTGTTGAGTTAGGCCTACATTTATCATTTCGTTTATAGAAGTACCTGTTGTTGTTTTACAGGAAGCATCGAATACTACTCTTAATTTATTGTGCTATCTTCCTTTAAAATGTGATGTGGCATGTAGTATACTCGACAAGGATCCGAGCCATAATTGTCTCTTTTAACTAGATCCATTTGGTTAAGTTGAATATACTCGTTGATAAACTTGTGGTATTCCTTTTTAAAGCTGTCATCCTTCTTGAATCTTTTCTCGATTTGAAGCAATCTTGCTGCTGCTTTGCCTTTAGATTCTCCTATACCTACTTCTTTGAGTTTGTCATTTTTAAGTAGTATATGAACCTCATAACGCCCATTTTCCAACCTGTTATGTGTTTTCTTATAGTGCTCCTGGCATTCTATTTCATTCGCAGATAGAGTCTGTTTTGGATTTAGTTCTTCGTACTGCCAAAAACGCTTGAGTTGATTGTCAATATCAGCTAACGTAACATAGCTATTTAGCCGAGTGGTTGGTATGTTGCTCGCCTGAGTTAAACGGCCGGAGATTATTTATCAAATTTGTGTTTTTTGAGCAATACACTTGTGTTGTGGATCCCGTTTTATGCCTTTCAACATTATTTCTCCATAAATGTCAGCACCTATTAAAATATCAATAGGACCGGGAGTGTCGAAGGTAGGATCGGCTAGAATTATTTCCTTTTGTAGTTCTCCATCCAAACCCAATATGTTCTTGTCTGGGAGTGGTTTTGTTATCGTTTTTAAAACCAAGGCATTGGTTTGTATCTTAAAAATTGATGGAAATCTAGGTCTTATGTTTATTGTTATCTGTTGATGTGATTTTCCTTTTGTTGTTGATATTCCGGAAACTTCTGCTAGAATCCTTGTTCTTGGCAAACCCAATACTTGTGCTGCTTGTTCTGTGATAAATGTTACCTATGATCCTGGATTGATCTGGCAGGTATAACATGTTGTCTTGCTCTTACAACCTGTTGTCGCATGGTTTTGGTCAAGACAGATTCTGCACAACTTGTGTAGCATGACCATTTGATTCCTCTCGGAGGTGGTCATGGTTTTGAATCGTGGGCATATGTCGATTCTGCGGTTCTTCTGACAGCCTATACAAATATGATTCGTTTGTGTAGCAGCTAAGAAAGCGCGTTTCAATGGTTGAGCTTGAAACCTTGTTTGTTGAGGTGGTACTAGCTTGGTGGTACCAACTGCTTCCAAAGATTGAAAACGCCTTTCTAGAAACATCAAGAATTGGCTTGTTTCTTGAAATTCTATTGGGTTATCCAGCGACCTTTCGTATAGACGTCGTGATTCGGTGTCTAATTTCTTCAGTAAGGTGAAAGGGCTCCACTGGTCAATTTTGATCCCCGTATTCCTTATTGCGTACAGACACTCGGTTGTTATGTCGTGTAAGTTTTTTATAGCTGCTGCTGATTCCGTGCTGCAAACTTGTTGATTCTGCAAAGTGTTCAGGAGGTTGGATACGAGTAATTTTCTGTTGTTGTATCGATTTTCCTAAATTCCCCAGGCTGCATCATAGTTTTCTCCAGTTGTTTCGAGGTGGTTCAATAGTTTTCCAGCTGAACCTTGTATATGACTTTTAAGGTAGTTCATTTTATGTGTTTTTGTAAGTTGTGTGTTGTCATGAACTAGCCGTTTAAATGTGTCAGCGAAACTAATCCACTTCATGCACTCCCCATGAAAATGTGGGATTTCTATTCGTGGTAGACGAATTTCCAATGGTTTCGCTGTGGATAGTTGTTTATTACAACTATCCACAGCGAAAGTTGTTTACATCTAACAATGTTGTTATTGTTATTACGATCTCTTCGTATTTGTCGCTTAGATTTTCGTAGTGTTGATATACGAAATAAATTATGTTAGCTTCTTGTTCTTCAGAAGCTTCAATGCAGATCTGTTCATGAAGATCCATAATCTGCATCATTATCCTTTCTATAAAAAAGAGTTTGTGATTCAGGACTGTGCTGGACTTGTTGTTGCTTGCCAGTACATCCTCAGCTGCACGAATTTCCCTATATAGACCCCTCATTTTTATATTTTGTTGTTTTAACTGATGGGCCAATTTTGTAGGCCTAGGGTTAGCCTCGTCTCTTGATGAGTCGGAAGATTGGCCTTGAGTGGGTTTTCCGGATGATGCAGCCTCACTATCCTGGTCGTTTTTGCTTGACCTCTCAGGTTCATTGTAGCTGAATTTTGAGGTTTGAATTGAACCTACTTTTGGTGATGATGGTAACGATGCTTTGTAGTATTGGTGTGTTAATTCCAATGAAGGTTTGAAATTTCTCACTTCGTTGTCACCGTTGACGTATTCATTTTATAACTTTTTTAAAATTGTTATTTTAGTCTCAAGATACGTCTTGGTTTTCCTCTCCGCGCTATCCTTTTTATAATTTGATACAAGTTGTACTATCTCTCCTGCCTGGGCTGCTTGACTCTGCAATAGGTTTTCCGTCATGGTTTAGCAGCTAAGCTTGGTTTAGATGACACGGGTAAAATTACCGCTCGTTGTTTTTGTGTCGTTAATGATGAGCCCGAGTTTTGCGTTTCGTTGAGCAGCTCGATGATTTCCGGTTATAGTTGGCTTCGGCTGTCTCTGCCTGTTGTTGCTCGGCGTGGACCATATTTTCCTGTTGTTGCCAGGACGTGTAATGGCCTCGAAGGACCAATGTTAATTTCCAAACCACTTTACTTGGTTTTTAAACTAATGTTTTATGGGACTTGATTATTTGTCACTGCCAAATAATCGGAGTACCAGAAAGAGAACTAACTTGTTTGTTGGTTTAATTAATTCTATTTTATTTGAACAATATTCACCGTATTTATATGTTTTGAATTAGCTTAAACTGTTAATCTGGCTGATTATGTGTCAAAATATAAAATGTGTTTTGCTTAACATGCAAAACAAAATTCTTATTTTAAAAACATCTAATTACATAATTGAAATTTAATTAATTTTAACATATTTCGAATTATATGCAAATTAGTTTAATGAGATATTAGAAACCGAAAATGTTCAATCATGAGTTGAACAGTGTTTGGTGTGCGATTTAAAATATACACAGCTGTGTTGACAGCTTCAATCCACAAATTTATTTGAACATCCTTTGCATATAACATTGGTCGTGCACTCTTCACTATAGTTCTCATGTTTCATTCCGCTCTCCTATTTTGTTCTGGCTGTGGTTTCCAAAAAAATTCCATTTTTCGACAAATACTCCTTGAAAATGGTGTTACAGTATTCAGTTCCGTTATCAACATGTAAAACCTTTGGTGGCGACCCAAACTAGTTGCGGGAGAAATTAACAAATAATCTTCATGCCTTTCGCCGTTATTACACTTTCGGAGAACAAATTTTTCCTGAGATCCGGTATGTATAACATATTTGTTAATTTTGATTCGTGTCACGTTTCATCGATAAGTTTTTGAATTTTTACGGTGCCTTTTCCTTTCACAACTAGACCTTGATCATTTCCAAGTTTTACTGAAGCGACAACATTTGGTTGTGAATGTTTATTTTCTTTTGAATCATCAGATTTCTTTTCTCTTCGACTTTTCTTTGAAGCTCGGCACTGGCTAGCAAAGTGCCTCTTTTTTTGACAGTTATAACAAATTAATAGGGATCGGTTACTTCTCTTTTCATTTGAAAACCGTTGATTTGATGAACTGCTGCTACCTGCTTTAGTTTTTTTTCCCTGTCCAAAACGGCTAGCACTGCGATCTGAAAGATCTTTTGTGCTATTGGGATTTGTTAGTCCAGGAGCTTCTCTATCTTCCTAAAAAAGGCGATAATGCTGCCTGTAGAGGCCAATCTATATTTTTCCGGGGTCAAATACCTCTTCCAAATAAAGCCACCTCAGTGTTCACAGAGCAACACACTCACATAGTATGTGTTCTGCAGTTTCTATCTCTTCTAAACAGAGTCGGCACTCTGTCTCTGTGGACAGGTTCACTTTGTTCAAATGATATCTCAGGTTGCAGTGACCTGAAAAAAAACTCACTAGCTTCCTAATATTTTCTTTATTTGAATTGACCGCCAGATCCTTGTGATGAAATGGTCTGATCAAAGATTTGGCCTGTCTAAGGCCGGGGATACAGTTCCAATAGGTCAAGCATTGCATTTTTTCCCCATTTACTAATATTGTAGACTACTGAGGCCCACGGGACGGCACAGAAAGGCTCAGGGCCAAGTTCATCGATTGCCGCGCAAGTTCGTCGGCTATCTCATTTCCAGTGATACTGTGACCAGGTACCCACCACAACCTAACTTTATTATGACAAGAGAGAGATTGTAGCAGTGTATAACATCTTTTTACCGACTTTGAATCCAGACAGTTGGAAGATAATGCTTTCAATGCTGCTTGGCTGCCAGAGAAAATGTGGATGAAGGTGCCCTTAAGACCTTTAGTCATAATAGTTGAGACGCAGGTTTCAATGGCGTGAATTTCGGCTAGAAAAACACTGGGATAAGTTCCCAGGGATTTCGATATTTTGTTGTTGTTTGCATCCGTGAACCAGACTAGGCAGCTGGGTTACTACCTGCTTTAGATACCAGCAACGCCGATTCTGATTCTTCATATGACGTTTAACTGGCTTCTTCGTCCAAAAGTCGTGCTCTAAGATTATCTACCCTTTGCTTTGCCTCATCCAATGATAACCATGATAACCATATCTCAAATTTCTATATTTTTGGGGCAAGCTTCCGAGCATTTTTGTGATAATCGCTACATCACTGACATTTTCTCCTGTATCTTTAATTTGTTGTGCCAAATTTTCCACTTTTGCAATGTGCTGGGAAATGGAATCACTTGAAGTCATTTTATATTGATGGAATCGCTCGTGCACTATCATTTTATTGATTTCCGTCTTTTGTTCATAAAAGGAATCCAACTTGATGATTAACGTAATTTGATTTAAAGCCATTGCGGAGGTTAAGATGAACATGACTTCGCGTCATCCTTAATCCATTTTTGTATTCCGTTTTCATTGATACATCTTCTTTATTTGGCTTTACTTCTCACTATTCACTATGTCTTGTAGAGTTTTTGCTCGCAATGCACACATGATCTGGAAGATAATCTTTGATGTCTTTTTTCTAAATTTTAGCAATTACAGATACTTACTTACAATGCGATACCTGGGCCCATAACCTAATAACTTTTGATTTAGGATTTCACAAGATGTAATGAATATATATTCTCGCAAATAATAACACGTCCAACTTGATTGAATAACAAAACAAGTAGATTTTTTTTATCAAGCATAACAGAATTCACATGATACATTTACAATAAACGAATGCACTCTAAATATATTTTGACATTTGACATTTTTAATAATTCAACATTATCTATAATAATTTACTGCATAAAATATCATATGTGATATGCTTTTTTAGACACTATCACTTATTTAAAAAAATAAATTAGAATTAGTTAAAAAACAATAATTGTACATTACAAACTCGTAAAAACATGAAATAAAATGAATTACTCGACACAAACACGACATTCAAATAATATTCGAAATAAATTATTCCCGCCAATTGGTTGCGAAAAAAAAAATTATTGGTACTACTGAAAAGTAATTTTTCCCGCCAATAATTTGTCTAAAAACACTATAAATACCCAATATACCACAAATTATAAATATATTCCAATAAGCCAATACATTTGTAGTCGTATTTGAGCAAAAAACCTATTGTTTGCGAAATAAAAAATTTTTAAAGTAAACATATCATATGTAAACTATGCAGTAAAAGGTTAAAGTAGATGGTCAAGTAAAGCAAAACTAAAAACATAAAAATTAATTTATAATCTTGAAAATCTAAAACTCAACAAACACAAAATATCAATATTTTATTCCTTTTTTTTTGTATTTCATTATTAATAAATTAGGAGTAGGTGTTTCCTCCTTATTGGTATTTCATATTAATATTTTTTGTTAATTGGCCTCAAGATATTTTGTTGGGTTTCAACGAGACCATATAATATAAAATATAAGATCTTTTATATTCCAAAAAAAAAAAAAAAAAAATATTTTTATTTTGTTTTGGTTTCGTTTAAATTGGATAAATAAAAATTATTAAGTGAAGATTATATCTTAAAATGATATATCATTTTACGAAAAGTAAATATTAATAAATTTATTATTAATTTTAAAAATTTGAATTTTCGAAGAGTATATAAATGTAAGAATGTTTTTAATCCTTTGTGTTCAAATTATTACGATGATCAATACTGCAATTTTAAAACTGATTAGGGTCGGATTATAATATTGTTTACATGACATCTGATAAAAATGTTGCTAATAAAGTTGTCACGTTATTTTTCGCAATTAATAATTGATCTGAGTATAAGCTAAATAATCGACGAGAACGTTCATAACTTATGAATAAATGTTTGTTTACTAAGCTAATATTTACATACAAAATCTATAAATCGTTCCATTAAAGGTTGATTCGCAAGGACAGACAGATTTTTGCCCTAGTTATTTTCAATCATGCTCTGAAGTTAGCAGCCTATTGTATTTTGCTCAAAAATTGGTCTATGTTTATAGTCATCTTGACTCTTATGTCAATTTTTCTTTATTTCATATCGAATTGCGCTTAGTAGTGACTGACCAAAGTTTTCTATTGTGAATTTGTGAGATTTTTGAAGTATTTTGTTGTAATTGGTTTCGTGGTACAATTAATTTTCGTTTTGTTTTTCTTTTTTTTTATTACATATTTAAAAAATTCATTTTTTTTTCAGTTGTACGTTGTAGCATTTATTTTTGACATTTTTTGATATTTTATTTAAATTTCAATTTACTTTTTACTTTTGATACAAAATTCTCAAAAATGTCTTTATCAAGACAAGAAATTTTAAATATTTTAAATGGTGACCTTTTCATGCTAAGTGCTGTAGCTGGCTTTTACTTCGCGTACGAAAGCTACCGTATCAGAGAAAGGTCGATCACTGCAGTGGGTCAATCCTGGTTTCTCATAGGAATAGGAGAAGGAAAAATATTTCCATTTTTTATAGCAGTTTAGAAATAATTCCCTATATGCTTATTCCTGTATGTTTTATAGACATTTTTTTTCACGTTTTTCTTTATACCAATTTGTGACCCGGGCAAAAAACATTGAAATTTAAAATTGTTTAAATAATTTCATTATAATTTAATAAAAAATGGGACTTAATAATAAAAGTAAGTATTTTATGTTAAACATGAGTAAGTCAAATAATAAATTATAAATTATTAGAAAAAAAAATACAACAAGATAACAAACCAAAATGTTAAAACCCATTATTAACATGCGGTTCATTTGCGCACCAACAGACATGTTACTCTATTTTCTCTATTTAAAAATTCACACTTAAATTTTCCAGGAATAAGTGATATATATATATATATATATATATATATATATATATATATATATATATATATAATCCACCGTTATATTTTAAAACATATATAAGGACAGTGACATTATTTTTGAGTTGTAGTATTTTATCTATTGTGGCTTGAATTTGTATTGAAGGATTGACGATAGTGAAATATGGACCCTGTTACAAAAAGAAGTGATTATTTTAACTGTAACATACTATAATAATTGAATAATAACAATAAAAAATAAAAATGCAGATAATCACTTTTATCACTTTATAGATGGTGTAAAAATGCACTCCTGGTCACTCAAGAACTTTTTTCATTTTAGGGAAAAACCATTAAATCTTACAGAGATGTTGGAGGAGTTGGCAGATATGTCCGACGATGAAAGCCCTGAGCCTTGTAATGTATTTTTAGAACCTCCACAGTATAGTTTTGATACGGATGAAGATTTGGGAGAAGAGGATGCTAACGATCCCAATTGCCTCAGCAAGAATAAACTTTTGGCAACAGTAGAATTACAAATTGATCAACATGATGAGGATATTGATGAAATAAAACCTGTAGCAAATTTACTACAAACGCGAATCGCTCAAACGTGGCAGCAAGGGGATGAGGATAGTCTTCATCTACCATCATTTTTTTATCAGTTTAAGTCATGGGAAGGCACAAAAAATTACCCATTAAGCCTCAGTGTGGCCAGCAATGCAATTGAATTTTTCAAATTATTTTTTTCAAACACTTTTGTAGAGTCAGTGATAAATCACACTAAAAATTATGCTGCAATGAAACGAAATAAAACAATAAACATCGATACTGACGATTTTTACGCATTCATAGAGGTGTTGATTGTTTTCGGGTACAACATGGTTCCTCGCAGTCGCCTATACTGGTCTAAGGATGAAGATATTCGTAACAAGATTGTGGTAAAATGGTTGCGCCGAAATGTGTTCGAAGATATATTTGGCAACATACATTTTTGTGATGTTCATAAAATCGTCGATATAAACGATCGATTTGCAAAAATCCGTCCGTTTATTAATCATTTGAACGAGATGTTCACAAAATATGCACGTCGACACATTTCAAAATATATAGATCGAAACATTTCAAAATATCGCATGAGCATTCGGGGTAAAAAGTTTTATATGCCAGTATTGCTATGGATGCTAGATTTGGCCGTAACTAATGCGTGGTCCCTAAGTAAAACCTACGGATGTCAAATGAACCAAATAGAGTTTGGACGACCATTAGCTAACGCATTGTTAGTTCAACACGGGAAACTTTTAGTACCACGAAGATCTACTAATGTGCCCGTATTACTGGCGAGAGGGGCTCACAATACCGTAAAAGCAGGATCACAGCTTTTTACTAGCTCCAACTTCTTTGTTTAAAGTTTCTGCGGTACATTGCACACCAACCGAGGTAAAATTGTTTTTACTTGCTATCATATTTGATTCCATTTAAGCTGGGGTTCTTTTCTATGACAAAAGACTCCAACCTTTGAGCTATAAAACCAAAAATTTACTTAGTTTTTTAATGAAATAAAAATATTTACAATTTAAATATCTTTTTTAAATGCTACATTGGATGTCCTGATTGCAATTCCGCCACGTATGTTTCTCTTTTCGTCCAGATTCCCATTGTACCCTGATTGTTGGTAATGTTGGTAAATTTTAGCATGGAAATGCAGTTTCAAGTAGCTTAGGCTTGGTCTTGAAGTTGTTGGAGAGTGGATTTAGTACAGATTTCGAATCTAAGTGCTTATGGCAATTTGGATTTTGATATGGTAGATTTTTTACTTGAATCTATTCATTGCGGATCTTCGTCTCCCCCCTTCTTCTTTTATTTGTTGCTAATGCATCAAATGGCTTTTCGAAGATAGCTTTTTTGATCGAAGATTTTTGATATCTCCTTCGACTGAACCTCGTTTACTGTCAATATACTCTTTACGTTTCAGTTTCACTTCTATATCTCGTTCCCTTACTTCCTCTTCGAAAATCATATTATCATCTGCCAGGTATGGAATTTTTCTTTAAATACCCTGTTAAACATAAGTTTCGCAGGGCTCACGTTTGTTGATTGGTAAATCGAATTCGTGTAAAATAGGTTTTAGTACTTCGATCGTCCTTTCACTTGTACATGTCTTCATTACTGCCACAAGCACAAATCGACTGTAATCATCGGTTATCACCAAAATTGAATCCCTGTTGGGCAGTGGGCCAAGAAAATTCATCCGTATTTGTTCCATGGACCCTCAGGTAATTGCGTTATATACAAAGTCTCTGAATTTTTTTAGATACCATGTAACCACTGTCGCGAAAGAAAAAAAAAGGTTTCATACCAGCGATAAAAAAAGTCTAGTACGGAGAAAGCCGTAAATTATTGTTGACCATCGTGTTTAGGTTTTTTGTTTTATCATCGAGATGACCCGTTATATATACGGGCTATATAAAGCGGAAAAAACACGAGGGGAGAGATGTGTTTGAACTGTGTGATAACAAACTAGAAATCAAAATAAAGATATATCTAAAATATTGCATGAAGCCATTTTGTAATCAAGTAGAGGAAAAAATAAATAAATAAAATTAAAAATTTAAAGTTAGTCAGAAAAAGGGTTAATCATATAAATAGTAAAAAGAAAATCATATAAATAGTAAAAATTCAAATTATTTATATTGACATTATAGTGAATTCCTTAATTATAGTGAAGAACAATTATATAAGAAAATAATAAGTTAGAAACTATATGTCTATATAAATATATGTAAATATATCAGTGGTTTAGTTGAATTGTAAAGAATTACGGAAAAAATAACATTAAAAATAAAAAAACAAGCAAAACAATAATATTTTAAAAACTTAAGTAAGCAAAAATTATAAATATAGTACATATAGTGTTTAACGTTATTGAAATTGTGTTGTGCTGTTGCATCAAAGACATAATAAGAGCAACCATCTTAATTTTGAATATAATATAACATACAAGTTCCAGTAACATAACAAAAAAAAATATATAATATCAGAAAAATAATAATAACAGTAAAACACCGTATTACGAATCAATTATTCTAATCATCATATCAACCCGCATCATCACCATCAGCTGATCAACTATCATCACAACAACAACAACAACTGAAAAATCATTACAACAAAAACAATCAAAAAACAAGAAACACAAAAAAAATTATAAATAATTTTAAGGCTCAATGTGGTGGAGGGGTTGTAAGTTTTTTTTGTTCATTTTTTAGTTAAGAATTTTTACTTTATTTTTGTTTAAAATATATAAATTTATTCTGAAAACAAGTTTTGTTTTTTCAAAATTTTGGTGGGTTTTTTTTATCTCTGGATTAATTTTTTCTTTCGCTCATGGTAATGGTTTTTTTTTGTTCGTTTTTTTTTTGAAATGATAGTGTAACTATTTTCGTAATAAATAGGGGTAGGTTTAGGAAGGTATCATCTGTCTTATCTAATTTTTCCTTTCCCTAATGTCCTTTTTTTTTTTTTTTTATCCCTTCCTCCAGCGGCAAAGCAAGAACTACAGATGCCTTATACCGTTTACCACGCCCATCCTCTGAGCTTTAGCCAAGCTAAACCAGTCCGCTGATGAGGCCTCTCTGTTAGTTAAAGAAAATTTCTGTTTACCAATTCCTCTTGGGTATTGTCTTGGGGGGCAACAACGAAGGGGAATTGTTACAACCACTTAACAAGTATTGCAAGCTTTGACATAATTCGTTACATCATTATCTTGATTATACCACCACGTTTTCGTTCTTAATGACTTACCCGGGTGTCCCCCATGTGCCAACTCGAGTATTCTCAATTGGATACTTTTTGGAATAACTATTCTTCGGAAACACAGTAATATTCCATTCACCTCTGATGTCGTCTGAATACCGCTTATGGTGTGACATCTGCTGTGGCTATTTGCCGTATTTCAAACCACACTTTAGATCTGTTATTTCTTCGTCCTTCATAATTTTTTCTTTAATTTCATCCATTGTAATAGCTTTTGGTGTGGTGCTATTCTGACCACTTCATGTAGATATTTTTCCCGTTTTTCGTCATATCTTTCGAAATTTGGTTGACATAGCCTTGACAATGGTTCGGTTATATTCGTTCTTCCGGGTCTATGTACCACGTTCATGTCATATGATTGTAAACGCATTACCCATCTCTCTATTCTCGGGCACGGTTTTGATGCAGGTTTAAATAATACCTCTACCGGTTTATGGTCAGTTATCAGATCAAATTGTTTTCCCATTAGATACATTTTAAAACGTTCGACTGTCCAGACTAAAGCTAACGCCTCCTTTTCGGTCTGAGAATATTGCTTTTCGATATCCGACAAACCTTTGGGTGCAAAAGCTATTATTCTTGCCTTCCCTCTGTCATCCTCTTGCATCAACATACCGCCGAAATATTCGACTCGAATTTTTAACGGTTCACTAATTGTTGCTAGATCTGGGACATATATACCTACATAATTAAGTATACCTAGAAAAATGCAAATTTCTTCCTTCGTTTTTGGTCGTCTAAAATTTTTGATATCGCTAACCTTGTCCATTGTAGGTCTGATGCCATTAGCATTTAATATATTTCTCATAAAAACAATTTCGTTTTTTCTATATTGACACTTTTCTCTATTCAAAACTACTCCATTATCTTTTAACTTTCCTACTACTTCTTCTAATATTCTGTCATGATCCTTAAAATCCCTTGCATAAATTAAAATATCATCGATATATATCACGATTCCCACTAACAAGTTTTCCATTGTTTTCTGAAAAATTTCGCTGGCACATGTCATTCCGAACATTAACCTTTTAAACCTATAAACCCCCTCCTGTGAAATAAATGTTGTTATTCAACATTTCGATCCTATCATCCGTCCCAATTAAAGGCTCATACTTTTGGATCGATCGTATATCAAAAGATATTATTTCCAAACTAACAGCCGTTTCACAACTCATTATTTCAACACGAATTACTTTATAAATTTCAATATTATTACCATTGTAATCTTTTAATTTGTTTCCGTTTGTTTTATCTTCCTTTATCATCTTTATATTTCTTTCCTTCGCTTTAAAATATGTTTCTGTGCTAATTATATGAATTGCGGTACCCGTATCTACAGTCATTCCTATATTTACTTTGCCTACTATACAGACCACTACTATATTTCCATTCCTTTTATTATTCCTGTCTATCACTTTTAATATGTTGCTACTCTCTGACGATTTATTCCCTAATTTTGATTTGCAAACTTTTTTAAAATGGTTGATCTTTTTACATTTGCTACACTGCCTTCCTATCGCTGGATAACTTTTGTCTCTATTTATGTGACCTGTTCTACCACATATAAAACAGGAAAATTCATTTTGCTTACCTCTCATCAATTTTGCCTTTATTTCGCACATTTCTACCAGCACTAGGATATTTCGGTTCCGATCGACTTCGATGCATTTCATGGTTTTTCCGGTTTTTCTCTTTGTTCATACTGACTTTCTGTATCTGTTTGTTTACCAACTCTATAATTTCCAATCCTTGGGCATCTTGCGGCAAATTATAATAAATGTCCTGTAATTCTATACCACCATTAAACAGCATCTTGAATTTTTTTATTTTGTTATCCTTTATTTCATTTGCCTCCACCATTACGTTAAATGCTCGCTTCCACTTTTCCTAGTTTAAGGCGATGTTACCCTCTAAACTTAATTTTTGCAATGCGCCTCTCCTGTTTTTTATTTTTTCTTTAATTATTTTCTTGTTTCGGATTTAATTATTATAACCACGATGATTTCGGATTCGACCTCACTTTTTTTTATTTTATTTTTTCTTCGGATTTAACCTTTAATTCGCTTTTTATTTACTTTTTCTTTTCTTTTATCCTCGTCGCCAATGTAATACTATTCATTGTACAATATGTTAATTAAACACAAGGATATTTTATATTTGACACGCTTTTTATTCTACCACTCCGATACATCCGGATGGCGATTTTCGACTCCCGTTTTATACGTTTTTTACCCGATAAACCATAAATAGTTTATCGTGTATTCCCTACACACCGATGCTCACATTATTGTTACTATATAAGCTACAGATTTTGAATGTGCGTTGCGCATATTAAATAATTTTTGTTTTTAAATATAGATGTCTTACTTTGGTAAATTTACACTAACAATGCCTTATATTTCAAACCAATTTGGAATAATTTTAAACCAACCCTTTCTTAATTGGTATATAATAATTCTAGTCTATCTCTAATTGCAATGCTTCTCACCAGAGGCACTATAATTTTTTTTATGTTTACAAGTTGGTAAAGCAAATGTCATTCCGTTTTAGTTTATGAAAAAACTACCAAAATTCAAAACAAATTTTAACGCTTGTAATTAAATGACGTGTATCTAAAACTGAAGTGAAGGTTATACTATTATTGTTTTTCTTTGTCATGCAAATAAAAACAATAGTTCTAACCGCTAGCTAGATTGTGCACTGAGAAAAAAGTGTATTGGTCGTACGACGATAACGTATAGAAAAGTAAATTCTAGATACATTTCCATTACAACTAGAAATTCCAATCATCAGTATTGGCAAAAATCCTATAATATTTTAAACAGTTTTCGCTTAAATACGTATAATAATTTATATCATGAATTAAGCTTTAAAATAAAATAAAAATTTCATATGTTCATATATCATAATATTTACTTTTTGTTTTATCTTATTGTAAAGTTAGGACACTCTTATTGGGTAACATTACTTTATTCGAACATGAACAATACGGTTTTTTCAAAATAAATCATATTACTTTCTCTTTCTATAAATGTACAAAATTTTTAGATAAAAACTACTAACCACTATATTTATTGTAGAATCAACAATACATAATAGTTATTCTTTATTATTGAAAGGGAGATCGCTAATATGTATTGATATTAGTCCTATTCCCTCTGTTATCCATACTAAAACAAACGGTACATTTCAAAATGTGTATTAGTGCAAAAAAAAACGAATAAAAAATGCACTCACATTCAAATATAACAAAAGAAAACAAACATTTGTATTGCGCATGTATTGTGTTTTATAATTAAAAATCAAAACCAAAAATTTAACACTATGTACTATACCTATACATCTTGGTGATTTTTTAGTATTGAAAAGGATATCGCTAATAAGTATTGATATAAGCCCTATTCCCTCTGTTATCCGTTAATGAAAAAAACTTGGTGGATAAATACACAAATAACTTTGGATAATTAGAGTGAACGGATGTGATTTTGAAAAGTTAAAAATAAATGTGTTTAAAGTGTAAAATAATAATTAAAAAAGACAATTAAATATTATAAAAAATAGTGCAGTATACAAAAGAAGAGTTTAATTGGTGTTAAGTGAAATATATATAATTATTTAAAATACCTATTAATATATCATGAGCATCTGGAAGGATCGATTAACCGCGTGGAATTCAACCAGTTTGATTGCAATTTTTGAAGGTAAATTTGCATTTAACGAGTATACTTAGTTAGCATTTATTTTAGCCTGTTTTAAATTAGTTTACTTATACTTATTTACTGATAAATTTATATTGCATCTTCATGTTTAAAAATAAAATCTAAAATACTTAGTAAAAGTGCAACTCGCTTGATCAATTCAATAGAAATATTTGTCGATTTTCCGTATAAATGTGACTGATTTTTTTGGGTTTAAATTTTAAGTTTGAATATTATTTATATTAAGAGTAAACTGATATATGTTATCATAAGTTTTTTCTAATATACTTAGTCGAAATTTAATATAATTATAATCTGTAATTACATAAGATAAATGATAATCAATTTAAAGCAATGATGCACGCGGTGTTTTATCCTCAATGGGGAAGCGTCATGTGTATAAATAAATTTTTATAATTTTTAAATAAGAACCACAAAAAACTTAAAATCTCGGCGGTCGATCAGTGAAAAGCGCTGTGTATATAATTCTTATATGATATCAGTTTTATTAATGCAGGCTATCATAAAAAATATTTTTTTTAGGAGCGTTCTATCACGTAGCTTTTTTACTTTATTTAATATTTTAGATATTAATATTTTTAATATTTCAATATTGTAGTTGAAGTAATTGATGATGAATCATTTAGTATATTAGACTACGACGATGTTTGTAGAATTGTAAAAAAGCTGGGCCAAGAATTAAATTTTGGAATTATTTTTCTGCCGAATTTAGCAAGAATGTGTTATTGGTAAGAACTTTTTGTGAAGTAATTTTAGTTTCTTAATTAGAAATTTAACGATTTGCTGTAATTTTAAATTTTATAATATGGTTTAATTTCAGCTTTTGTTATGGTTTTTGATTGAGCTTTAATATTGATTAAAATAATTTTAGATTGATAACCTAAAGAAATAGCAGTCAAGAAATTCTAATAGCACTCTTTCTTATATTTCGAATTTTACGCCTTCCGAAGATTTTTATTTTGAAGAAATTCATTTTAGTGGCTTGGGTTCTTTGCCAGCAAAGCCTACAGATAATCCAGTTCCAGCAAACGATATCCCATTACAAAAGTTTGAGGTAGCAAATTCTGAGCCGAGTTACATTGAGGTAAATATCATGTATTAAAAAAGTACTTTTGGAAATAATAAACATCCATTTTAAAAAGGTTGCAGATTATTTTGCAATAAACAATCAAATTATTGCGCTTGAAGCACGACCTTCATCAGCACCGCTTTCATCATTGAGCAAATCAACTGGATACATACAGCTTAATCAAATATTTTTACGAAAAATAATTAAAAGTTATAATTAATTAAGTGGTATTGGACGTTATTCGAACCAAGAAAGTGCTGATGCGTTTATTTCGCTAGTCTCAGTAAGTTTAAAATAGATTGTAGTAGGAAGTGCGATTTTTTTTATTTTATTTTTATTATATTTTCAGGAAACTTTTTTCGTTCAAGAAGAACTAGATAAAATAAGAACTCAATTACGTATAGAAAAAAAAACTTTACAGCCAACTTTATTTTTTGAAAATACTGCAAATATAAGCGAGACGAGAAAATTTGGTCTCATTAAACAGTTTTGGGTCATGAGGCATGAAGGAAAACATAAACAACTAAAAGAAAGAATTTTGCTGTTGCAAATTTTACAAGATTTAGAAGAAATATTTGTCATACGATTGCTGAACGGCTTCAGTTAGGATTTTTCAAAAATAAACTAGACAGTAACTTTATTTAATTCTTAGTTGTGGAAAAAGAAATAAATAACTATGATGAAACTTTGGACGGTACTATATTAGAAAGTTTACAAGGTATAAGTCATAATATTAAATTTGTTAATTGGGTTGAAATTTCAAACGTTAAAATCAAATCAGAAATCGTTGTTGCATATGATATAGAAGATGATTTACCATGTTTCGCTTTGATTCGAAGTTTTGCAGTACTTCCTAATCAAAGTTGTTTTCTCATTTGTCAATTGTTAAACACGATTTGTTTTGATTATCATCTATATAGTTTTGTTAAAGATAAAACGAACATCCAACACTCAATTGAATTAAATTTAAATAAGTTAACATTGCAAATTTTAAATAAATAAAAAATCTTTGTTTTACGTTACTGGGTTTTAAGTATTTTTTTAAAACTGGATTATTTGTAAATGACTGCTTTAATGAGTAATAATAAAAAATGAAAATTATATTTTTATGTTGTTTTACATTCTGATACATTCTGATATATATCACCACAGAAAATTAGAAGTTTATAATTTTACTAAACTAGTGTACTCCTTAAATAAAGGCAGAGTTCCCAGTTTAACATTCCCCAATTTAACAATACCATGGTAAGTATTTCAAATATTTATAAAACATGAATTTTTACTTGTCCTATCATTATGTTACTATGGTCTATATATGTACCAAGCAATCCCGTAAAAAAATAAGAACAACGTAACTAAATATGGGATTTATTCCATTATGATATTGAAATTACTATACTATAGTATTGAAATAATTACCATATACAAAGAGAAGATGCCTATACCCATTAATTGCAGTCACACATTTTATTGAAATCTAACCTATACTTTTATTGTTATTAGTTACATACAGTGAAGGTAATCTTACAGATACATGAGTTTTTTCTCAATGTTTAAGGAAGGTTTACCCAGTGAAGTATAGATATTGTTTCAAAAATTACAGAGCTTATTTCTATATTTCTATTAAATAAATCCTATAAAGATGGTGTGACACATCAATAACTTAAAGCACAATTACCAATACTGTATTGTTTACATTCCCTCGGCAATTGTTTTATTATCTATGTTGGAACTGACGCATTAACTATCTAGATAAAAGCTTTGCATATTAGATTGTTTGCTAAAGTATAGAACATATAACTAGAATATCTTGTTGTCCCAAAACAGCCTATAAATATTGTTAGAAATCAAGTAAAAAACACGGTAGTTTACCTATTTTTTCTCTCAGTGTACGATCATTTTTAATTAATAGTGCACACGAAATCATTTTGTTATTTAAATTCTAACTACTGCTAAACGTAGAATTGAAACTTGGTTCTTACTAAGGGAACAAATTTATTTCCTGTTGTACCAAAGTAAGACACCTATTTTGTTGTGATTAATATACTATAATATTAATTAATATAATATTTTTGTTATGTGAAATCGACAGGGCAGGGAATTTCATTTTAATTTGATGTTTAACGTATTGTTGCATACGTTGAATGAAAAGTAATAATAACGGTAATTCAGTGCGAGAAATTGATAATATTAAACTCATAATACGCATCAAATTTAACGCGGATTTCAAGTTGTATAGTCGTGCTACTTTTTTTTTGTAATGGAGAATAATAATAAAGCGTAAGTTGTGGATTATAAATAACAAAATAACAAAATGTAAACCAAATTAAAATAATCCTTTATAGGAAACGTACCATAAATAGAGCTCAATTTGAGAAAATGATGAAGCAGCACCGTGATATAGCAAAAAACCTAACCAAATCAGATGTTGGCGTGATCCAAGGATTTTGGCAAAAATTAACGGACGAGTTAAATACGATAAGACCACCAATTAAGGAAACTGACTAGTGGAAAAAAGTTAGGGAATTATTTGTATTACGTGTCAATATTTATGTTTTTTTTTTTAATTTGAATTCAGGTTTGGAGTGATCATAAATCTTCATTAAGTAAAAAGCTACTTAGCATTCTCTAAGTGATAGTTAACGACTACTTTGTTCAAATTAATAAGCAAATTACGTTTCCCCATTTGGAGCAGGAAGTAATACCACTTTACTTACGAGATAGTTTCGATGGATCACTAAAGGTACAGAAGTTTGAAATTCCACTTAAGCGAACATTTAACGATGGAAACAATAGAAACTTCTCAATTTAAATTCTTACACCAAATCAAGATAAAATGGACGCATTGCAATGCCCCGAAAGAGCGAAAATTGATGAAGCTGTTAGACAAACATAAATATCCAGCAACATCTTTACGAAAACATAACAAATCAATGTTTTAAATAACCGATTTAAGAAAATTTTAATGTTAAAAATAGCAAGTTAATACAATCAATACGAGTCGATGAGATTTGTTGGCAATGTCATGTATGACCCAAACCATCGAATTAGAAGTAATGCATAAGATATATGACAAACAAGATTTAATCTTTAACAAGATTTGTACTTAGCTCTTCCACAATTCCACAACATGAATTGGCTTTCACTTGCCAGCACAATAATTGCCTTTGAAAAATTTCTACTGGTTCACCCTTGTTAGCTCGTAATTGAAGGAAATTAGTCAATGCCCAATGTCCTAATCCAAATTGTAATTTCCAACAATACGAGTTGATAATAAATCACAATGTTCGCCTTTATTTTATTAAAATATCAATGCCTACTGTCACAGAATGTCACCATCTTCAATTAGCCGACCCTAATTTCAATAAAACTAATGAAATTGAAATTGTTTTAGGGTCTAACAAATTTTTCGAAATTTTAGAAAGCGGCCAATTAAAAGGAAATGATGAAAACCTTATAGCACTAAACACAGCTTTTGGATGGGTGCTATCAGGGGAAACAAGCAGCCAACTTTCGAAAATATGCAGCCTGAATATCACATTAGATGAAGACAACATCGATTGTACATTACGAAAATTTTGGACAATCCCATCAATACATCATATAAGGAAGAAGAAGAGGAAGTTGAAGTGCATTATAAGGCAAATGTAACAAGAGAATCAGATGGGAGATATACGGTTGCATTACCATTCAAGCCACCTGGCCCAGAACTTGATCAATCAGTAGTTCTGGCCATAAACAGATTGAAATCGCTTGAGCGACGAATGCAGAAAGATCAACAATATAAGAGACTTTATTCGGAATTCATGGACAATTGCTTAAAATTAGATCATATGGTAAAATTCATGAAAATGATATACTTACTAATACTTACCATTGCTATCTACCCCATCATGCAGTCCTCAAAACTTCCACCACTCCAACCAAACTGAGAACAGTATTCGATGGGTCTTGTAAAACCACAAATTGAATTTCAATAAATGAAAATTTAATGGTTGGTCCCACGATCCAACCAACACTCTGGTCAACTTTAATGCGGTTTCGTATACATACATTCGCACTAAGCGCTGACGTTGAAAAAATGTACCGTCAAATAAGGGTGCGAGAAAAGGATACGCATTTTCAACGGATAGTATGGAGACAGTCTCCTAATTTACCAATAGAACCTTTTCGGCTAAAAACAATGACATATGGAACTTCAGCAGCACCATTCTAGCCACTCGATCGTTGGTTCAATTGGCAATCGACAATGAACAAAATTTTCCAAACTTGGCACATATCATCCGAAATGATTTTTACGTGGATGATCTATTGACGGGTGCACCGACCATCAATGAAGCGACCAATCTCAAAAGAGAGTTAATTAGTTTAATGGATTCAGGTGGCTTTCCGCCGAGGAAATGGGTTTCTAACATACCTGCTCTATGTTATGCTGCTGATCCAATCAATATCGATGATAATGACGCTGCCATCAAGGTTCTAGGATTGGCATGGGATTCAAAAAATTACGAATTTCAATTCAAGGTTAAATTGCCTGACAATATAAAATGTCAGAATCTTTCAAAGTGATCGACCTTCTTGGATGGATGCTCCATCAATGATTATAATCAAAATATTGTTTCAGAAGCTATGGTTACGTAAGTTGGGGTGAGATGATGAATTACCTCCAGATATTGAAAAAAAGTGGCGACAATTGCGCAACAAGTTTGATCACTTCCAGCAAATCAGAATACCGAGATATGTTGCATGGGCTACGGAAACCATACAGTTTCATGGATTTTGTGATGCGAGTAAGTCAGCCTATGCAGCCGTAGTTTACTGTAGAATTAAAGACATAAACGGCAATGTTCAAGTCAATTTGGTGACGTCAAAGACAAAAGTGACACCCTTAAAACTGATAACGTTGCCGAGATTAGAATTATGCGCTGCGGTACTACTGAGCAGGTTACTAGTCAAGGTGAAGGAGTTCCCACAAGTCAACAGCAAACAGTTTGGGTAGACAGATAGTTCAATCGTATTGGCTTGGCTGTCCGACCAACCTCGTCGGTGGAATACCTATGTTGCCAACAGAACTTCAGAAATCCTCAATACAATGCCGAGAAACAAGTGGGATCATGTCAAATCAGCTGAGGCTTACTACCAGAAGCCTTACAATCTTTTGATTTATGGTGGCACGGACCAGTGGTTAAAGGACAACGAAACAACTTGGAAGACCAATGACAATATTATATTCGGTTCAGAAAGAAGAGCGTAACAAATGGAAGATAATTCAATGTTTACACGTAAAAATGTCCAATGAAACTATGGAATTTTTATTCAGTCAAATCTCATCATGGAGGAAAATTCGACGAGTACTCAGTTACTGTATGCGATTTATCAATAATTCAAAACAAAAACTTATAGAGAAGAGAGACATTGGTGCACTCACAGTCAAGGAGCTACAATTTGTGGAGCGGGCTTGTATATTATGGTGTCAACACGAACATTACCCTGAAGAAATGACAAATTTGGACAAACCTGATTCTTCGCTATCAAAGGGAAAATTATCAACTTTGGCTCCTTTCATTGATGGTCATGGCATGCTACGAGTCGCCGGCAGGTTACAGAATGCAGACTGCGCTTATGATACAAAACATCCTATCATTTTGCTAAACTCACATATCCTAAGCAAAATGATAGCTACCTATTATCATTTTAAATACTTCCATCCTGGTCCCTCCTTATTATCTTCTCTGATTAAACAAAAGTACTGGATAGTAACTGGCAGAAGTATGATACGAGGAATTGCGCAAAAGTGCCAAAGGTGTGTACGACAGCGAGCATCAACAAGCATTCAATTGATGGGCACATTACCGACATCCCGAGTTACTATGGCGAGACCCTTCAGTCGAGTTGGTGTGGACTTCTGTGGACCAATTGCCATTGCCACGAAAAAGGGAAGAGGAGCAAAATCAATAAAAGCATACATATCCGTTTTTGTATGCATGATAACAAAAGCCGTACATTTAGAGGTCGTATCGGATTTAACAGCTGATGCGTTTTTGGCGACATTAAAACGCTTTATAGCTCGAAGAGGATTGCCAACCGAAATTAATTCTGACAAAGATTAATTCTGAAAAATTTAAGAAAAGAAAATGATTATAATTTAAATTTTATAATTTAATGTAAGTTTATAGTTTATACTCATATCTTGTTTACAAACAAATCATTATGTAATTTGACATTTATCTCACCCACTGCACTGAATTATTTGTATGATCAAATTATAATTAATGTTATATAATTAGTTAGATGACGCCACGAGATTATCCAATTTGGTGATAATCTCGAATTAAAAATTATAGCAATAAATAGAATAATGTAGAATAGAAATTGGCGATAAAATATTGTAGTGGGGATGCCTTTCTAGCAATAATTTGTATAAAAGTCCAACAAATTAGTAACATGGTGACATTCTGTGACAGTAGGCATTGATATTTCAATAAAATAAAGGCGAACATTGTGATTTATTATCAAAAAAAACTAAGTTGTGGAAAATATTACTCGTATTGTTGGAAATTACAATTTGGATTGGGACATTGGGCATTGATTAATTTCCTTCAATTACGAGCTAACAAGGATGAACCAGTAAAAATTTTTCAAAGGCAATTATTGTGCTGGCAAGTGAAAGCCAATCCAACAATGGTTCCCTTCCAAAGGTTTAGAACAGTGTAATGTAATTTCCGAAATGCAGTTTTATTTAATCATGTAAAGTTCGTATACCTCTAAATTGGTTAAAATAGATTTCAGTTAAACCGTAAAAGAATTTTATTCTGTGTATGACTTGTAAGAATTGAGGTTAGACGAAAATATATTAGAAACCACTAAGCCCAGTCAATAAACTGAACATCCTAAAACAACAAATTTGAAGAAAAAAAAAATTAATCTAAATATAATTAATCACATTTGGGTATAATTTAAAAATATTATTAATAAATCAAAAATTATAAATAATATCTCAATAAAAATAAAATAAAATAAACAAATCACGAACTAGTCAATATATTGCGGTTTAGTATGGTATGAACATTATATCTGCGTATGTATGTATATTAAAAATCGACGAACACTAAAAAGGTCATGAGATAAAAATTGATGCGGGGCCTGAATTAATAGTCAATTCCTTTAGAATTGTTGGTTCTTTGTTTTAAGATTTTTTTTTTTTTAAAATATAATTAAATTTTCTAACCAAACGATGTTGATCTCTATTTGTAAAATAAAATTGGGAGGTCTTGTTTCGATCTAAAGAACATCTACTTTCAGAAATTGATGAGTATGGGAATTCACAAACAGGAAGATATTTTACACATACTATATTTCGTCAATATATGGAACATAATATAATTGAATTAAAATTATGATAATGTTTAAAGCGAAGATCACATTGAGTCTCGCAACAATGTCGAACACTCTTTATTTTTATAGACTGGTACATCAAACGTGTCACGACATATAAAATAAAATTCAACATCACAATTGTTATCATTCCATTTATGTCCGATTGGTCCATAAAAATGAACACATCGTTCATTTGCACCAGTCGGTTCTGAGCTACCCCATTTTGTGAATAAAAATTGATGTCCCGTAGTTGCCCAATAATGCTGTCCTTGACTTCCTAGATCCGTACCACTAGTCCAAAAATTGGTATGAGTCAAATTAAAGTTTGAGTTGAGCGTATTAATAATTGATAAAATACGTTGATTTTCAAAATCCGTGCGAACATCAATCAAGTACATACCGTTATATGTACAGAAACGCATTGCTTGAAACCAATTGGCCTGGAAAAATATAAATAAAATTAAAAAAAAAACGACAAATATGTTTACAAAAAATTACCGTATCTGGATAGCTGACATAATAATTGCTACCATCTTTATGAAAGTTTTCAGCTGAGTTAACAATGCTGACAACTAAAAGACTTAGTACTACCACAACCAGTTTCATTTCGAATTTGAAATAAAAAAAATATTTTAATTCTTTTTATAGTGTTTCAGTTGATAAGACTTATGATGATTCATAAATTTATTTTAATCGGTTCTTTTTCGGAATAAATATTTCTGATGTACCAATTTGGCGGAAATGAAATCATCATTCATATACCAATATATGGAAAAAAACACTCAAATATGATAAAAAAAATAATTATTGAAGATTCATTATGTTTAGTAATTGATTGCTGAAGATTATTTTTGACATTCATAATTGTTTACTTATGGACTCGTCAGCAGACTATAATGCTTATTAGCGAATTTAAAAATACCCGCGTCTTTACAATTCAGTTGATGTAAATATTAAGGCCGTTTCCCAATCACCGACTTATTTATTTTGACCGACTTATTTGAATAAGTCTGCTAGCGAGGTGACTTATTTGCTATCTCTCTCTTTCAAAAAAAACTTATTTGGTATCAAAAATGGTAGCAACCATTTTTTTTTACTTGTCAATTTTGTCTTGTCAAATTTATGTTGAGCGTTTTTTTTTTAATATACACAAAAAATGAAATTTATTTTTGGAACGCTTCTTCTGAAACGAGAAGGTGTTTCTTTATTAAAACTGGGTCTCTGTTTAGTAAGCCGTCATACATAAAGCTCCGCTTCATGGAGCAATATCTCAACCCCAGAAAATTGAATGGTTTTAATATGTAAAGATACAAATATATGTATTTATGAACTGCAAATTTCAAAATTAGCTTAAAATTAAAATACATACCTTCCGCATTCCACGTTTCTCCAGACGCAATAATAAATCTTCATTACCTTTGAGGCATAGTTTAATATTTTTGTTCACTAAATAATTAATAATAAAAATTGCTTTTTATTGTTCATTTTAATTTTTTATTTTGCAAGTACACAAATTGTGAAATTCGTCGAAAATATTGTAGCTGTCAAAATAAGTCACCAAAATCAATTGGAATGACTTCACCGACTTATTCAAGATGGCGGCAAATAAGTCAATAAGTCTGCAATAAGTCGGTGATTGGGAAACGGCCTAAGAAGCGAAAAATTAAATTATATTTTATGTAAAGTAAAGGAGCTTAAGCACAGTTGGGCGTGTAAATTAAAAAATGTAATATACTGGGTTTTTTACATGTAAAATGTATGTAAAATGTAAACGATTATTTTATACATACTGTAAAATATAAATCAACTTTTTCATTACAATTATCGCCATCTGTTACCAAATCTCTTAATTAAAGAAAAATTGACTATATACTACAGTGTAGTGTATTTGTGTTTATTTATTGTGATATTTGTACATATGTATAAATGTAAAATAAAGTGCAACTTTCCTATGATAAGAAATATTTTGACAATGAAATCTTGACACCTGCTATCAATAAAAGTAATTTGATGAACGCTTCGTTTTTCGTGAGAGGAGTTAGCATATGGAATTCCTTGAATGGTAACTGCTGGGTTTCAAAAAGAATATTTTTCCCAAATTTAATTATTAATGTATTAATCAATTTATCTAGTATTAATTCTATGGTAAGGTTAGTATAATGGTATTGCTGCAAACTTAGGTTATGAAAAATTATTAATTGTAATTAGAGTAAGAAAAATTAAATTGAATTAATAAAATTCACTACAGTTCCACGCTTAAATTCGATAATCATATTCGCTACCTCTTTACTACACTGGACATCAAAGGCATAATGCATAGGCATTTTATCGAATGGATAGAATAGGACTAGTAATTTCAGGCATACATTTATTTGATGAGGGTGAGACGGGTAGTGATAATTTGGTTGATTTTGTCCTGTTTGAAATTAATAAAGATTTAAATTTAAAAGCCAGTCAAACGAGTATAGATTCACTTCATTCATTTCACTGCAGAGAATTATTTTATTTATGATTAAACGTCAAATTGCAATTAGTTTTCCGCTACATATCGAAAGAAATATGCACTCTTAAAAATATTTTATTTTAGTTTATTCAAATGTAGCTAGATGGCACTATGTCACTAGTTGTTTATTTTGTCGAATATAAGAACTAGTTTAAGACGTAAACAGATGGCATTGTAGAAGGATAGGTGATTTTTATAGTCTCAATGTAGATAACTAAAAGTTGAAAATAATTATGATTAACCATTTAAATAAAATGTTTAATTGGATTTTATAATGCAAGTTATTCTTATAAACAAATGTTTGTATCATTTATTCAATATTTTAAATTATTTCTGGACGGATTCTCGTTTTTTAAATATAATTTACATATTTTTGTAAAATACACATTTTTTTTTTGTAATTTACGTTATTTACATGTAAAATGGAGAAAACGCCCAACCCTGAGCTTAAGCCAAAATTGACAATTTGTTGGATCAACAAAAAATATAGCTGTCGCGAGACGCCCGGTAGATGTGAAGCATCGAAATTGATGGTCATTAAAATGAATTTTTAAAGAAAACCAATAAATAATAAATATTGAGTAAAATAAATAAATAAAAACAATATATAGTTTCGTTAAAAAAATAAATATGTATATTTTGTCATTTTTACCATAATAATACATATTTTTGTTCGATGTTCATTTATTATTTTAAGTATCTTCTGTGATTTCTATTATAGATGTTGAAGGTAAATTAAACGGTAGTATCGAAAGTATTGGCCGATGGTAACTGAAGTATGTGCCAAAAGTTTTAGAAATAATGTTATCAAGGTATTTTGAAAATACGGCATCGATTGTCGTTCTATATCTGGTTGTAGGTTCTGTTGATTTATTATTAATTTTCAAATAAAATGTTTGTTCTAGAAATGTTCTCAAAGGGTTTAAATCACTGTTACAAAATTTACATTAAAATCTCCTGCTAACAACATTGGAAGTTTGCCTAAACTATCACCTGAAATCCTAGAACCTTCGCGACTATATTTATGTAAAGGACGGTATAAAAATTGTATGATTTCTGAAATTTTTTCATTTGGTGAAATATACACAAGAACTATAAGAAATTCTCTCCCATCACACATTTTAATTTAAGCAGCACATATATCACCATTGGTTTGAGTAATATTAAATTCACCTGCATTTTGTATTAAAATAACTTTATTCAGCGTAGTGATTCTGGGTATGTTTCTGTTTTGATATATCGCAACGCCAGGTCTAACATTTTCCCGTTTAAATTTTATTATTCAATCAAAATTAGGTAGGTACAACTTCTTCTTCGTTAGAAAGCTGTATTTCTGATAGTAATAAAAAGTTACAGCTTTGAGAAATATTGTCTTGTAAATCTAATGCGTTTTTTCAAACTTTGACAGTTTAAAGTTAAAATTGATAACCTTTCTCTCGATTTAATGAAATTAGAAGTTATATCTTGCAGAGTATTAAGTCTATTAACTGATAGCCTTTTAAATTCTTCTTGCAACGACAAAATTGATTGATCGATTCTTCCATGGTAAAACCTTAAATCATCATTACGATTACATATGAACAAACCTTCAATACTAGTAACACGTGATAAAGCTACATATAATAATTGAATAGAATGAGTTTTACTATACTCATAGACTATTTCATCATATGTACCTCCTTGAGACTTACGAATAGTCATGGCACATCCAGGTATCATAGGAAATGATTTCTTTTTCCGACAATTGTTTTGTTGCTGTTTAGATATATACTTGTAGTTCGACGTGTAATAGGAACGGCTCGTTTATCGATTTTGTGCTCCATAATGAATGCAGCAGCTTTTCTTATGACATATGTACCGTTAGCTAATCCGTCTGTCACGTCCATGTTCGTTGTAATTATATAGGGTTTTCCAATTACAAAAATAATTTCGTATGGCAATCCACCTGTGCCGATCACTGGCATCTTGTGTAATTTTGACCTCAAATATACTTCTTGTTCATGATTGGAACAGCCACTAATAATATCTTTTGCATTAGAAACAAGTTTATCTTTGGCTTGTTGCAAAATAGATTTATTGTACTCATTGATGAGTTTTTATGAAATAATCAAACCCCATTTGGGCAGCGCTGTATGAATTCATCCTTCGTAAAAAATCTTGACGTGATAATTTCCAATTCGTCATCATCTAAAATAGATCCATTACCAATTTTTGTAAGAATAGAAGCAAAACTTTTATTATTTTGTCGCATAACTTGAGTTAATTCATATAATTTTAATCCTCGCCACAGCAGAGGACCAACCATTCGTTGTTTTGGCTGTTTATAAATGGGAATAGCTCGAACTGAAGAAAATTGTCGCAAATCTCCAATAAAAATGATGTCTAGTCCTCCAAAGTATCTGTCAAAATTTCCAGTTATTTGCTTTAACCTTGAATCAATTTGATTTAAAGCTTCAGCACCAATCATACTTATTTCGTTAACTATTAGCACTTTTACGTATTTAAATAAACATCGATACTGTTGTGCTGTTTCCATTGCCAACGGAAGTAGTTTAGATAATGATATTTTTAATGATTATGAACTGTTGTTCCATCGATGGCTACAGCAGCTTTGTCAGTGGAAGCACACGTAATGTATGCATTACAGAAGCCGTTGTTATTTGAGAATCTATTTTTTTTTTCAAACAAAAATTTCCTTTATTCGTAACATTTTTTAAAAATACATATATTTGGCTTCTTCGATTTACAATAAATAAGTGGATGTTGGAAATAAACTAAAATGACATCCAAAAATTATATAAAATAAAAAATTGAACCCCTGTTCCTATAAAAAATGGAATCTCAGGTTCATTGCTTCTTACAAATTTTTAACATTATTATAAAAAATAGAATTTACATATGTAAAGTTATAAAAAAAAAATGTTAATTTATAAAATCGCCGAAAATGGGTAAAAAATTAATGACATAAAAAAATGTTACAAAATCTATGTCAATATCTACTCAAAATTGAGCTTAAAAATAAAAATAAATAAGAAAATTCATACACACAAACATACCTATATACAAAACCATACACACACACATACATACAATTTAAAATAAAACGTAAATGTTATAACATTAAAAAATATGGCAATGAAAAATGTTCCCCAAAAATGGCTCAATTTTTATAAAATTTCTTGTGTAAAAATCTACTGTAAAAATTATACAATACAAAAATCGTAATTAAAAAATAAAGGAAATTATTCTCATATAAAAATACAAATGTTATTGCTGCGGTTGCTGCTGCTGGTCATCGTTGTTGTTGTTGTCGTTGTTGTCATCATTTGTGTTATCGGCCATATCGGAAAGCCACCAATACGCCTCGCATCTTTTTGTATATTCGTCATTCTTAATTTTGATCGTGGTTTCAAATCGTATATGTTCCGTTGGGTTGTTGAATTTATATGGATCGAACCATTTTTCGTTTGGCCGTCGAACTACATGATATATTAGAGGTACTCCATTTCTATCTTGAATGTAGCCCAATCTGTCGAGGAAAACGAATAAATTCGGTCCCGGTAGAGTTTCGTTCGTCGTGTACAATTTTGCAAGATGGTCGTCCACATGGTACGGTCCATAGATTAACGAATTTTCAGTATTGTTACATGCGCGTCGTATGTGATTGCGCGTCAAATTTAGAATGTGTACGTCAATACGGTCCGAGTCGTATTTTTCGTATTGTATTCGGTTCGATACATAGTGTGTAAAGTCTGTCTCTGCTTTTCTGTACAGTCCGTTACAATGTCTTAAGCATTTCCGTTCAAAAATTCTGTATTTTTCTATGTATCGCGGTACTTGGTTGAACCATACCTGGCAACCGTATGTCAGTATGGGTCTTATCAAAGCTTTGTATGCGGTCAGTTTTACACGTTTGTCAATATGTTTGTTGTAAAAAAGTTGCCGCGCGCCCATAAATGCTCGTCTCGCCTTCTCTAGTTGCAGTTTCGTATGTTGGGACATATAGTACAAATTATCTAAGTATACGCCCAGGTATTTAATTTGTTCCCGTAAGGTAATTGGTTGTTGTGAGATTTTAAGAGAAAGTTTCCGCCAATTTCTTTTAAGATCTCTCGTCGCATGTTTTAGCGGTCGCCGAAAAAGGATAGCCTCACACTTAGTTGAATTTATTTCGATATGCCAAATATTAAAATAATTTTGTATATAGTCCAAAGATGTTTGCAGGTTTTTTTGAATTTCTCCAACACGGTACGCCGAACTGTAAACAATCATGTCATCTGCATATGCACATGATTGCGTAATTTTAGAATTTAGTTTTTCGTGCCCAATTAAATCTGCCGTGTATAGATTGAATAGAATGGGCGCAGTAATCGATCCTTGCTGAACACCGTTGTAAATTTTGAAGGTAGTTGAAGAATTTTGATTGCCGCCAGTTGTTGTAATGAATTTTCGGTCGTATAAGAGTTCGAATAACATTTTGATAAGATCGGAAGGGAATTTCATTTTAATTAATTTTGAAAGTAAACCATCGAGCCAAATAGATTCAAAAGCTTTTTTGATGTCGATAAGAACGGCGCCAGTAGGATTGTTGAATTTTAGATTATGTGCCACATCCGATACAACTTATAGCGTGTACAGTGTTGTGTCCTTGACGGAAACCAAATTGATTATCAGGCATTAATTTGTGATCATTGATTTTTTCATAAAGGATAATTTCGAATAATTTACCAAAGTTGGAGAGCAGCGAGATGGGCCGATAATTTTCGGGATCCGAGGGAGTTTTTTCTTTTTTCAGTATGGGGAACACACGAGCAGTTTTCCACGATACAGGAAACGTTTTGTTATTCAGTAAGTTATTGAATAAAATACAGATTTCAACGATAATTGTTTGAGGTAGGTGTTTAAATACGGAATTTGGAAGCAAATCAGGACCGAAAGATTTTTTATTATTGGCCAGAGCTAGAATATTGGTTAGTTGGTCAACCGTGACATAGTAATTTTGATCATTTAGCGGTTGTTTTGGTGCGAATGCCGGATTTGTGACCGAAAATTGAGATTTGGTAATGTGTCCAATTTTATCTCGTTTGTGTTGTTCAATGATGGGCACGATTAAATTTTGTATTTCGCGCTCATGTTCTTGATGTTGTGTCGATGAGTAAAGGTTGGAATTTTGAATAGTGTTCGCCTGAATATGGTGTCCGAGAATGTTAAGATTTGTAGTTGTATCGAATATTTTATACGAGTCGTTTGCTGAATTTTTTTGAATTTCGCTCCAATCAATGTCCAAATTGTTATAACGATAGATATCGGCTGTTTTGATTTCCAAAGACTTAATTTTGATTGAATTTTGCTTGTTTTTCTGATTTTTTGTAAATTTTTTAATTTCGGCCCACATTTTGACTCCCGGTCGAATGCCTTGCATCACCGCAGTCCAATATTTCTCAATTTGAATTTTAATGTTTTGTCTTATTAATTGCACCGTTCTTTTAATTTCGACCTTCCATTCCAACATTTTTGAATTGTTATTCGCGATAATTTGACTTTGAGTTAGGCCCGAAAAGTTTGAATTTTGATGATTTACGTTGCCCAAATTGCGTTTTAGTGTTTTAATTTTGGTGATGAGGAAAGATTTATGCCGATATAATTTTTCTATAATATGATTTGTGTAACAAACCATATTATTTATTCGGCGCTTCTTCGGTATGTTTTGCTTGATATTGTCCAATATTAGTTGAGTGAGTTGTTCGATGTACGCGTTGCATTCGTCGTCCGATAGATTTCGGTCCGCTGGTATTAAATTTTGAAGAGGAGTGTCGATTTCGAGCGAAAGTTGTTGTTGTTGTTGTACTGCCCAACGGTGAGCTTTTTCCAAATTTTGCTGCCAATCATTCCAATCCATGCCCACAAAATTGTATCTAGTCGTTGAATTTAGATTGTCGTCGTCGTCGATGAAATTGATGCCACGTTCGAGGTCTCCCATATCATGAACCTCAATCTCGATCCCTCTGTGGCACTGTCATAATGAAGAGTGGGTATTTCGTGCTTCAGATTTTGTTTAATTTTGATGCGTAGGTCCACTATGGCCAAATCGAGGTAATTTCCTGAACGGATCATTGTCGGTTTGTCGCTGTGTATTAATTTAGATCGGTAATTCATTGCATAGTCGTCCATCCAGATTTTTAGTCGGTTGCCTCGAGTATTATTTCCAGCGTTACCCCAGCTAGTGTGTCTGGCATTTAGATCGCCCGCAATAATATAATAATTTTGTGGATCCGCTAAATTTAGTTTTACAAAAATGTTGTTCCATTCCTTGATGAATTGGTCGTCCGTGATGTGTGAATGGTTGCCCGTACAATAAATTGAGATGAGGTAAATTTTGTTGGCCGAAAATTTAAAGTTTATTCGAATTATTGCAATTTCGATTCCTTCACATTTGCTTACCAGATGTGATTCAATTTGTTTATACTTGACATTATTTTTAACAAGTATGGCCGTACCACCCCCTTGTTTCGCATTTAAGCGGTCGCTCCGTATAATTTGGTAATTTTTGAATTCTAAATTGTGGCGTTCATTTAATTTGGTTTCATTGACCAAGAGACAGTCTGGATTTTGTGCTTTTAAAAATTCCAAAAGATTTAATCTTCGTTGAACGCTGACAATCGAATTAACGTTTAACGATATAATTTTGAATTTAGACGAAGAGAATTGATTTTGATTACGCCGGGTCGTAAGGTTTGTTGTTGTTGAATTAGACATATTTTTGTGAATTTAGATTTGTGAAAGGATCTCGTATAGTTGCGCTATTTGTGAAGCTTGTCGCTCTATTATTTTTGACATTTGGTCGAATTTTGTCGAAAGATCTTGAATGGCCAAATCTGTGTGTGTCATTGTAGTTGTTGATGTCGGTTGTGGTGGTGGAGCGGTTATAGTTGTTTGTCGTGTTGACGTTGGTCCTCCCTTCATCATTTCCGCAAACGTGCCATTTTCCTTCGATACTTTAACCGAGCTAAAGAGTTTTGGTACAGCTTTTCCTTGATGTTGAGCTTTTTTACGTTCCTAACTCCTTTTTTTGAGGCGTAAGATCATATTTTGGTAGACAGGGCAACCTTTATACGAGGCCGGATGACCAGTTTTTTTGCAGTTTGTGCAATAGATGTTTTCTTTCGAGACTTCGTCATTTATTTGACATTCGCCAGGTACATGTTCGTTGGAGCATTTCACGCATCGGAACGATAAACTACAATTTGTAGCAGTATGCCCGTATCTTTGACAATTTCGACATTGCATGATGTCATTTGTCTTATTCAGATTTTGCCACTCGATTTTTTGATAATTTAGATGTTTGATGTTAAACACGAAGTTGAGGGGGGTTGTTGGCACAAATTGGACAATATATAGGGGCAGCAACTTATTTCGTTGGTCCGTCCGTCTTGATTTCATTTGTAGTATTTTAACGATTTGAATTTGTTCACTTTCTGATTCTATGTCCGTTTTCAATTCGTCGAGGTTTTCCGTCTCAGTCAGTCCTCTTAGTACTAGCGATTTTGGTTTGTACTCCTTCGGTGTGTACGTATAGTATTGTGTATTGACCTCATCGAAAGTTGTCTTCAGTGCGTTAAAATTTGTTAATGAGTCTGTCGTCACTGTGTGTTTTGAGGAATTTATCCGTTTTACCTCAAAGTCTTTAATATTTAGAGCTTTGGCCAACAAAACTGTGTTTTTTATTTCTTGCCCATAAATATGTATGGGCGGTGGTCGTCGTTGCTTTTTGGGCGTTGTCGATGAATTAACTGTTGTTGTTGTTGTTGTTGTTGCCTCCTCATCATTGACTGTTGTCGTTGGTGTAGTATTAGAGTTCGTGTTTGATTTTGTCGTATTGTTAATTGAGTAATTTTTTTTCGCCATACTATTATTGTTGTTGTTCGATGAGTTATTGGTGGCCGATTGTTGGGCTGGTTTTTTTGATGTGTTGTTAGTTTTGATTTTTTTTTTTGATTGTTTCAAAACCATCATCGTTAGTTTCGGTATGTTCGACGTTTATATTAGAAACAAATTCGTCATTGTCGTCCATCATCTCAATTAGTGGAGCAAATTTATTTTGTTGGACAAAAGGATTATTTTGATTTGATTCGTTAGTTATTTTTTTAATAAAGTTATTACTGTGCGTGTCTGGTAGTTGCGCCCTTAGTAATTTAATTTCGTTTTGGAGATTTTTAATAATATTATTTAAATCGCAAGACTCACCATTGTCATCAGTTGTGATTTTTCTTTTGTTGGCTTGTAAAGATAGCCGATTCGTTGATACCCTTGTTGATATCGGTTTTGAAATTTCGGTGTTTGATGATGTTGACGGTGTATTTGGTCCAATGGCTGGTGTCGTTTTAATTGTTACGCGATCCGTTAGAATTTGAATATCGTCTTCGGAATCGGTGTGCGATGGCAGAGGTAAAGAAGCTGGTAGTGAATTTTCACTAACAGAGTTATGTGGTGTAGCCATTAAAGAATTTTTATATTTTAGAAGGTTGGTAATATAGTTTTGTTTTGTCGGAACATTCCGACCACTATTTTCGGATATTATAATTTGTTTTTTCTTTTTAATTTTAAATAAATTAAAATTAATTTTTTATATTGGAATTTTTTTTTTTTTTTTTTTTTTTTTTTAAATTAGAAATTCAATATTAACACACAAAACGAGAAAAAATAAAATGTTCACACGAAATACCAAATTATATTAACACTAGATATATTTTTCCTTTAAAGGTCAAATAAGGAAAAGAAAATGTTCACATTAAACACCAAAAGTGTTTTTTTTTTTTTTTTTTTTAACAAATAAGAGTTTTTTTTTCACAAGCTATCTGTTTTTTTTTTTTTTGTTTTTATAGGATACGTGTCCTTATATGGAATAATGAAAGTTTTAGGAAAAAACAAAAGTTTTGTGTTTACACCTTTTTTTTTTTAATTTTGGTATTACCCCAATTTTGGGGCTCCACTATAGTTCCCTTTTTTATTTGCGCGCGATTTGAGCACGAATTTTATTACGTATAATTTATATAATAGTTTTTTTTTTTTTTTTTTAATTATTTTTTTTTTAAATATTAAGGAGAGCTTCCAACAGAGAGAGCTCCACACCTAAAATTATTAACAACATAACACAATTATTTAAATTATTTATAGTTAATTTTCAAATAACTGTTTTTTTTTTTTTTGGGTAGCCCCAAATTAGGGCTCCCGTTGTACAAACACTTAATTTATAATAGAAATTAATATTTAATTAGCACACACACACACAATAACGAGGAAAAAGAAACGGCACACATTAAAATAATTTTAATTCAATTAAATTAAATTTTAAATTGTAGAATTAAAATTTAAATTCTAAATTTGAAAAATAAAAATTTTATTTTATTTTCTATGTTCACTTTTTTGGTTTTAGAGAATATATTTTTTATTTTATTTTTAGGTCTATGCTCACTGAGCTTTCGATTAAGACCTATTTGAGAATCTATTGTATATTTCCATTATCAATTTAATAACGAAAGTTTTTCTGCATCCAGCAGGCCCTGTGAAAAATATTTGTAAAGGCGATTTCTCTTTAAATGAAATGTGATGGATAATGTGTAAAAGCAAATTTTTTGTTTTTCATTTGCACTAGTAATCATCAAAACTACTATATTCGTTTCTTTCTAAATTCATTCTAATTTCGCCATAACGTTTGGAGTATTCTTTAAAATTTAAATCTGTTTCTTCAAATGGTGTTAAAATCATAGTAGATTTGCAGGGCATAAATGGTGTATTTTATTGCTTGATCTTGGTCTTTTCCAAGAATATCGTCGTGTGCATTATAAAGCCATAACAAGTTCATAGTTGATAACTCTTTTCATAGTTGATAACTCTATATTTTCCAAGAGGACTAAATGTTTTTGACTGTAATATAGTCATAATCACGTTGACTAATTTATTAAAATAAATCGCACATGTCACAGTGTCATTGTTTATTACCGAAATTTTTTCAATGAAGCTTAATTGTGATGCAATAAATTCTCGAGTATTTTTTCTGCCGTGGGCTAAAGTATGCAATAGTTTCAATAAATCTGGCCACCCAATTTCATTAACACTTAGTGTCATAAAGGCTTTCCTATCTGACGTATTATTGCAAGTAAATCTCGTTTTTTTTTCAGACCAGTACCAGACAGAATTAGGTATTGATCGTAAAAAAGCTAAATTAGACTCGATGAAATTATTAATGTATTCTTCAGACGGCACTTGTTCCTTGGTGATGTTAGTATGCGTAGTGCGTACCAACATTTTTAAACGCTATGGTCAAGTTGTCACGAACTCGTAATCTCATTATTTTCACGGCCATATACAACAAATGGTATGGATCCACTCCTCTACGATCTTGACGTCGTAGTTCGCTAGATGCCTTCATAAATGGCGTAACTGTGACTCCTTCTTTAAATTGTCAAAATTGTCATTTATAAATACTAGGAAATGATAATTCTTCAACATGTTCGTCGAACAGCAAACTCTGTGGTATCTTGTGTTGTCCTGGCGCTAGTCTTAAGTATTTTTCTTCATTCAACACAATGCTCATCATTGATATTTCTTGGAAAAGAATTTATCATTGTATCAACTGTAACAGGGACGTTGATTATTTGTCCATATATTCCAAATTGTCCATGTGCATGCCTCAATCTCCTTATTTGCATGAAAGGAATGCGAGGAGATAAACATTTTTCAGTGACAAAATCAAGCTACGGTAAATGCTGCGGTTTTTCTGGATAGCGGAAACCATTATAAACTGAGAAATTAAGAATTTTGTTTTTAGTAAGAGCCGATTTACACGTAGAGCAAATTTTAATTGAATAAATATCTTGTATATCAGTTTATCTGTTAATTATATTTTCATGATCAGATGTAGGCTTCTTCAAATATCTCTTAAACCAAAGTCTATCACAGATTGAGCAAGCGTGTCCGAACTGATTATTTTTAAAGTTATCGATAAAGTATTTGTGAGCGAATTTATGCAAATGAAAGTTACTATAAGTATTAGAATTTTGAATTTCTGTTTCCTGAAGAGCTAGTGTAGTTGTTTGAACCCTATCGTTTTGCGTTTCTTCAATATATTGTGTATTTTGTTTTTGTGGAGTGCTGGCTTCTGTGCTTTTTGGTTTATGATATCATCATTCAAAGAATTCAAACGATTTTGGTTATTTGGTGTTCCTTCTATAATTTGTCCATTAGAGTCTATGTTGTTTATATTATATTTTGTATGTAGTCGCTGTAAATTTTGTTGACATAACCTGCTGTCTTTTCTCTCATTAATTTCTTGTCTGTTTCGTTCTCGATTATTACGATTACGTTCAGTACCGGTATTTCTCTTTTTAATATGAACTTGATTGATTATTCGATGATGATTATTCGATGATGTATTTAGTGTAAATTTCGTTGGGAATGCCTTCTGTCTTTTCTTCGCTGATTGATCTGTCCTCGGTGTCGCTTTCGATACAAACGACTACGCTCAGCAGCCTTATTGGCCACTTTAAATTACATTATATAATATTTTTAAAATAATTGAAATATAACTAAATAAATCAACTACCGAATATTAGTTTGTCATAAACGCCATTTGCTTAAGTGTGGGAAATCGATGTTTAAGGCTTGATCGTTAACAACAAATAAATACATAGAGATAATATACTTGTTTACAATGCCGCGTTCGATTTACACAACTGAACAAAAATAAATAAATAGGAATTGAATAGTTTATCTTGCACCAATTACCGAATTGCGTGTAAAGAGTTAGTCTCGATCACCTAAAATATTCACCAATCCGTAGTACGTTAAAAAAATATCTGACGCGCTAGTGCAAAAATTAGCATTTTGACAAACCAGTACGAAATAAATCAAAATTTGAACGATACTGAATATCCCTGTAACGGATAAAAAGTTCTAAAGATCTGTTCTATACATTCAGAAATAGCATAACTGGAAACATAAGGATCCCTTACTAACTCAAAATCGAAAAATTAGAGTTTTCGATAAACCAATATTCGATCGTCGAAATATGTGTAAAAATAAAATGTAAGATTAATAAATATTGTGTAAATATAAATATTGTGGATTGTGTTTTTTCATAAAGCAAACGTTGTGCTCGAGTTTCAAACATTTTGCTGCAGCTTGCAAATTTGAATTTTGAATAAACAAAAAATTTAAGATTTGAAAATCTTAAATTTTTTATTTATTTCCACATGAAATGTTTGATGTTTCTTTTCATTTCTATGTTTAAGTTGCCACCTATTTAAAATGGTAACCATTCGAAATTTAATCGAGACGCGCATGCCGTCACGCGTCAGCCCATTTTTCGTCAAAGCATATAAGTCGTTTTTACCCTCAAGGCGCGCCAATAGATGTTTCACATCAAAAAGTAGGATTTCTAAAATATCAGATATGGAAAGAAAAGTAAAAAATACTTTTTTCGAAAACAAGTGGCTCGGGGACGGACAATGCTTATGTGCCAAAGTTATGGTGTTACGACGAACTTTCATATTTATGATGCCGGACCTAGCAAATCAAACAATAATGTGTTTAATATTAATTTTGATCCGGTTACAATTTTACATTATTAATTTTTTTTTTATTTCCAGGTTAGAATAGACGCATCAAGTGAAGCAAATGTGACAAACACAACAGTTACCACACAACAGTTACTACACAAGAAATAAATATATTATAGATTCATACAATAAATCAAATTGTTTCTGATTTTTAAATAGAAGAAGGAAAATAAGCCTCATTCCTATTTTGTTTTTTTTTTCAATATAAAAATATTTTACACACAGGAAAAATAATGAACATTAAAGAGTTCAAAAAATATTGTATTAAATCATTTAACAAAAAAATAAATAAATTAATAAACCAATAAAATAATAAAATATTTAATTGGTTACCAATTAAATACTTTGTAAACGGGTCGCTGTTCTAATTCTATATATATTCACGTTATTATTGTAACCTGCAACTTCATGACGCTTCCTACTCGAAATGAGATGATGGCGGCCCTAAACCGCATTGGTATTCAAGTGCAAAAAACAACAAGTGTTGCGGATATCCGAAAATTGTATGATTGCGACTTCCGAGATGCAAATTTCAGCAACTTTAGCAGATTTGACCAGAGTTAGTGATGCCGCCGAAGAAACATTAGAAGAGATGGCTGATGAAATCGTTAAACTAGAAACTCGTGAACGATCATTAGAACTGCGAGCCAAAGTAACAAAAATGGAAATAGAAGTCAACAATTTCACCATCGCTACTAGTAACTTCAGTAACGTTATTAAAAGGAAAGTGAAGACCTCCGATCTGAACAGTTTAGTTTCTACCTTCAGTGGTACAGATGATTTCAAAGTTGATGCTTGATTTCGAGGATGTGATGACTTCATTAAGCGCTGATGATAGTGACCATTATCGTATGGCTGTCCATCTACTTAAAGGTACGGTTGAACTCTTTCTACGCACCATCGGCGTTACTTCCTGGAGTGAATTGCGCGAGGCATTATTCAAGCGCTTTGACCGTCAGGTGTCAACCTATGAAATCTATGAGAGATTAAGACACCGTATTGGCCGTAGCAACGATACCTTCATGCATTATATCACGTGTATACAGGAGACTGCAATGCGAGTTAGTATTCCAGAGAAAGAATAAATATCACTCATTGTCTATAGCATACGTGATACTTCGGGATACGTTGCCATGTTGGCTAGTGCTCTAACAATTGAACAACTGATCGAAGCTCTACCTACCTATGAACAACTAGTGTTGTATAACCGCACCAATGGCAATTCTACTGGTGTCAAACCTAAGACTCCAGATTTTAGACGATTGCCTAACTCAATTGCCAGCTCCGATCAAGGGCAACTCCGATGCTACAATTGTTCTCGGTTTAGTCATGTATCTGCTGATTGCCCAGCACCTAGACGTGCACCTGGGTCATGTTTTTCGTGCGGCTCAACCGATCATAAGAACATGAATTTTCCAAAACGCGAAAAAAGTGTTGCTGCTGTAACTCAACCCTCTTCCGAGAAGATTGGTGAAGAAATCGAAGAGCTATCTCAGGCTGTAAGCATTATGCTAAGTATTGCATTTGGCAAAAAACTCCAGCAGTGCACGCAATTTATTTTGATTAGTTCTCTGTTGGATACCGGCAGTCCGATCAGTTTCCTTCGTAGGGGTGTGCTTCCTGGCGATGTATCTGTTGGTCCTGATTCTGATTATTCTGATTTTTCTGAATTGGTGAAGAGTGATTTATCGATTAATCGTTCTGGTGCATTTGAGCCCATGACTTCTTTTGGTTCTGATCTTGACTCTGATTTTTGTCTACTTGCCGCTTCAGTAAATAGTCTTCCTGATATTCAGTATGATATTGATCCAAAGCAAGGACTTAATATGATTAGATGTTTTGAAGAGTGCATTAATACAAAATATTTGGGTGTCGACTCTTCAGACATTAATGTGCCCAGATTACGAGATGCGTATTCACTTGGAAAATGATGTACCATTTTATACTCATCCCTGACGCATTTTAGTGAAGGAAAGACAAGAGGTGAGATTAATTATACGTGATTTACTATTAAGGGGGACTATTAGACCAAGTGAGTCCTCTTATCAGCACCCATTGTATTGGATTAAAAAAAATGGTGAGACCCGTATGTGTGAGGATTACCGTACCTTGAATAAGATTACTGTCCGAGACATCTATCCTCTACCCCTAATAGATGTATGTTTAGAGTACTTGAGTATAATAAGAGGGTGTTTAGTCTACTGGGTCATCTAAAATTATTGGGACAATTGTATTATGCATTGCTGTGCATGGGTTGGAGTTGCAATTAGGTAAATGTAAATTTGCCTACAGTACTCTTGAGTATTTAAGATTCGTTGTGTCTGATAAAGGAATCAGATCGTCAATACCCGGTACCTACCAATGTCCGTGAATTGTATTCATTCATCGGATTGTGCTCTTTCTTCCGTCGGTTCAAAGCTGGATTTGCCAGTATTGCTGCTCCGCCTCCTTAAAAAAAATGCTGTGTTTAAAATGATAATTGTTTTCAGGCATTTGAAAGTCTTAAGCGATCTCTTTTTTCTGGCACAGTGTTGTCTGTGTATGATTCGACTCGGGTGACTGAGCTACATACAAATGCAAGTAAAATTGGTTTTGGTGCTGCTCTCATGCAAAAACAAGATGGTTTTAAAATTTCATCCAGTGGCCTACTTCTCTAAGACTATTAGTAAACATGACTATTAGTAGTGGCCTACTTCTCTAAGACTATTAGTAAACATGAGATCAATTATCATAGTTACGAATTATAAACGTTGACAATTGTCTATGCTTTACTCCGCTTCCGAGTTTACCTGGAGGGAATCCCATTTACGATTGTAACCGATTGTAACTCTTTAGTACTTACGTTTAATAAAAGAGATGTGAATTCTAGAATTGCTAGATGGATATGGGAGTTCGAAAAGCATAATTACAAGATCAAACATCGACATGGCACTCAGATGAGTCATGTGGATGCCCTTAGTCGGAATCCTATAGTTGCTTTCGTTGATACTTCCGATATTGATTTTTGTAGAATTTTTTGGTGATAAAATGTAAGCAAAAAAAGTCTACAAATTCAACCCTGGAAAATAAATTTTGTGGAGAACGTGATGAATAAACAGTGATATGTTGACGTTTCTACATAACCTCAAAACAGAAAAATGAGATTCATCAAACAGGAGGGGGTCCATTTTTAATTTAGGAATGAGGCAGATTGCGGACTTTTTACTTTGATTGCTTCTACAATAGAGCCAAAGAATTCAAAGAAATGAAGAAGTATCAAACTTTTATTAAATGAAGCAATATTATGTTAGTGATCAAACAATTTAGGAAGAAACGGAAGATACAATGCTAGAGGACGATTTAAAAACGCCTATGGAAACCACGTCGCACAAGGACAAGATTTCAGGTATTTCTCTTGATGGTAGCGGTTGCAGCTCAAATAACTCACCTGCTAGTGTCAATGAAGACGATCAGCTACTGAATCTTATTCGTTCACGGCGCAACTCAAAACGAAAATCAAGTTTTGCCGAAATGGTACTAAAAAATGTGTTATAAAATCAAAAATTAAATCAAATATACCTAAAGAAAAAGAATTTTCACCCATGGAAAATTATTACTCAAAATTGGAACAATCATTAAACACAAATAGTGGAAATTTGAGCAACCACGAATTATATTCATCAGTTGGAGTGCAGAATCCATGGGCCGAACCATCGTCCATGTCAGTGCAGGCTGGCTGGAGCAATGCAATGTGCAGATGGATTTAAAATCGAACCTGTATTCGTGCGTCCTCAATTTGGCTGGGGACGGCGTAAGGTAGGACGTTAAAAAATAACTGCGAAAGAGTTGGGAGAACTTCGTCCCCAGAAGAGATTGCAGAGTTCAGAAACAAAAAACAAAAAAAACTTAGAATGAATAAAAACTCAAATGAATTATTTGGAAAAGTTTTTTTATATTTTCTCAAATATTCGTACTAAAAACCATAAGGTTTAGCAAATTTGCTCTTTTGTTCGACTATTCAATGTAAATTCCGATAGGTCTTCCCAGAATTTTATTTATTAATTTAACCTTAACATGGGCTGGTTTTACAAATGTAAATATTTCAATTTTCATTTTTGAATAAAATCTACATTTTTCATTTTATTTTGAAAAGCTTTCGGCTCAGTGACTAATTTTTGAGGTTCATCCGAAACCGTCAGAAAAAAAATTAAATAAGCCCTTTCAAACAATTTTCAGCACTTTTATTAAATTCACGAGAATACTTCCGATGAACCGGCAAACAAAAATGGGCTAGAGTAGATGTAGGGGAACTATTAGCTTTCTTAGGTATTTTGCTTACTCTGGAAAAATCACTAACGTTTAAATTTGCGGTGGAAAAAGAATGCTGATCCACTATATAGAGCCTATATATATCAGCGAAACGATTTAGAAATATTACCAGATTTATCCTCTTTGATCAACAAAACACTAGAGCTACATGAATTGTTACCGACAAGGCAGCACCATAACTGAAATTTTTCAAATGCTAGTAGAATATCTTCGTCAAAATTATAAACCATAGAAAAATATTACCGTCAACAAGCAGTGGTTTCCATTTAGAGAAAGAACCAGATTTACTCAGTACATACCATCAAAACCGGCTAAGTATAGCATCAAAGTGTAGTGGGCAAGTGATGCAAAAACGTACTATCCATTATGTAGCCGAATATTTACTGGAAAAGTAGGAAATGGGATATAAATCACGGGGAGGGTGTATTTTTAGATCTCGTAGACCATTATAAAAATACTGGCAGAAACATTACAACGGAAATTAATTTATATCCGTTTTTTCGCAGACGCTTTGCTAAACAAGATGTTATCGAGTGTAGGAACCCTCAAACGTATATGAGGGCGAAAAAACGTATCAACGTCGCTAAAAATGTTCGTGTTTGGATTAGGACTGACAAATCTTTCTTGAAATATGTTCGGCTTGTGATTACGATGAAGTGCCGGAATTTTACTCGATTTTAAGCCACCTTTTTTCACAAAATGCTCGCTCGTTTCTCTGTCTTCCACAATATCTTCCATTGGTACAAATAAATCTTCAACCTCTTCGCCAGCATCACCCACTTCTATTTCTGTCCCTTCTATTTCCAAATCAGACTCTTTTTTAATTCCAGTTCATCAAATTGTTTTTCGTTCTCGTTATCTACCAACTGTTCCGCCTCATCATCTTATGAATCGATGAATTTAAATTTTAAACGCATAAAACAATACTGTTGGGTTTTCGGTCTATATCATAGAATATTACCAATTTTTTTTGATTTGCACAAATAAGTTATGAACTAAATAGGCAAAAATTACAGTTAGTAAAAACAGTGTGTACCTAAACACACGAAAAAACTGCATTTATATTGACAAAAGAGTAGTTATAAATATTTTTCCATACCAAACACAAAAGGGTCCATTACACGGTCAGTAATAATGTCATTACTTACTGATAATGACATTAATACTGATCGTGTAACATGAAGTAATGAAGAATGATGGTCGGAATGATGAAAATCCGGATTTTCTGATTTCGCAGCATCATTACCGATGAATGTCAATAATAATGTCAATAATAATGACCGTGTAGGGTTTTCATCATTATTTTTTTACATCATTCCAACTGGTTGTTGCTAAAACATATTATTATATGTCAAACATGATTTTTTTTTTTTTATGCAAAATTATTTTGAATAAATAATCGGAAACAAGGATATTATTTTGAAGTGTTAGGTAAAAGAGACCTTCTGGCCACCCTAATTTTTGTTTACAAATAAGTATTTAAATAATTCATTCCTAGGAACTTATTTGTAATGAACAAGATGTAAAATTACCAAAAATACAAAAAACCTACATTTTTTACGTTATGTACTCAATTATATCCTTCTTTTAAAGTGTATCTTTACCTGCATCCATTTATTGGTTTGTTAATACATATATGTATTAACCGTTTTATGATATGTATCTTTTTCCCTTCCCCTTCCCTTTCATTTAATTTTAAAAACATGGAATAGATTTAATTATACCTGTAATTTATATACTACATATATAAAAGTAGTAATTTAGATAAATAAACACAGTCCACTTAACATCCTTGTTAAAACAAAATTCAAACGTTTTTTATTTAAAAGTGTAAAAAATTAATTGTTTCCATACCAGTGTTAAATGTTTATAAAGTGATATAAATAATACATATAGTGATCTAAGTAAAATAGTGATATAAATAATATAATATAATATAAGTGATATAATTAATACATATAATAATAATAATAATAATAATAATATATAATATAAAAAAATCAAAAAAATGACTGAGTTTCATGATGAAAATGTAAACTTTGATTTTTCGTACGAGGCAGAATCACAAAATGTAACAGATGTGACATATTTAACAGATGCATCAGATGTATCAGAAAACCATTTGGGATCATTAATTGAACTTTACGAAACACTGCCTCAGTTATGGAACCCCACACATCCGGGTTATATAAAAAAAGATGTAAGAAATAGGGCTCTGGACCAACTTCTTCCAATTTATCAAAAATTAAAAGCTGGTTCAACTCGAGAAGATGTACGGCGTAAAATAAATACACTTCGATCGAACTATAGGAAGGAGATGAAAAAAATTAGCGATTCGAAGAGGTCAGGACGCGGTACTGACGAAGTGTACCAACCGACTTCATGGGTTTATCATGCCCTACATTTTTTTATGTAGATATGAAAATCCTGTAGGAAATATTCGACATTCAGAAGAGGTCAGTAAATATATATTTCCAATATATACAGTTTGTTAAATTAATTCATTAAATAATTTTTTCAGCCTACTGAGGATCAATACAACATTGAACCAGGAAGTTCGCGGTCAAGTGTAATGTCGCCACCGCCACCTAAACGAACACATTGCCCTCCTGAGGTCCAAGGCGACATTCAACCAGGATGTTCGCGGTCGAGTGTAATGTCACCACCGCGACCTAAAAGAACTCAACGCCCTACACAAGCTAAAACCTCAAAACAAGAGAAATTATTAGATAAGGCGTGCCATTATCTAGAACAGTCCAATAGTAGGTTTGTTAGAACAGATAATATCCCAACAATTGCGATTGCTTGGGGTGAGACACTTAATACCTTAGATCCTCAGCAGAAAATCTTTGCTGAGCGAGCAATAAACGAAATCTTGTTTGAGGCGCGTTTAGGAAAACTGGACCGTTACTCCGTCAAAATTAATGAAGAGGCTTGGGCAACCTCAACACCAGTCAAGTCACAATGTTCATTTGGGTCGAATATTATAACACCACCGCTATATTCACCATTGGACCAACAGCAACAATCACGTCAGTCTTCTGTCAGTTATCCGTCTATTATAACACCACCGCTGTATTCACCATCGTACGAACAGCAACAAGTGGAAGAAGATGAAAATCAACAAAATCAAATGAAAGTAGATGATTACGCCCCGATTTCAGTTTTTTTCAAAACGTTTCAGCCTAATCAAAAATAAAATAATTTTTTAAAATAAAATTAAATTAAATTTTTTAAATTATTTGGTATTTTATTTCAATAAACTTTAATTTTTCTTGCGTTTCTATCCCAATTTCCCTTCATTATTATAGTAAGCACATACTTTATCCCGGCTTCTTTTGGCATCTGATGAGCTATTTCTACTGAGGGTATTTTGCACATGAACAAAATTATTTGTGCTTGTTTCATTGGACGCAAAGTACGTATGACTATTTTCCTTAGCTAGGAAGTTGTGCAAATAACAACACGCCATTGTTATTGTTTCCGCTTTGCGAGGTTCCAGGTTAATTGGTTTTTGGAAAACGCCAAATCTGGATGCCAGGATACCAAACGCGTTTTCCACAACCACGCGTGCTCTTGACAGCCTTTTATTGAACTCAAATCGAGCTTCATTTATTAGTTTTTGCGAGTAAGGCTTTAATAGATGCACATTCAGTGCAAATGCCTCGTCCGCAACGAACGCATATGGATAATCTTCGATTGTGTTTGGTAAGGGAAAAGGTTTGGGTATATTAAGAGCTCCTTTCTGCATCATTTCTCCAAATTTGGAGTAATACAAAACTCCGCCATCTGATATACGTCCATTCACTCCGACGTCCACCATCACAAATTCTTTCTTGGCATTTACTACAGCTAATAAAACAATGCTGTAAAACCCTTTGTAATTGTAGTATAATGAGCCGGAATTTGCTGGTTTTTTAATTGCAATATGTTTGCCATCGATTGACCCCAACGTATTAAAAAATTGATGAGTTTGGCCGAAATCGTTGGCGATTTTAACCCATTCATCTGGGGTTTTGGGAAACTAAAAAAAAAAATTTTTGTTTTAATAATATAATAAGTACGATTAGGTAAACTTACTTTTAAGTAGTCTTTGAGGATGTAAATGAGCACTTTACAAGTTTCTATTATAGCAGTGCTTATTGTGGCAGGTGACATAACAGCCGAAAATTTCAAATCCTCAAAATTCCTCCCCGTCGCCAAGTACCTCAACGTTAATGCGAACCTTTCGTTCGCTGGTATGCATTCCCTCATGTTTGTATCCTGCCTTCGTATAAATGGTTCGACCAATTGCAGCAATTTATTATAAGTTTCATTATTCATCCGAAAATAATTTTGGAAGTCTGCTTCTTCAGACGTATTTATATCATTTAGAAGGACCACATGAGAATAATTATTTCGTTTTTGGAGCCAGTCCTTCATCCAGCGTCGTTGCCTAACAGATTTCTTCTTGTTAACAGCTAACGCTATAATTATAGCGATGCACGCTTTTTCTTTGGCGTCCATTATTATTTTTATTATGTTTAGTTTCAAGTTTAGATTTTACTCTTTACAAGATGAATTTTCATTATTAACTAAATTTCTTTGTGAATATTGCAGTAATGATAAAAGTAATGATGTTCTGGAATGATCGTGTAATGTCAAAAATTACTGATGGAATATTGATGGTGGTAATGACATTATTACTGACCGTGTAATGGACCCTAAAGAGAAACAAAATATTTACATTTGTAAATCCTGCCCATAATATGTATAAAAATTTGCTGCCAGCAAATAAAAAGGTTAAATAAAATTTAAATAAGACAAACGCTCGAATACGATCGAATTAACTGTTTCATAACAAATACACAAGCACGACTTTGGAAATCCTATTTATATTTACTTAAATAGAATTAATATTACCGAAATTAATTTAAATAAGACAATTAAAACCAATTTGACAAAAAGTTTTTATTGTGTATAAATTTGAATCTTGTATTATACGTTTAGAAACCGAGTTGGGATTTGATTTTTTTCAAATGCGTATTTGTTTCGTAATTAATTAAATTATTGTGGTTCGTTATGCGTATTTTATGAATTTGTTTTCTAATCAACTATAGATATTTCTGGACTAGGTAAGCTAGAGCAGTTTTAATTTGTTATTTTTAAATTTTTTTGTTTAATAAGTTAAATTATTGTTTAAAGTCTACTCCAAAATGTCATGGAAAGAGATAGCCAATGAAATTTAATAATGTAAAAATAAACATTCTGTTTGTATAGTAAAAACCAATTTAAAACCCCGCAGCACACTCATTTTAGAAAAGTACACAGTATTAATGTGTTAAAACGAGATGCCCTCCAAGAAGAAGTTCCAGAAAGCAGCTCATCAAAAATGACGATTACAAATTATTTAATCAACAAAAGATGCCATTTAAAGTTTTTTGTACGTCTTTTGAATAAATTGCATTTTGGCTAGGGGCGGTCGAGATTATGTGCTACCAAAATCACCAAACTATCCGCAAAATGGTTTTAGCTTACGTGCAAAAAATGCGCTCTAAAATGTTACAGGATTTTAGTATTGCAAAAGAAGATGGAACAAGGGTTTTCCTAAATTTAGATGGATGGACATCATCAAGAAATCGATGATATTTGAATGTGAATGTCCATGCCAAGGAAAGGAACTTAGAACTAGTTTCCGTTAAAGGGTCGTTCTTTGCAGAGAAAGGAATTGCAGCACTATGGAAACCATATTGCAAAACAATAATCTAAATTTTAGTAAAGGAACTACAACCATAACGACTTGCAGCGCAGCGGTTATGCAAAAAGTTGGATGCCTTTTACCATGTAATCAGCAGTTTATTTTCGCGACTGCATTTCATGTAGCTGTCATTAATATTCTCTATTATAAACCGAATATCAATGAATTAGAGCAAATAACTACAGAAAATGTTAATATAGAAGAACCTGGGGTGACAAATAGGAATCAAAGGATGAGGAATACGTCGACGATGATAGTGTTGGCTTGATTGAGCAAATTGATAATGAAGCTGGATTAGACCATTTAACATTAAAGGCGACTTCACACTTCAAATGCTTCGTTTATTTATTCATTCAAACAATTTTTTCAACCAATTGTATAGCTCAAAACAGTCAAGTGACTTAAGAAAATTTTCACAAGAGTTAGTATAATTTTATATTTTTGTTTGAACGAACATCGAGTAAAAGAAACAGCATAATATAAATAAAAAGGGAAAGGTACAAAGCCAAGCCATTTGTTTTGAAAAATATTGTTTGACCGGGAAATAATATGTATATTACCAAATAAATGATAAATTAAATATTTTTTTGCAACTAATAGTTCCCGTTACATAAGAGAATGTATACAAAGTGGACCAATTTTTTTCTCTGCTTTAGTATTTTAGTTACAAAGGATTGAGGGAGTGTAAAAATTTAGTGCTGCGAAATATGGATCCTGATTCTATAATATATTGGTAAGTTTCATTTTAAATTATATATTATTTTATGGCCTATTTTTTTAAAAAACATTCTACACATTACAACAAAGTTGAACAATAACAAAAAAAAATTATCGGCTACCTCGTTTTTAAATGGTTTTTATGGATGGTATGAAAACGCACCGTTTGGCATTGAATGACAATTTTTTTTTGTTTTTAAGAAAAAGCCGTTAAGTCTTGTAGAGATATTAGACGCAATTGAAAATCTTCCTGATGATGTTCCTTGTCCGAGTGATATTTATTTAGAACCGCTGGAATTTCACTCCGATACGGATGAATATTCGGCTGACAAAGAACAAACCGATCCCAATCTTTTTTAGTAAAAATCGACTGCTGGCCGATGCAGAAGTACATATTGAACCCAACGATGAAGTCGTTGAAGGTGCTATGGACGTCTAGTTATCTGCTAATGAGACACAAAAGCTAGTTACACAAAAATGGTGTAAGGGCAATGAAGATGATTTAAGATTATCTTCTTTTGTGTATCATCGCAAAAAATGGGAAAAATTGTCCACTTAGTCTAAGTTCGGAAAGTGAACCAAACGATTTTTTTAAATTACTAGTACCTTTATATTTTGTTGAGTCAATCGTCAAAGAAACAGTGAATTATGCCGCAACTAAAAAAATAAATCTATAAACATCGATAACGATGATTTCTATGCATTTTATGGAGTGAAAATTTTATCCGGATATCCTACTGTTCCACGAAGAGACCTTTACTGGTCAAAGGATGATGACGTTCGCAATGAACTTTTTGCAAAATGAATGCGCCGAAACATTTTTGAGGACATATTTGTCAACATTCACTTTTGTGATAACGATTCAATAGACAAAAATACCAGTGATCGATTTGCAAAAGTTCGACCATTCATCAAGCAGTTAAATGACGTGTTTTTAAAATATGCCCAAATTGAGATGAATATTTCCATAGACGAAGCCATGATCCCATACTATGGCAGGCACCCGTGCAAACAGTTTATGAGGAACAAACCAGTGCGGTACGGCTATAAAGGAATGCCGCTAGCGCTTCAGGCTATTGTTATTTATTTGGTGTTTACCAAGGCGCAACCTTGGTAAACACCAAATAAATAACAATAAACAATTTTAATAAACAATAACAATTTTTCCTTTTGATTTTTTTTCTGGACCAAACCTTATACACGCACTGAAAGGTCTTAACTGTGCTGGAATCGCTATACGCTACGGTAAAGTCGACTAAAATATATTCAGGTGGTTGAGAAAAACCAGATAAAGATCATGGATACGAAGGATAATAATAGAAGGATAATAATATTATATCTATTATATCCAAAGCTTTTGGAGCCCAACCGTTAGCAACAGCACGGCGATACATACATTCCGAAAGACAAAAAACGATATTCCTCAGCCTCAAGTCGTCGTACAATATAATAAATACATTATTATAATGGCGATGTAGACTTTTTGGATCGACATATCGCAAATTATAGAATGGGTATAAGATTGATTGATTGATTTTGAATGTACTGCCAAGCATTAAGCAGGATATCCCGGAAAGCGCCGGGCCCACAGTACACCCGTTTTTACATATACTTGGAAGGATATGGAAGGATACTAGTTAAATTATTGAGATCGACCCGGTTACAGACACCTTGGCGGCCAATAGTTAGTAAATTTTTGTGGGTTAGGGAAAGGAAAAGTATGTTAGTTATGACATAATTGGTCCGATTTCCCGGTAGCCAATATTCAAACTACTGTTAGTGTTAGACAATCACATTTTTGTTGTACTGCTCTGCGTTCTGCCATCTTTTATCAGCAACTTCAGTATGCCGCCATTCATCTATAATCTGCAATAGTACCCTAAAAAAACAGAATATATTAATTAACTAATTGCTCTTAGCCATAGGCTGTAATAAATTGAATTAATTTTTAATCTGAAATCACAAATTCATTAATTCTTAATATAATAGCATAATTATACAATAATATAATTCCTACAAGCCATATGCTGTAATAAATTGTGTTAGTTTTTGCCTGAAATTTACAATTAATTAATTTATTACAATACCAATAATATAATAATACAATAATATAACAATACAATAATATAATACACATTAGACGTTCTTGCACTACAAGAGCTTAGATGGTCTGGGAGTGGCATCCATAACACCACCAATGGTTACACTCTTCATTACAGCGGCCATCAGAATGGAGGAGAATTTGGAGTTGGCTTCCTTATCCATCAGCGCATTAAGCATCATATCATCAACTTCCGCTCTATCAACATGCGGATATGCACCCACCGAAGATAAATCTGATGACATCAAAGATCTCTTCTTTTTCGAGCTGGAGGAAGTCATCAATAACATAACGCATCACGACATTGAAATCATCGTGGGCGACTTTAATGCAAAAATCAGTAGAAGTTCAGAAAATACATCGTACATCGGTCCTAACAGCCTGCACCTAACTAGTAACGAAAACGGCCAATACGTCACCAACCAGGCGATAACGTACAACTTAGTTGTTTCAAGTTAGTTTTTCCCACACAAGAGAACCCACAAAGTAACGTGGAGATCGAATGATGGAAGAACGGAAACCCAAATCGATCATGTCATGGTGTCTAAGAGACACTCCACCAGCATATCCGACGTCAGATTTTACAAAGGTGTAGACATGGACTGCGATCATGTGCTTGTCATATTTAAGTATAAGTGCTAACTGTCATCTACGTTCAACAGACAAGCACAAAAAACCATTCGATGGAATATCGATACTTTAAAAGAGCAAGCGTATAACTGCAGGGTTACCAATCAGCTGTCACTAATTATTTAGACCGGCCCAATAACAACGAAGAAGCTCCTTCTAACATCCAGGAGCAGTGGCACGCTATACAGTCAGCCATAACTCCACGGCGCAAAGTTTCATCGGAAGAAGGCCTCCGAGGTTCCGTAATGTTTGGTTCGATGATCAATGCCGAAGGGTCGTCGAAAATAAACAAAAGCTTTGTGAAAAATGGTTGGCTCGCAACATTAAAAGCACTCTAGCAGAATATCTCCGCGCTAGGAAAGCTACTACTAAATACCTTCGACAAAAGAAGCGCGATCATATGAGATCTTGCATCAAAAATATCAGCTTTCAAGCGGAAATAGGAAACTCAAGGGACTGTTTTGCTAACCCCAGAAATCTAACTAAAGACAACCCAAGAAGTACAGCCATCAAAGGCGGAAATAGAAAGCTGAGAACAAACGTGTCTGATGTTCTCTCAGTATGGCAAATTTACTTTCAAAATCTGCTAAATCGGAACGACGAAGTGACTTCCATTAGAACAATAGTTCCTCCGTATGAAGAGGTCCTTGTTGGATATCCCACAGTAGAGAAAGTAGATGCAGCTATTTGTAGATTAAAAAATGGATAGTCACCCGGTCTCGATGGAGTCCCCACAGAATTGATTAAGCTCGGAGATGCTACTCTTGCAACAAATCTATACGATCTCATCGTCTCTATTTGGGACCAAGGAGAGTTCCCGGAGAATTGGAAGACCGCACTCATATGTACGCTGCACAAAAAAGGAGACCGTCTTAAATGTGGAAACTATCGTGGTATCGCTCTGTTGAGCACTGCTTACAAAGTGTTGGCTAATGTTGTACTTGTCAGACTCATCCTTCTCGCCGAAAACAACCATTGGCGACTATCAATGTGGTTTTCGTCCCAACCGATCGACCACTGAACAATGTTTTACCATGGGGATGATCTTGGAAAAATGTTGGGAGTACACCAGCTGTATATAGACTTCAGACAGGCATATGACAGTATAAACCGCGAAAACTTATGGGCCACGCTCATATGCCTAGGAATTCTAGAGAAACTCGTTTCTCTGTGCAAATTAACAACCTCTGGGTCTGTATCTAGAATCGTAATTGAGGGAGCTGTATCAGACCCCTTCAAAATAATATCTAGTGTTCGACAGGGAGATGCACTTGCGTCTGTGCTGTTCAACTTGGCGTTTGAGTATACGTAGTGAGAAAAACAACATTGAAACTTCGCACTGTATATTTAATAAATCAGGTCAAATTCTTGGATATGCAAATGATATCGTGCTTCTTGGCCTAAGACCTAGAGATATCAAACACAGCTTCATACAGCACGACCGCTGCGCAAGAAGACTTAGTTTGGAGGTGAACAGCAGCAAAACGAAATTGTTATCAACACCCAGGAACATCTCCATGGGAAATCTCGGAATAGCGACCATAACTTTGATAGCATTGAAAACTTTAAATACCTCGGGTCAGTTATAACATCGTCGAATGATATGCAGGTAGAAATAAAAGCCCAAATCGCTGCCGTACAACGAGTTTTCTACGCCCAATCAAAATTATTGTGATCTAAACATATGTCGCTGTCGTGCAAGCTCGCTCTTTATAGCACTCATAAGACAAGCGCTTTTTTGTAAGCGAGATTTTTTTATTCACTTAATCTCTGGTACAATCAAAGTCACGGACAACGAATGTCGGATTCGTATGTACCACGAGATAAGGCATTGGAGGCTGCGATATTTTCGGATTCATCAAACCCAATCGAGTTAGATGGCTCGGTTACGTTACACGATCTCCAAAACAACGGATGACCAATAAAGTGTTCCATCAACATCCAGCCGGTGTTCGTCGTAGAAGAAGACTCCAATTGCGCTGGTCTGACGACGTCGAACAAGATCTACATGCATTAAGATGTCGAAACTGGAGGACGAGAGTGATGGACCGAGATGGGTGGATGACCTTAGTTCGGACGGCAAAATCCCTTCATGGGAGGTGAAAGCCAGAGAGAGAGAAATAATATAATAATATAATAAATAATAATACAATAATATAATTCCCTTTTATTACTTTTCCATATTATACACTTTTTGGGTAACCTTATTGTTTCCCCTTTCAGTCTTCATATACAAACCCCCAACGTTTAACCACTTTACTTATTTGAAACAATTAATATAACTTCAAATTTTTTGTTTTAACAATTAAAACACCTCCCACGTCCACTATTCTGCGTTACAAGTAAGATTTTTTAAAAATTGATTTGCATCCCACAACTTTTCAACACTATCCTTTGAACAAGAATCCTCTAATAAAAAACAATAGCAAAGACATCTTAGTAGCCATATTGCTTCTAATTAAAACCCAAAAAAAACAAACTTCAACAACACTTGTACAACCACCCAATTTAACACGAAAAGATAACCGTGAAATATGTACAAGAATACAGTGATCAATAATGATTAATCAATCAATTAAGGGCACTCCCATTGGATAACTCTTTATAAAACTAGCATTTCAAAACAACACACACTATACATCCCCAGCTGTTCGAAAACAAAATTAAAAACAAAATTGGAACCTGTTAATAAACATACTATAAAACGCGATGAAGTAGGATAAGTAAAAACAAAACGAGGAAACAAGCAAAACAATACACTTGTAACATATACAGATTAATTAACATATGTACTAATTGAAAACTAGACAGCAAAACATATCAACAACCTCCGAAAATAAGAATAAAAACTTCCGAAAATAAGAATAAAAATTCATTGAATGAAATATGTCCTCTTTATTTAACTTTTAAGGTGAAGAAAATGAATTTCGTCCATTTCTTATTAGAAGCATAACACATAACACATGCGAGCAAGGCTCCAATTAGAATTATTATACTAATGACGATATTCAATTTGTATTCTACTACGTAGTAGGAAATTACATATGTTTTCTCGTACATTCGTTTCAACTTTGTATGCGTTTTGTGTTTCAATTACCAACATATATCATGTATGTGAGCATGTGTTTGGATAACATGTATATACAAAGTATATACATTATTCTAATAAACATAGCACAAAAGAGACTAAGTAAAACAAAGACAGCACCATGTACACATCTACATTAACCACTAAATATTAACCGTTTCGAAAAATAAATTCTATTTACTGTGTTATGTGTAGGTATATAGCATAATTTAGATATATACAAAGGCGAATACCTGTCTAATTTATGAAACACTGACCATACACACCCATACACAAACTCTAATTAAACTAACAACTGTTATAACTATTTATTTGATAAAACAAATTCACCAACGGTACTTGTGTACCTACACCAATTTACTTAAAAAAAAAATAAAAAAAAATAAAAAAAAAAAAAAAAAAAAAATGCACATTAAAATGATGCACTGATACCTGATCTCTGGGAAAACGACAGAGTACAAGATCCACTTTGGCACTTCAAAAAATCACGTGCACAAAGCTACTCAAACTAAAACAAAAAAACACAAAAAGCAACACAACAACACAACAAAACCAAAAAAAAAAAATAAAAAAAATTAATTTTAAAGTTGAGGAGATCGGAAAAAACACGTCCGATCTCTTCAACGATCATCGATCGACCACACCGCAAATTATAGAATGGGTATAAGAGACAAAAAATTGTATATGCCGATAGTTTTGTGAATACTAGATTTAGCCAATGCTTGGTCTTTAGCTAAAAGCTATAATTGCCAAATGAAGCAGCTAGAATTTCGTCGCAGATTATCTACGGCATTGATTATCCACCATGACAAACTCTCCATAAAGTGTAAATCCGCTAAGCCGACAAAATATCTAGCTCAAGGATTACATATATCGGTAAAAGCGGAAACAAGATTACGTTGCAAACAATGTCAATCACATACAACGTATTGTTGTGATACTTGCAATGTTGCATTACATTTGAAGTGTTCGTCAGCTTTCCACAAAAGTTTAAAGTGGATGACTGTGATTTACAAACATAAAGTTCAATTAGGCTGAAAATACCAAGTATTGTTTAAGTATAAATATTATTTAATTTCGTAAAATTATGAATTTTGTTATATTTTTATTTTTTTTTTTAAATACAGAATTAAATTTAATAAAAAAACTTAAATTGTTTCTAAATGACAAATGGTGCATTTACGCATCATCTCATAACTCCACTCTCACCTAATATCTTTTTTTTTTCGTCTTGATTTTTTAATTATGTTGACTAAAACTAATAAGAAAACTCAAACAAAATGATAACAAACAATAAAAAAAATTGCATGTCACTTCTGGGTTAATTAGCAAACCACACTATATATTTATTGAATACCACTATTTTTATAACACAATATGTTTATCAAATCACAATATGTTTAACCACAAATAATATAAATGATGTCAAAAGATTTCAATTTTAAACAAAATGGAAACCAATTCGTTCTGAAATTTCACAAGAAGTGTGAAATCGTCAAATTAAAATTACTGAATGAACAAAGAAATTGAACTTTGAAGTCGCGTTAAGTCGTTTAAAGATGTGCTTGAAGTTGTTTCATCAAAAACGGCTCCTGGTTTTATTGTTGTGCTGTCTTCTTTCATTACCGCATGATGTGACAGGTAATATATACTATCTGACACTTCATTAGAGTCTTCCATATGGGCAAGTTGTTGATATTCGCGCTAAAAGGCCGTATAACCTTCCTTGAGTATTGGATCTGTGGACAATATTTTCTCGACTATAAAACTGTTTGCTACTGCCATTCATTTCGAATCATTGAATGATGGACTCATCATTTGGAATTCACCAAAGATGCCTTCGCCAGCAGTTGTTACGCGAGCCTATATAGAACTTGTTTAACTATTATTTTATAAGACTACAAAATAAATGTTCAACATCAATAATTTTAATTATTTCAAAAAAATGTAAATCTCATAATAGATCGTCGGTCTAGCGTCATGAACTTTAAATAATTTCAAGATCATGTGATCATAAATTAATCAACCGAATACAACCCTGCTAATATTATAATATTTTTCTTTTTCTTTAATTTTATTGAATCGAATGGGTTATAACGTAAAACATATAAGATTAATATTTATAAGGATATTTAAGACAATCTAGAAACCAATAAATATCATCAAACCTAAAGTGTTGTTTTGCACAACAGGAGGTCCAACACTAAAAAAAAATAAAAATAATAATAAAGAGTAAAGTAATCGATAAAGGAATTATAATAATAATTTAAACAAGAAATCGAAAAAAAATATATATATTTATAATTTAAAATAAAAATGACTTAACACGTTGTCTGACAATGTGATCATAATTATTATCATCTTAAATTTTTTATTTAAACTAAATTAATGACAACGAAACGATTAACAGTATTTGTATGTGTTATCCTTTGTGTTTTGAATACATACTTGAATAATATCCATATCGAGACAACGCAACGTATTGGTGGAGTGAATTATTTTGGACAGTTTGATTGTTTGGTTTTGATTACGTTATAACATTTCGGTTTTGTATAAGATGGTATCTTAAGTGCGCGTTTGAAAAAAAGTTTTATGTTCGGTTTAAATGTATGTGTATTCAACTTAAAATTAATGCGATTGAATATGATGGAATCATCACGATTATATTTTCATATCGGCATTTTAATTCAATATTAGTTGTGTTGCTTTGAGAATTTAAAAACAACAACAACGAAAGTTTACAACAATCGCATTATTCAAAGTAACCAAAAGTTTTTGGATTTACGTGTTAAATCCAATTTATAGTTACAATCCCCACCACTTGATTTTTTTTCTTATAATTTTTGTCAGCATAGAGGTATTTTTTATTATTATTTTTTCAAGTAATTAGAGAAGTTATCGTATTATCCGACTTATACTTTAGGTTCTCTAAAGTAATTAGAGAACCTAAAGTATAAGTCGGATAATACGATAACAATATATAGCGTGCATATGGGTGCATAAATATGCATTTATTGTTTTCTTGAACATGCTGGGGGCAGCGAGGCGCTGGTTGTGGACTAGTTAATGGCGAATGAATGATGATTGCACCTGTTCCATTTGTTGTACGTTATCTTTGCTCTTGGGGCGACACCGTTAGCTCGTCCTTGCCTTTGCCGATTATTGCTTGTTGTATTGGAAAAAGTGATAACTTAGTGACTGGTCTTTTCATATTAGGATTATTGGCGGTTTTTAGTGTTACGACGCCAATAACTCCTTCATCTCCGGGGTGCAATTCCTTAATTCGTCCTAATTTCCATCTCGTCGGTGGTTGTAACTCATTTTGGAGCAAAACAAGGTCTCGTATTTCCAAGTTTTCTTTCTTGGTGCCATTTAGGGCGTTGTTGCAAACGATGTAAGTATTCTGACACCCATTTTTGCCAGAACTGAGTCCGTATGTTCTGTACTACCTTCCATCGTGATAGGAGATTATGTTGAAGTACTAGGAGCTCCTTCTCGGGAGAAGATATTAGCGCATTACCAATCAGGAAATGCCCTGGTGTTAACACATCCAGTGACTCCGGGTCAATTCTTCGAAAATTAGTTTGGTGTCTTCTATACATTTTTTTAAGTGCGCTTTGATGGATTTCACGCCCACTTCCCATAATCCTCCGAAATGCGGGGACGAAGGTGGTATGAAATGCTAATTGATAGGTTGTAATACTTTGTTGGCTCCTACAAAGTTTGTCCCATTATCACTGTAGATGTGTGCAGCATTTCCCCGCCGAGCGTCATCCTTCGGAACGCGCTGATGAACCCTTCCATTGTAAGGTTGGATGCTATTTCTATGTGAATTCTCTTAGTAGTAAGACAAATGAAAATGCATATGTAGCTCTTGTATGATTTAGTGCCACGCCCTTTACTCATTCACATGTTAATAGGCCCCGCATAATCGACCCCAGTATGGGTAAATGGTCGTAATATGATGACTTGGGGAGATGGTAAGTTACCCATCATTTGTTCTGATGTTGTCACTTTGAATCGGTGACAGCGATTGTGGTGTTTTCCTGCTTGATTTTCTCTGAGAATCCAAACCCGTTTACGAATGAAAGCTGATGTTAAGGCATTACCTCCGTGTAGTCTCTCGATGGCCCCAATCTAATATTAATTTGGTGAGTGGTCCCTTATAGGATAGGATCATTGGATGTCGCTCCTCATATGCTAGTTGAGAATTTTCCAATTTTCCCTCTACCCGAATGATTTTTTGTTCATGTAGGAAAGGATGTAAGGATTGAAGCTTACAATGTTTCCGAACAGTATTGGTTTTTGCCAAGGTAATGTGATCTTCTTGTAAGTTCGCAAGTTGGGTCGCTCGAACTAGTGCTAATAATGCGTGTTCCCATTCTTGTGATTGTATAGCACCTCGTTGTTTAGTCCGCCATCTTAACAGATGAACGGTTATTCGAATGAGACGTTTCAGTGTTGACTGCCTCTGAATAAGTTCCAAAATTGATGTTTCAGTTTGTATTACCTGTACAAATGACGCTACCGTTACTTTCTCTTCTTCAGATGTTTCAAAAAGCGTATCGTCAGGGGATGGTTCAAAAGTTTCTAAAAAGTTCGGACCTTGCCATCACTTGGTCAAGGATGCTAATTTTTGGGTGGTCGTCCCACGGGACGCACAATCAGCTGGGTTGTCTTCAGATTGGACGTGTCTCCAGGTCGCCACACTAGTATTAGTTTGAATCTCATTAACTCGATTTGATACAAAGGATTTCCACGTGGATGATGGTTTTCGTATCCATGCTAACGTGATCGTAGAATTAGACCATAGTGTTACTGCATGTATGTCTACGTCGATAGCTTTAATAACTTGTTGGATTAGTCAGCTTAACAATACTGCTCCACATAGTTCTAAACGTGGGATGGTTACGGTTGTTTTTCTAGGCGAGACTTTGGATTTTGCATTTTGGTAACGTGTCATCCCAGTCTAAGTTTAGACTCCATAAGGTCTGATACATTAGTTTACAGCTGACTGTCAGCCACCCCAATGGATCGAAGATTCTCGACATTTCCGACAGAAATTGACGCTTTGTGAGTTCGCCATTGGGTGCGATGTCCACGTGAAATAGAAAATAGTCCCCGGCTGAATTGTATCGTATTCCCAGGGTTTTAACTTCCTGCTCGTCCATGAACTTTAGATCACCTATCAGTTCTTTATCCTTAGTTATCCTCGTCAAGACGTCTGGATGGTTACTGGACCACTTACTTAACTCCATTCCACACTTGCCCCGCATCTGATTAAGCTTAGATTTTAAGTGTAGGGCCTCGTCTACATGATCTACACCAGTTAACACGTCATCTACATAAAATTCATTCTTTAGGATGTGACTGGCTTCGACATGACTGCTGAATTCATCTTCAGCCAATGGATTTAAAGTTCGAATTGCCAGATATGTTGCAGCTGATGTTCCATAGGTAACGGTGGTTAATTGGTATTCTAATACCGGCTGAAGTTTACTTCCTCTTCACAGGATTCTTTGATACGGTTGGTGTTTTTCATCCATTTTAATATGGCCCATAAGTTGTTTTGTAGTGGTGATCCAATGCGCATCGTGTCATTGTGGCTTATGCCTGTTGATGTTTTCATCGACGCGTCGAAAACCACGCGAATCTTAATTGCTTCTGGAGTTTTCTTCAACACTGCATGATGGTAAATAGTATTTTCCTCCGTGATGAGGGACATGTTTCATGTGACCCTTACTTACGTATTCCGCCATAAACAGGTTGTATAGCTTTCTTAATTCCTGGTTTCTCTCCAATTTTTTCTTGAGCTGCAGAAAACGCTGTAGTGCTCGTTGTTTGCAGTTTCCTAATTTGTCCAGTTCTTCCTCCAGAATGGAAACTGAACAATGTAACGCCCACTTTCATCTCGCCTTGTGTTCTTTTGAAACATAGTTTCACATTCCGTGTTTGAACTGATGACGTTAAGTTCTTGAACTTCCTCTAACTCCCAGAAACGATCCATACCATTTTTCACCTTTGTCCCGCTATGAACTTTCATTAAATGTTGTGTGGTGGTTACTTTTGTTGGCCCGGAGATCACCCACTCGAAGCTGGTTTTGATGGCACTGGGCTTTTCTCTTACTATTTTGTTGCTGACGAAGTCGCCGTAAACGTCGGCTTCCAACAAAATATCGATAAGAGCGGGTGTATCAAATTGAGGATCCGTGAACAATAATCAGTTCCACTTGTTATTTGTTGATGTTCGTTTAATTTGGCGTTCTGGAACATCCATGGTGATTTTTGGCAATACGTATGCTTCAATTTTTAGCCGATAAGAGGATGGGAAGTGTGGCTGAAGACATAATTTTACCATAGCGGTTGATGTACTAGTGTGGTTTGCCCCGATTCCTGAGATGTTAACGGTCGTTTGTTGAAGTGACAGACCGAGGCGTCGAACCGCTTCTTCTGTAATCAGGGAGACCTGCGATCCCTGGCCGACTAAGGCTCTTAAACTGGTTAGAGTTCTACAAATTGACATATTCTTTACCGCAGCCATGGCTAACAATGTGGTTTGATTATTATCCGATGTGCTGATAGTTACCTTCTTCTCAGGTTGTTGATATGGCTCGTGTAACAACTGGTGATATCTGCCGTTACATAGAGTGCATGATGCTCTTTCAGAGCACTGAATTTTCACACCATACCCCAGGCAATGGTGCAGAGTCCTGCTCGGTTTACGTAATTTATCCGCCTTTTGATAGAGAGTTTGCGGAAATAATGGCATTGGATGAGCAGATGTCCTCGTGCAGTGCAATAAGAGCAGCTGATGGCGGCTTGTTTGCGCCCACTATCGGTATTTAGGAATACCTTTCTTGGAAGATTGGACTCTGGTTTTGCTGCTCGAAACATGGATGTTTTTTGTGTCGTTGAGGATTCTTAAGACTGGAACCTTCGCATTAAAAATTCCATGCATTGGTCTAGTTTGGAAACTTCTCGTGGTTTTCCGAGGGATGATTCATGCCTCTCCAAAGTTTCACTATCTACTCGCTTCATCATAATGTTTGCCACCAATGCTTCAAACGGGTTCTCTAAATTAAGATATTCACGTAAAGTAAGCATTATTTTTATTGATACAAATTTTTATTATCATTTGGATAGTAATTTATTCTTTTGAAATGTTTATTAGAATGGGAATCTGCTCAATAAAAGTATACCAATATACTTTGAAAAAATTCAACCTCACTTTCCAGCCTACAATTGTTTTGGTTGGGGACACATAGGTAAAGTAGAGGTAAGTAGAATTTTTAGATTAACGCAAATAATTTTAATAAACAAATTTTGTTTCTTCCAGATCACATTATTGCATCATATACTGCGCTTAATCAATTAAATCACAACCAGTACTATCATTGTGCCGCGGAAAGAATGTAATCTTTCCGCGGCACAATGATAGTTCTGGTTGTGCCATATTGTCAAAATAATAACCATTGGATTTTGATTATAATTAATTTGGCTAAAAATTCTAAAGGATTTTGCAAAACGCTGCATGCGTTATTTGTTTCAGAACTACAAAAATTTCAAGTAGTTCCAGATAAAAAATTCAAGATTGAACCCATATACGTGTTTCCTTTACAAAGAGATGGATATAATTGTGGCCCATTAATTTTATACGCGGTGGACAAATATTCGAATCTAAAGCATATACCGGATATTCACTCGTCAAACGATAATGAATATTTTAATGGTTTAAAATCGTACCGAAAACACTTGAAAAATATTATTGCAGATGCTTCAGAAAATACTAAAAATCGTTGTTTGATTTGTTTCGCAGAGTTAAGCATTACAGAAAATTTACTACATTGCAATATATATGTAACAGAAAGATGCATGTCAATTGTAATCAGCATATGGTCATTCAAGGAAACAAACATTTGTATATTCTGTACAGATATTTGAGAACCAGATTATTTCCAAAATCTTCTAATTTTAAAAAGTGAATTCAAGAGTAAAAACATGGAGTGCAAATTCGGGCCATATAAAAATTTTTGATTTTCAATGTCATGGTACACTACGAGGTCCCCATTAGAAATTGATGAAACCTGGCCAAGATGTTCCATTAACCATAACCAATTTAGCAATACCACTGATTATGGTGCTAAACACCTACGAAGTAGTTAATAAAGCCTGGGAATGTATCTTACGTCAATACATTGAGCTAGTTTAAAATTCAAATTTAATTTAAATGTTAAGTATGGGACCAAATTTATTATTAACACATCGGAGCCAATGTTCTTACATTTGTATTTTTAATTTTTTTATGATTAATTTTATGTGCATTAATGAAGCAATTATTAACTTTAGTTCTACTTTTATTTTTCGTAAAATTTTTGATTTAATTTAAAATTAAATTTCGCCTAAATGTGTTCTTTTTTACTAATTCTTACTAATACTAGTGCATATATAATGTTGTTTTTGTAGTTTTAGTAAACATGCTATTATATTCTATTTTATATTATTTAATGCTATTTTATGCTGTTATGTTATTTTATGCTATTTTATGTTTTTTATGCTATTTCATGCAATTGTATATGCTGTTGTATGCTAATATATGTTATTTTGTGCAATTTAATGTAATATCATGCTATTTTAAGCTATGCTATGCTATTTTATGCTAGTTTTTTTTAATTTACTTACTTCCTTGGCCAGACGAATTCTTTTAGAAATATGACTCTTACCAAATATGTCCACTTATCTTTCGCAGATTTTTAATTACTTTGTTTATTTGTTCGCGAAAGTTATTCCTTTATTGTTTTTATTATTGATTCCTTGAATAAAACAAAACCAAATTATTTAAAGTTATGTTGAAACATGTATTTTGATGAAAAACAAATTAAAATGAATTTTTGATTTATACATTTTGGAATAATTTCTTGTTAAGCAAATAATACTAAAAATGTCAAATAAATATTATGTAGTGAAGAATTCAAATCAAAAATATTTACGTCTTGAAAAATTATACCTACCGACCGATAATGTACACAATCGTGATATTTCCATCCGGTTTGGGCGATAACTTTCGCTTTGTTAAGTTTATAGTTCAATTTAACGAAACTGAACGAACATTTCGTAATTTTTCGTTTATTGGTTACATGGAAGATTGCCTCTTTTGTCAATATATATTATTAAATTTTCATATTCAAAATATTATTAAATTATATTTTAATTTTATTATTAAATACATAATCTTTGTTGTGTTTGACGTTTTTTTAAAAATGAGATGAAATTATAATTTGGTTTATATATATTAAATGAGTCATGTAAGTTCACACTGTCCACAGCAGCTTTACAGTATATTATATAAAAATTATGGTGTACACCAATTTATTTATGGTTGATTTTTGATTAAATTGAGAAATTTATTATAGTTTGCTTTATTGATCATGATTTCGGATAATTATCATACACTTTTTAAATATAACAAACTGTTAGTAATTAAGAAAGAATACACATAAATTAAAATAGATACTAAGTACATATTAATATTGTTAATTATTATTATTGTAAGTTAGCGTTTAAGTCAAATATTTATGAACTAAGAGACATCTACTGTCGACTAGTGGAATTTGCATTTCCGAAAACTTATATTGTCAAGTAAATATATCAAAACCTAATTATCAGTTTAGTAGATGGCTCTAAGATCACTATATTTCGCAAACTATAAATTATAGCAATAATCAGAGTAATAAAAATATGTAAAACTTTTGTTTAGTCACTTTTAACAATTCATTAACACAAAAACAACGAAGTATATTTCATACAATATTTTAGTAAATACAATAAAACATTTATAAATTCTTCAAAATTAAATATAATTGCAAGTTGTTTGTGTTTTATTAAATATAAAAACGATATATCATTATTTCATCTGGTCCTTCGAGCCGGATTAAAAATTGAAATCTGGCAAATTATAATCGTACACCGCGGGATTGATTGATCACTTAAAACATCAAGCACGAGTGCAGCAGCTTATCAACCGCCATTACAATCATAAAATAATAAAACTGAAATCGAGCTACAACGTGGAAAATTACCAGGATTCACCTCATCATTAGCCACGTGGGACTTCAGGATATTATTTTACAACCCGATAAGTACCCTTAAATATTTATTAAATTCTAAAATAATTAAATAATAATAAAGTTAAACAATTTACCATATACATACTGAGTTACTAAATTAATAAATTCGTGAAATGGAGGGGTATAATAAACGAAGATCCATTATCAAAGGCCAACTCACCAAACTTGTGAATACAATTAACACACATGGCTCAGAATATGGTATTGATGATCTTAAGATACGTTTCGATAAGGTAAATAAACTTTATAATGAATTTGTTGAGGTTGAAGACCTTATTTTTAGTATTGATGCAACGGCTGCTTCAGAAATGGACCTGATCGACGATCAATATTATCATATAATTCCAAAAATACAAGGTCTTATACGAAACGAGTCAGTTAAAACAAATCCAGTTAATCTTGATCAAACACTTAATGTTACCACTAGTGCAGATGCTACATCTGACTTTAAACTGCCATCCTTATCTATGCCAACTTTTGACGGCAATCTAGCGGATTGGCAATCTTTTTATGACATATTCACCTCAACGGTGCACGAGAACATAAAACTCTCACCTGCTCAAAAGTTTAAATATTTAAATGGGTTACTTAAGGGTAATGCATACAACCTTATACGACACCTGCGAGTTGATGATGCTAGTTATGTCGAGGCTTTCCAACGTTTAGTGAAACGTTATGACAAGAAGAAGTCAATTGTAGAATCTTATATGGTCTCTTTTTGATCATCCCAAAATTACCAAGGTCAATTCTGCGACGATAGCTTCGGTTCTTGATAACCTAGACGAAGTAGTTCGGGGATTGAAGGCCTTAGGAAATCACGTGGATGAGCCAACCACATAGTGCTACAAAAGTTGGATGATGAATCAAGGCGTCTTTGGAAATATGACTTTAGCGGACAAAGATTTTCCACCACTCCAAACATTTTTAGATTTCCATATTCGAAGAATGGATTCGTTAGTTGAAGCACCGGTAGAAAATAAGACTGTCTTTAAACAGCAAAAATCGGTAAGGACTCTTCATGTTTCCTCAGAGTATTCATGTCTACTTTGCAATGGTAAAAGTCATAAATTATATGAAAGTCAAAAATTTTCCGGGATGAGCATCAACCAACGCAGAGATTTTTTAAAAAATAATGAAAAATGTTTAAATTGTTTAGGTGACGGTCACACAGTTTATCAATGTAGAAGCCACCGGAGGTGTAAAATATGTCAGCGTAAGCACAACACATTAGTTCACTTCAATACTAGTGAAACCTTTAGTTCTACCAATAATTCCAACTCAAAAGCCAGTATCAGTGCTCATGTTTCATGTACACCAACCAACCTAAACGAATTGGTATTAACTTCTATTACGAAAGCAACAAATGCAACATTCCCAACAGTAGTGATCCAAATAAAAGATAAAAGCCACAACTGGCAAGAAACTAGAGGGCTACTTGATTCTGGGTCAACAAGGTCTTTCATAACAGAGTCATGTGCTACATCATTAGGACTTTCTAGATCGAATTCAAGAATGTTAATTGAAACAATTAACGGAGCAAAGGCCGGTTGTTCAAGAGGCGTTACAAAGGTAGAACTAAGTTCAAGAATAAATCATTCATTTGTCATAGAAGTAGCAGCTTTGATCGTACCGGCTATTACCTCAAATCTACCATCTAAGACATTTAATACTCCACTCGAATTTGTTGAATCATTACAATTGGCTGATCCAACTTTCAATAAAAGAGGGCCTATCGACATCCTCTTGGGTTGCGATCATTTCTTTAATATTCTCGAACCTAAAAAAAATTACCAATCAAGCGGATAATGTTGTGGCACAAGAAACTAAGTTTGGCTGGATAGTCGTCGGAACGAACAAACCAAAAGAAGTAGTTACACCAATAAAAACTTTCCTTAGTATTGGTAATGAAATCAATATTGACGAACTGTTGAAACGTTTTTGGGAGTTAGAAGAAATTCCATCAAATCCAAACTATACTAAAGAGGAATTATATTGTATTGAAAATTTCAAAAAAAATGTAAAGCGAGGACCTAACGGGAAATTAATAGTACATCTTCCATTCAAGCAAAATCCACCAAACTTAGGAAATTCTTTGAAACAGGCCACTTACCGGTTTTATACATTGGAGAAAAGACTAGTAAAGGATAATGTTTTCCGCACCCAGTACATACAATTCATGAAGGAATATCTTCAACTAGGCCATATGGAACCTGTACCGGATAAAGATATATACAAAAATTGGAATCAAATGTTTTATCTCCCGCACCATGGAGTAATAAAAGAATCCAGTACCACGACGAGATTACGAGTTGTTTTCGACGGATCTGCGAAGTCTTCAAATGGATATTCTTTAAATGACCAACTCCTGATTGGCCCAACAGTACAACAAACATTGTTGGAAATATTAATGCGATTCCGAAAACATAAGTATGTATTTTCAGCGGATGTGAAGAAGATGTTTCGGCAGATTATGGTGACCAGTTCAGAAGCGGAATATCAGAGGATTTTATGGAGATTCACTTTCAGATCCGTTACGTCATTACAGACTGCTGACCGTAACATACGGTACTACAAGTGCTCCATTTTTGTTCACATTCGCACTTAGCCATGTAGCGAACCAACATAAGTATAATTTCCCAAAATCAGCAAAAATCATTGAAAATGATTTTTATGTAGACGATCTAATGTCCGGGGCAGACAGTATTGATGACGCAGTCAAACTACAGAAAGAGGTGATACAAATTTTACAATCTTGCAGTTTTAAACTACGAAAATGGTCGACTAATCAAGACTTATTAAACCACTTACATGAAGATGAACTTAGCCTATCATTACGTGAAATTTCAAATGGCACTAAAGTGATTGCGATCTTAGGCATATGTTATCTACCTCTTCGAGATGTCTTCAAGTTTAAAGTCAAGTTATCAGAAAGCTATGAAACAACAAAGAGGCATCTACTTTCCGAAGCATCCAAGTTTTTCGACCCTATGGGTTGGCTTACACTAGTGACAGTCGTCGTAAAAATTCTATTCCAGCAACTATGGGTTGAAAAACTTGAATGGGACGACTAGCTTCCAGTATCAATTTGAAATGTTTGGCTGAATTTTAGGCAAGAACTAATTATAATTGAAGACTTAGAGATAAATCGTTGGCTACATACATCCAACTCTTCCGTTCTTGAAATCCACGGTTTTTCTGATGCGTCAAAGGACGCATACGCAGCAGTTTTGTATGCTAGGGTACTTCTACCCCAGGGTGATGTAAATGTGACAATAATAGCAGCAAAATCGAAGGTAGCACCAATAAAAACGATTACGATACCAAAGCTTGAATTATGTGCCGCCGGACTGCTGGTTAAATTAGTGAAATCAACATTGAAATCGCTAGAGTTTGAATCCAACCCTTAAATATTTGTATACACTGATTCAATAATTGTTTTAAATTGGTTATCTAAACCTCCGAAAACATGGCCTACCTTTATAGCAAATAGAACAAGTCAGATACTCTCATACACGAGCAGAAACCAATGGTTGCACGTGCCCTCACAAGAAAATCCTGCTGACTGCGCCTCTAGAGGAGTATCACCCAGTGACATCAAGGGTTGTAAACTGTGGTGGCGGGGTCCCAGTTGGCTGCAATGCAATCCAATAGAATTACCTAATCAATTAATTGTCATAGACATTGCTGAAGAATTAACTGAAGGTGTGACAGTCAGTTATGCGAGTATATATGAACGAAACCAGCTATTGACTCAGTTATTCAGCAGAGTGTCAAAATATGGAAAAATTTTAAGAATTATAGCCCGAATAAAAAGATGGTTCCGTATTTACAATAGGAACATTATCGAAAAGGAGTCAGGTGGTATTTCGATCGACGAGCTAAGAAGGCCGAACAATTTATTTTACGCTACGTCCAATACGAAACATTTTCTGAAGAAATTAAGCTGTTGAACTCAGGGAACCAATTAATTAAAAGCAAACTTATTAATTTTTACCCATTTTTAGATAAAAATGGAACCCTGAGAGTAGACGACTAGAAAATGCAGATATAAGTTACGATATGAAGCACCCTATAATTCTGCCAGGCAATCATGAGCTGACCAAAAAATTGGTTCTAAAAATTCATTTAGAACTTCTTCATGCGGGTCCAGCATTAATGTTAGCGCACATCAGACAAATATTTCAAATTATCAGAGTCAGAGCTCTTGTCAAGAAGGTAATTCACGAATGTATGAGATGTCATCGATATAAACTGTTGCAACAGACTCAACTAATGGATCAGTTGCCATATTCACGTGTGCATATCACCCGACCGTTTCTTCAGACTGGCATTGACTATGCTGGTCCGTTCTCGCTAAAGGCACACCAACAACGTAATCCTAAAATTATTAAGAGTTACTTAGCCATTTTTGTGTGCATGTCGACGAAAGCAGTTCATTTGGAACTCGTAACGAATTTAAGCACCGAAACCTTCATCGCTGCTCTGAAAAGATTTCAATCGAGGGATTTGCAGTGATCTATTTTCTGACAATGGATCAAATTTTGTTGGAGCTCATAATGACCTGAGAGAATTGGGCGAAATGCTTAAATCTGAAAGCGTAAGACAAATCTGGAAGAATACACACAAACAATCTAAAATATTAATTTGTCCATCAACCCAATTGTCTTTAGTATAGCAAAAACCACAAAAAATCGAGTGTATAACAACAAGATTTAGCGCAATAAACATTCCAAAATAATATCTTTGTTTTGTATCTAACACTTAATTTAACTAAGGCTAAATGTCAAATGAAACTAACCTTAAACGCAAAAATTTCTTAAATTATGTCAAAATAATAGAATACATTGTTCTGGTTTATCTTCAGTTCGTTCTTGTTCTTAAGTTTTGTATGAAATATTTTGTTAAAAATTATTAACGTTCTTCGTGGAAATAAATCGTACAGTTGCTCTAGAACAAATGAATATAGTCGACGGTTGGGCATGTTGAATTTAGTTTTTAATGATTCAACACATTTTGGCCAATTTATTAGGCAATGAGTTTTATGTTGTTAACTTTTATGGTACTACGACCATGATTTAATTTTTATTTAATCAACTGTACATTCTCGAATAACGTAAGAAGAGTAAAAAACAATTGGTCAAAGATTTGTATCAATTTTATTACTATTTTTCATTTTATTGTTGTTAGTAGTTTAGTTTTAAATTTTCCAATTTAAACAATGTGCGAAGCAATAAATTAACATTGAAGTTTGTTAAGATTAAGATATAATTTAAAATACAAAGTCTAGTTTACGAATTTAAAGGTATGAATTTCTTAAATTTGTATTGGTTAAGTAAACTCCATGAAGTGTCCGTTAGATTTGTAGAAAAATGTTTTGTGTATTTAAGATAGTTTTGTTAAAGGTGTTAATTTGCCGAAGGTCAATATTTTATTTTATTTTTCAAATTTTAAGAAATTGGCTCATAAATGGACCGCTCACATCATCTGATTAAAGATCTACCTCTATTTACTACTACTTGTTATATAGGAAGCAACTCAATTTGATTGGATTACTACACTGATACATGTCATAAATCAAAATGCAAACTGCCACTTGCAAAAAAAATGTTGTACCGCTAAAATCGATAATGGCAAACAATGAACAGTATACATAATTATTCAACAAAACAAATTATATTTTTGTACTTCTAAGTGCAGTGAAATTTTTTTTTGAATTGTCGATTATTTCCCCAACTTCTCGGACTTCTTCAATAAAATCTAAAAGTTAAATTTATTGGTATCCTATAAATCTCTTTGAATCTTAAAATATCTACATTAATTATCATCAGTAAATAGTCCTTACATACGGATTAAGAATAATCAATTATTGTACCTTTCCTCGGAAATAATAAATGGATTAATTTTATCTGGTGGTTTTATTTCTCATAATAAAGAGCAGCCACTGATGCAACACTCATTTTCATAATAATATAATTACTACAACTATATAATATTAAAATCTATGTTCACTTAAAATTTTTGTTTAAAATATTCAGATGGGTTAGCTAGCCGCTTAGGCTGCGGCCAGAGTGGACGCGAGAAGCGATGCGATTTCGCGATGGCGCAAAGCGAGTGGTGTCTAAAGTGTATACGTTGGAAGCAATTTTTGAAGCTGAATAAAAATTTAAAAAAAAAATGTTTAGTGTATAATATTATTCATCCTATTAAGATGGACACGTCAGACGAAGAGGAATATATTTTATTTAATAGTTGTTATAATCACCAATTGGAATTTGGAAAGGGAAACTCCGTTCATAAAATAAATTCACTGAGATCAACATTCGGCGAATTTCTAATTTATATAAACAGTTGAGAAAAGATCCCGTTACATTTTTTGAATGTTGATCAAAACATTTGATTATATTTTAGAACAAATAACTCCCGCAATTTCTAAAAATTGGACTAGTTTTACTAAAACGCTGATATTACCTTGTGAACGGCTTATTTCAACTATAAGGAAAGTTAATAAAAAGTTATTTCAAACAAAAAGTGGATATTTTCATGTAAAAATATAAAAAAAGAACTCAACGGAGTACTGGTACTGGTCTGTAAAATTTGGTGACAAGAATTAATAAACGCCGTGTTCTGTATTATTCGGCATGCTGATAGTTTCCATAACCCGATCCAGAAACAGTTGTTGGCTCACTATCTTGCATAATTTGAAACACAGTTGGCGTTGAAAAATTGTGCAGAACAGAATTTGCACATTCGGAATAATTACTTACTGGAGAAGTATTTGGCATCGAATAGCATGATGAAGAATTCGAGAAAATTTGTGCTGATAGTGAATAAGAATTATTCTCATATACGTGTTTGTATATAACTTTTTTTATTTCCATTCTACATAGGAATTTTTTCGAGGGTTCCAATTTTTTGATATGGGGTATTAAGCTATCAAAAAATGCTTCGTTTTCATCTCGTTTCTTACAACACTGTTTTTTCACACAATTGCAGTTTTCGTGTTTCTATATTAATAATTTCTCCTTGATAATTACTGTTATTATTTGCACTTTTACTAAACTTCTTTTTCGAAATTGTAAAATTATTGTTTTCAAGAGTAGAAAATGGAGTTTCTGTATTTAAAAAAAAGAATCTGTATCTTCTACTCATACGTTGACCCTGTGTCGTCAAGAATATTTAAATTTTTTTCCTGCTCTGATGTTAAATTGATTTCATTTATTAAAGGTTCAATTTTTTTTTTAAATTCCTGCTCCCGGCACGACATTTCATTTGGCCCTTTAAGAAACACATAGTCTTGAAATATGGCCAACTGGAAGAGAATTCTTCAAAACATGCCTCAGCGCCAGATCGTATAATTGGAATTTTTTTGAGTTCAGTTCTGAACTAATCTCTCAAATTTTTCCATTTCTTTTTTAAAATATCGCCTGTAAAATAAATTTAATTTGATTTTTAATTTAAAAATAGTTAATTAAATCGACTATTGCAGAAATAGTATCAGAAACGAGTGAAGCTCTTTGGGTAGTGCTTCAGAACAACAATTTTTTTTCGAAAATTTGAACGAAATTTGAAGTACGTATAAACCAAGTATTGTTGAAATTAATGATAATACTTGTTTAAATTTAATTTATTATTTGTAAATTATATGTTTTAATTTGCCGACGAATTTTATAATAATGAATAAAAATATCAGTTATTTTTAAAAAAAAAAAAACTGTTTTTCCGAATGATACTATTGGAAACGTTCGTACTCTCCCATAATTAACTGAACCCTTTTTTGAAAACCGAAACAAAGTATTTGTGCTCATTTAACATTGTTGAAACATTGCTATTCGAATATAGATAATTTAGAACCGAATATGTAATAATAATTATCGTCGAATGCGTATATATATACGCATATATATATATATATATATATATATATATATATATATATATATATATATATATATATATATATATATATATATATATATATATATATATATATATATATATATATATATATATATATATATATATATATATATATATATATATATATATATATATATATATATATATATATATATATGGGTCATTCCATTATAAAACAGACGATTTTTAGCATTTTTCGAAATTCACCTCTTAGATTTCGATTTTTTTATTTTTTTCACTTTCCTTATTAAAAATAAGTAGACCCCTATTTTTTTTTTTTTTTTTGTACCTATGGTTGTCCCGTTATTCGAGTTTTTAGTTTTGACAGTTTTCAAATTTTGATTTTTGACTCCTACATTAAATATTGTATCTTCGGTTCTAAAATGAGTATTTTCATAAACAGTAGCATTTTAGAAAGGTATTAAGCTGTTCTATATTATTTCATAATTTATTTTTATAAAATACCGTTATCTTTGGAGTTATGGTTAGATATATCTATGTTTATACTTCCACCGCTAGAGGGCTAAAGATACCAAAATTTAAATATACCCGATGCACCATTTGATAGGCAATTTGTTCACCTTTTATAAAAAAGTAAAATTACTTTCGTCCACGGCTATAGTTTAGCCGCCAGAAGACTTCAAAGTTGAAAAAACGTGTTTTTTTAGAAAAAAAAATTCTATTAGTTGCGAAATGAGAATGAAAGTATACACTTAACGGACATTTTTTGTATAATTTTGATACAAAATACAGCAATAAATAGAAAAACGGCCAGTTTTGAAATATTTTGGTTAGAACTCGACCCCCTCGAGGGAAGATAAATTGAAATTAATTAATTTTTTAAGCTTTTTCCTGCCAAAAGTTGCTGTAAATGTTTAGTTATTATGATTAAATGCAAGTTTTTTTTCTGTTTTTGTATAAAATAAATCAGTTATTCAATTAAGCGCCTATTTGCAACTATTCCAGATACAGGTAAACCACCAGAAGACCGCAAAATTGTAATTAACAAATTTTTTTTAGGCGTTTTAGAGTAAACCGGCAAAAAGACGATACATTTAAATAAAAAAAAATGTAATTTTTACAATTGTTTTTACAAAATATTTATATTTTTTCATGACGATTTTTACAAAGAACATATATTTACAGTAAGAGAATTTGAGAACATTTTAGTTCTAATAAATGTTTTATCAGAGCTCGGCATTATTTGATGAGTTTGCCGGGTATTTTGCACTGTTTTAATATTATAAAATCTTTTATTAAGTTTTGTTTTAGTTTTTGCATATTCTTCTTTGGTTACATAACCGAAACGAATAGACTGTATGGTTAAAATTTATAATTCTCTGCAAAATCCAAAACAACAACATATTCTCCAACTTGCAGATCATTTTTTACGAGCTTTAAATAACTTGATTGTTGTTTAGTGATAAAATCGTGTTTACGCAGTACTGCTAGGCCATATTTTGATTCAGATAAAATTTCGATGACTTCATCAACAGAAGATATAATCTTCTGCAATTTAAACACATTTTCAACAGGATTCCAATAACTGTATGTTACTTCGTTCATTTCTTCAGCGTCTGCTGCGGCTTTTATTTGTTTCAGGAAATCATCCAATAACACATTGCAGTCTTTACAATCACCGTTACAGCAATCCCAGGTCAAATTTTCACAGGATACTCTTTTTAACAGTTCTCTTTCATTATTAATAACAGGGTCGCATTGTAAAATTTTTGTTATAACTGGACATAACAAATTGTTGTTCTGATGAATTATACAAACACATTCATTATGCGTTCTGGCTTTTCCCGCTAATATACATTCTTTTGGCCGAAGCTCTGCAAACTTGGAGAATCCAATGTTGTCAGATGGATATTTTTCTAAAAACGCCTTATAAGCCTCAGATAAACTGCACAAGACAAGTAGTTTCTGCTTTTGAACCCGATTTCCATTAACATCACGAACACTTATGCAGTCATTTAATCCGGGAAGCTGTCGGCTGATATCCATACTTTTGTAGAATTCCGTAACTGTGGTTATTGTTTCTGAAGAAATTCCAGACCTCCTTTTTCTTGGCCCAGGTAAGCTGCCATATCCTCTCTCCTTGATTAAATTCTTTGATTTTAATACTATGTGTTTTGTTGCCTGGAACTTATCCATAATTCTGGTTACTGACCAATTTTCAGGTATTAAAGTAAGCAGCAATACACGATGGTCGTAGTTTTCCTCGCGATTAAATGCTTCCAAAATATTGTTAAGAATGTTTCCGTTATCATCATGAAGATTTGACTGATCAGCATCTATTGGTGATATTTTGGGCACCGGAACGCACAAAACATTTTCACAAGTGAGCCTGACCACTTTTTCCAGCTGCTTTTGGCGATACAATGATTCTGTGAGCCTGTATTTGTTTACAGGAGATCCACCCAATCGTTCACATGATTCGGTGAAAATATCATGATACACCGACTGAAGAATTTCATGTGGTGGTGATGAATTTTCCGATAGAATTTCATGTGGTGGTGATATACTGGACGAGGATGTTGAACAGCTTGCCGGTGTACTTGGTAAACTTACAACTTCGGTTAACCTATACAATTTAGCTCTGCATTTGTTACAAATTCTTTTATTTGTTATTTCACGATTTAAAAATTGTTGAGCTTTTTCAGCTAGTTTTACACTAATAGCATTAGAATTATTTTTCAAATTTTTATGGTTTTCCAAATCAAAAGGATTACAGCATTCCGGATTAACCATTTTGTATTTTAAATTCGATATTTCACACCAATAATAAATTTACGAAAGAGATACTTTATAGTCCACTTTTAGATATTAACTGAAGAGCCAAAAATTTTGTACGTTTATTTATATGAGCCTAGTTTATTATTTGCCGTATAGTCATAAAATTACTGAGCACCTCCTTTTTCTGTTACATAGGGACAATAAATAGCGCTAGGTAATAAAATAATAATAAAATATGTGCTCCTCATGGCTTTTATACCTGAAATGACGAATTTATAAATGCTGTTTTGAAAGAAGGCGGCAATAAAACAAAAATGGGTGCAAACATATGCAAGATGATTCATCGCTGTAATACCAGTGATTTCAAAATTAGATAACTACCTGTTGTTTGGCGAGAAAACGGGTAAATTAAAAAGGACACAACTTAGATTTAAAGAAATAAAAATTGGTTGCATGTACACATACCAGGTATTTGTACTCAATTCAATCATTCGTTTCACAAAAATACTGAAAAAAATGGTTAATTTCATTTCCCAACCCGCTGGCGGTTTATCTGTTCCTCAAACATTTGCGAATATGCACTTAATTGAATAACTGATTTATTTTATACAAAAACAGAAAAAAAACTTGCATTTAATCATAATAACTAAACATTTACAGCAAATTTTGGCAGGAAAAAGCTTAAAAAATTAGTTAATTTCAATTTATCTTCCCTCTGGGAGACGAGTTCTAACCTAAATATTTCAAAACTGGCCGTTTTTCTATTTATTGCTGTATTTTTGTATCAAAATTATACAAAAAATGTCCGTTAAGTGTATACTTTCATTCTCATTTCGCAACTAATAGAATTTTTTTTTCTAAAAAAACACGTTTTTTCAACTTTGAAGTCTTCTGGCGGCTAAACTATAGCCGTGGACGAAAGTAATTTTACTTTTTTATAAAAGGTGAACAAATTGCCTATCAAATGGTGCATCGGGTATATTTAAATTTTGGTATCTTTAGCCCTCTAGCGGTGGAAGTATAAACATAGATATATCTAACCATAACTCCAAAGATAACGGTATTTTATAAAAATAAATTATGAAATAATATAGAACAGCTTAATACCTTTCTAAAATGCTACTGTTTATGAAAATACTCATTTTAGAACCGAAGATACAATATTTAATGTAGGAGTCAAAAATCAAAATTTGAAAACTGTCAAAACTAAAAACTCGAATAACGGGACAACCACAGGTACAAAAAAAAAAAAAAATAGGGGTCTACTTATTTTTAATAAGGAAAGTGAAAAAAATAAAAAAAAACAAAATCGAAGAGATGAATTTTGGAGGCTGTCCGATATATAATGGAATGACTCATATATATATATATATATATATATATATATATATATATATATATATGTGTAGAAAAAAATTATAATAAGTAAAATTTTAAACAATTTATTTACCTAGTTTGTCCAACGTGTCAACACCACCTTTGGTGGAATTGTAGTCTAATATAGGTTTGTTCGACATTTCATCAATGCCATCATCATCGTGTGGTGTCGACAGCAATAAAATATTCTTGCTCCTTTTTGGTAAGTTCTTACTAGGGTCAAATGGTCATTGAAACAAAACAGCGAGGATCCTTTAAGCTTTTCATTTATACAAGATTTATGAGTGATCTCCTTTGGAATGCCTGATCGGTTTGTTCCTACTGATTGTACCAATTATTGTGTTTTTTCTGTAGCAATTGATCCGCCAATTTACAACTAGTAAAATAATTGTCCATAGTTATGGTGCCGCCGTTGTTTATAAATGGCTGAGCCAATCGATGGACCAGGTTTAGCATATATTCGGTAGAGCGTGGTTCATTTGACTGTCTACCACACATATATTTCAGCAGTAAGGGGATAGGCATTTATTGCATCACAAACCCAAAAAATTGTAATCCCATATTTTCCGGGTTTCGATGGAATGTATTGGCGGAATGAACAATGTCCTCGCGTTAGCACCAATTATTCGTCGAACGTAAAATATGCTGTTGGTTCATAGGGAAGACGGATGTTTTCCTTAAACATGTTCCAAATGTCACGAAAAGTCAATTTATCAACTTTTAAACGTTCGGGTCTGGTCCAGTAGTTGTCAAACCGCATAAATCGTAGTAGCTGCTTCAACCTATGCTGCGCCATTGCAGCCCGGTAAAATGGTCGACTATCTCTACTGTACAACTCATCTAGTTTCTCGTCTCAATTCTTAGGGGCACTGGCGTATATCAAAATACCAATCAAACAGTATATTTCATATGAATTGGTGTCATTCCATTTTATTGATTTTCCTTCTTCTCTATTGCAGAAATCACGAGCCCTTCGGTTCGTCTCAGCAACGATTACATTTACCAAAGGTACCGAAATAATTTTTTGGGATACCTAAAGTAACATAATTATAAGCAATGTAAAAGTTAGCATCGTTCAAATTTTGCTAGTCGATTATCATACCTGAAGAGTTATATTTTGGGATCCTTGCTGCGTTAACTCACATTTTTCTTTGAAAATTTCGATTTTTTCTTACAGCCGAATAATTTGCAGTTTCTTTTGAAATTTTTATTCTGGCTACGATACCACGATCCGGGCGCATCTTTGTATTCCTCTTCTTCAACGGAAATATCAGCTTCTTCCATCACTTCCCCGTTGTCAGTTACATCTAACTGATTCACTTGTGCCTCTTCAACACCGTTGTCAGAAAAAATGCTATCAACATCATCATTGGCCACTTCATCAGCAGAACTGCCCATCGAAACTTCATCGTATAAATCTCGAAGATCTTGACTTGTTTGTCGCTGTTGTCGCATCTTTCGAAATACTTACCTTGATTATTGCACTACAAAAACATTTGACACATCCCTCACATAAAATTCACTGCACAATTCCGTGTTGATTTTTACGGTTTGACTGTTTACTCCTACACATGTGTTAAATTTGTCGTTCAAATTTATATTTTCAATTCTCTCGAATCTTAAAAATATAATTTATTATTTTCATTATGGATTAATCACTAAGTAAAAATAATCATATAAAACAGAAGTTTAACACACCTCATCACAAGCACTTTAAGATAAGACGAAATTTTAAACAAATAATCTATAAATATTCTTTTGTATTCAATCGCGTTCATGGATTACACCGTTTATTAACTCGTTTTGAAACGAAAATGATTCTTTTTACGAATTTATTTGGGTTCTCATCTTCCTTATCACCAAAACATATGTTTACAAATCTAATTTCAACCAATTTAAAAATTCTTAACAAATTTTTAACTTTTTTTTTTTTGTTTTATCTTAATTTATTGTTTCTTTTGTTTGTTGTTATTTGCCCCAAATCAAATCACGATTAAAACAAAGCCAAACAAACAGCTAAATAAAATTGATCAAAAAGGATCTTAATATATAAAATAACAGAGACACACACATACTTTTCATGTTGACTTTTCTTTCTTAATTTTAAAAGTAAAAAAAAAAAAACACAAAAAATTCGTAACATTAACACCTGCAAATTACCTTTGTTTTGAGTTTTTTTTTTTGCTGTCGTATCTTATTGTCGTATTTTACAAAACTTTATAAAAAAATAAAACAAATAAAATGTTATCTTATTTTATTTGTACCATAAGAGACATTATGGTTCCAGAAACTTTACTGCAAAAACAAAAAAAATCTAAATCTAAGAAATTCCGAATTGTAAAGGTGAAAAATAATATTAAAAAAAATCACAGATAGAAATGTTAAAAAAACAAAAACTGAAAATAAATTAACGAAATAAATAAGTAAAACGATAAAAATGACAAGAAAAGAATTTAACAAGAATTTTGGATTCGTTTTTTTGTCGACATTTTTTTTTTTACACAACAAGAAATTATATACCACAGAAAAAAAAAGGTTTGTATCTATAAAATACAATTAATTAACCTGTGCGACCACATTTATTTGTCTAATTAGTTGTAACTAAGATAAAGTTTATTTTTTTTTTAAATTAACATAATTTTTTTTGGATTTAAAATGTTGGTTTTTGTTTCAAATAAATATATAACAAATATTTCTTAAACGTTGCTCATAAGGAGGATACACTGGACGACGAAGAGAGATTACCAAATGCAGAATAACAACAGATAAAAAAGAAGGGTTAATAGGATATGATTGTGATTGATTAAAATTTCGTGATTAAGAAATCAAGCCTTATATTCGTTTATGTCTAAATGTTAGTATAATTATTTTGTTGTTGGTTTATGTTGTTTTACACGATGGTAAAGAATTTAATCTCAAGCATTTACAACAAAAAACGGTTTGTAGATAAAGATATTAAAGAGTGTTAAAAATTAAATAAATTTTTTTTATATCTGTTTAAGATTATAGCATGTAAGTTTATATACAGCCATATATGATTGATGATGTTTTTTAATGAAATGATTATAAATATTATAATATTCAAGCCTTTAGCACATTACTTTTATACATTTCGTTTAATTCAACTTAATGTATATGTGTTTGTTAGAATTAAATATGAATAAAGAATACTTCTTACTTTTAGTAAAGATACAATTAAGAAAAAGAAATTGCAGAAGAGGTTTGCATTCATTTGAGATCAGTGATCAGCATTGAACCACATAACAAACTCAAATAATACGAAATACCGACGGGAAATATTATAACGTCAAATTCAAAATTATTAGCTTACCGTTGATTAAGGCTCTCAAAGTGTATAATGAGTCTCCGGGCATTGGATTTGGAGAGGTTACTTTCAATTTATTTCTTTGTTGCAACGTGACCAGATATGCCACCGTTGCCAGAAATGTTGAAATCCGCTGAATATGCTGCCAGCGCGACAACCGACCTTCCTTCTGGTCCAATAAGTTTAGTTCTGGTATTTGCGTAACTGGATGACCAATTAGGAAATGACCAGGTGTTAGCGGATCCATACCTTCCCAAGAAATCTCGCTCAGTAGCCGAGAATTGAGTATGAATTCAATCTGTGTAAGTAACCTTGTCATCTCTTCAAAGGTGAGCAGCGTTTCACCTAGTACGCGTTTGAGGTAGTATTTGGTAGACTTAATTACCGCTTACCATAACCCACCAAAATTGGGTGCACCTGGCGGAATGAAATGCCACTTAGTGTTGTGGGACGTAATGTATTTAGTAGTCATATCATCCACCAACTCCAGATGTATTGCCTTTGTGGCCATACAACTGAAAAGTGCCTGGTAACCTTTTATAGTCTTAGCACCTCGTAAACGTGATGCCTTGATATAAAGTGGCCCAGCATAATCCACTTCTGTGGTGAAAAATGGTCGATGGTATGACACTTTGGACCGGAGTAGCTGACCCATGAGCTACTGCTGCTGTTGCACTTTTAAACGGGTGCACTTAATACACTGCCTAATCACTCGTCGAATTTCAGTTTTATCTCTCAGGATGTTATAATTTTGTTTTAATATTTCTATCAAAAATGTGAGACCCGCATGTAATCGCGTTTTGCTTCGTTGTGAGAATTCTAATCCCGCATCCGCACTGCTTGCTGATTTTTTCCGAAATAATATGATAATTCGAAGAAGTACGAATATCAATTTCGAAAATTTTGAACATCGTTCAATAAGACCAGTTAGCCAATCGTGGTCTTGTACTTTCAACAATATAATCGAATTCTTCTTGTGTTCTTTCAGTGCCGTCTCCGGAAATTCCGAATTGAGTTTTTTCTGAATTGGTCAATGTATTTCGCTGTAAATCTTACCACTGCCAATGCAAATCCGTGCAGCTCCACATTGTGACCCTTGGTGTACAGCCATCTATTAATGCAAATATTTTCCAATCTACTCAAATTATTTCTTATTATTGAATAGTTCTTGGAAATTGTATTTGGTAATTGTTCATCCCAACCAATTCCTATCAACCATAGTTTCTGGAATAATATCTTTATTTTAACTGTAGATGGCGACAACTATCCAATTGGGTAAAATAGTGTAGCTGCTTCTGATAGCATGCTACGTTTGGTAAACTTCTGACTAACTAAATTCTCCATGAATTGAAAGGTGTCATTTGTGAGAGAGTACCTCACTCCGAGTACGGAATTTCATCGTCGAAATTCATGAGTGTGACTTCTTTGTTGGCTTCAGGGATAGTACGCATAAGTTTGGAACTATTGGATGCCCACTTGCGAAGGTTGAATCTTCCTTTTTCCAACAGACAAATTAGATCTTGAACAATCCTTTAAGCATGCTCGACATTATTTGTGCCCGACATGAGGTCATCGGCGTAAAAGTCTCGTTTAAGCACTTCTGCAGCCTCGGGAAGTTCGCCTTGGTAATCTGATGCACATTGATTTAAAGTTTGCACCGCTAAAAAAAGAGCAGATGTTTTACCATAAGTAATCGTTAACCGCCTGTAGATATGCAGTTCTTCTTCAGGTTCCTTTCTCCAAAGATTTTTTTGAAATTCTGTGTCAACCTAAATTTACCGAAACACATTCTCAATGTCGGCTGTGAAGACGTTTTTGTGAGTCCGAAATCGAAGTAATAAGTTTAACAAACTTGGATTGTACGACTGGTCCCACTGCCAATTGGTCGTTCAAAGAATTTCCATTCCTTATCTTTACCGCGTAATCAAAGACAACCCGGCGCTTGGTGGTTGAACTGCTCTCTTTAAATACCCCGTGGTGTGGTAAGTAATGTTGTTCTGCTTTACAATTGTTGGCTAATTTCATATGTCCCAGCTCTAAATATTCGTCCAAAAACTCGCTATATTTTCGTTTAAATTCAATATCACGAAAGAATCGCTTTTCCAAATTAGACTATCGTTTTATAGCCATTGTTTTGGACTTGCCCAATTTCTGTAGACCATTTTTAAAAGGTAGACTGACTATATATCTACCGTTTTCAGCTCTGCAAATAGTATTCTGGGGGTGTTCTAGACAACAACTTTTTTCCTCGCTGTAGTGTACGACATTTTTAATCTCTTCAATCTTCCAAAATTTCCTGAGTCCGATCAACATCCAGATGAAGATTAATTGGACAACATCCAGATGAAGATTAATTGGAAGATTAAAACACAAATTTTGCCTTCCAAATGATAATTAGGATCAGCTATCCGTAAGTTGTTTAACTGTCGTAATCGATTCAGTCCTTTGACTGCGGGTTGATATGATGATATTTTTGGAATTATGAGTACCTTTGCAATTGTTTCGTAAGTATCTTCGCTAAATCGAGATTTGATTCAAGTCGTTGCATCTCCTTTAGACACTCCTATGGTAACATCATTAAGCCCTTGAATCGATTCATATTCGGCCATTAGTCTTCATTAGCCCGAGTCGCTGGAAACACTCCTCCGTAACAAAGGATGTTAAACTTTCGACTTTTATCTGTGCTGTTGAAAGAAGTGCATTTTCTACCATGTTAGCATGACCACAATTCGTCTTAACGTTAGTTGCTGGTACATTCAAATGGAGGATCACGTTATGTCTTTTCTGGCACAACTTAATTTACGTTTTGATTTACGCTGATAAATCATGTGTGAATCACTTAAACAATTAAAACATCTAGCATGCTGTTTCACATAATCTCTTTGCTTCTGAATTTCTAATGCTAAAAATTCGTCACATTCGTATAACTTGTGCCCTTTTTTACAAAATGCATAAACTACTGTCGTACAAACGCGCAATGGCTTGTGATGATGCCTGTACTATTTTTGGTTGATCGAAAAAACTCCACGAATGAATTCAAAATATAACGCTTTTTATCGTATCTCTTACAGAGCTTTAAATAGACTTCTATGTAGTTCGCGTCATTTATTGCAAAATGCCGAACAAAAGCCAGAGACTGGTATAATCGAGTAGTAATGAGAATCGATCGCCTCTATATCGGTTGGTGCGTCATTCGATACTTGGATCATCTCAAATTCCACTTCCACGAAGTCTTTGTAGAATTGTTGGATCTAATTGTTGGACTAACTACTGTTAGTCTATAGTAAATACTCACGAGTTCAAATTTACAACTTAAACATAAGTGAGATTTAACATTGGTTCTTCGAGCCGGATATTATCGGCACATCTCGAAAAATGTCGACGTAAATCGGAACATCAACCGATATCAATAAAAACGAGAATAACATAAACAATTCTCGAATCCCGTTTTGCAACTAAGTCACGGGATACCAAAACCCAAATTGACTCAACAAGAACGATAAAAATAGTTAATTTGGATACCTCCATAAGAACACCACGAAATATTGGCAATAAAAATGGAGGAATTTTATCAAAAACAACGTACTCTTTTTGATCAAATTCAGAAGAGTAAAACTAACTACAACAAGGATGGCGAGGTCAGGAAGACAAAAGAGTACCTGACGAAGAGACTGGCTTATATCGAAATTATCTGGGAAGAATTACATCGATATCGACAAACAGATGAAAGATGAATTATTTGAGAAAAATCAACTTAATCCGTACTGGAAAGAACGAGAAACTGTTAACAAATTTTATGCTAACTATCGAACGGAGTTAGATGCTAAATTAAAAACAATAGTAGCAGTACCATCTCGGGGTGATGAATATCTATCGACCACATTCAATAAGCCGGGAACCTCACAGACACCAGAAGATGCAGCCAATCATTCTGCTATACCACTTACCAACAATCAAGCTTCAAGCGAGGTGAATACAAAACTACATTTAACAATAACAAGGTGGGCAATTCGGCTGTACAAACACGAAAATATAAAACGCAAAATGTGAAAATGCGTTTGTGTTACAGATTAATGGAAGATGTAAAACATCTACTAGAAGTTAAAGGTACACATGATCAACTCCAACATAAACTGCAGCAGCAAGATGCCAGAATGACACAAATCGAACAGCTGAATGAAGAAATATTAATAGATGTAACTCCAGAGGACGAAACAACGATACCCTACTTCTGTGAGGACTACTACTCAGTGTTAATCAAGAACTTTGAGATACTGAGATCCAAAATCATTGCGGTGTTGAGAAAACCAAGGGAATCAGAAAAACAGGTTATCCAACTAAGACGGATTGAAATCCCACCATTTCATGGCGACCCACTGAAATGGGCCTCCTTTCATGATTTATTTAGAAGAGGCATTCATGAGAACAATGAGATAAGCGACACCCTTTAAACGCACCAACTAAAAACCAGTGTACTAGGAAGTGCCAGCAGAATTATAAGCCACCTCGAAGCAACAGGCGAGAATTATAACGACGCATAGCAACTTTTGGTAAACCGATATCAAAATAAAAGACTCCTAGCAACCAACCATATAATTAAAACATTCACAGTTTCATTGACCTGCTTTGCATTTTGTCATCTCTTATCAGCAACTCCAGTGTGCCACCATTCATCTGTAATCTGCAGAGGTTCCCTGAAAACAAAATCTATTAATCAACTAATTGCTCTTAGCCATAGGCTGTAATAAATTGAATTAATTTTTAATCTGAAATTACAAATTAATTAATTCTTAATATAATAACATAAGCCATGTGCTGAAACTATTAATTAATTAATTCGTAACTTAATAATATAATTTCTGCAAGCCGCAGGCTATAATAAATTGGATTAGTTTTTGCCTGCAATTTATAATTTATTAATTTTTTACATTTATAAAAATATGAAATTATAAAATAATATAAATTAGATTTTATAAAATTTGATTAAATATTACGAATCAATTGAATTAACCGCTTTACGACAAATAAGTCATATAATTGCCGAAAATCTAATTTATATACACTCATTTGACACAAAACTTTAAAATTTAAACAAATTAGACTTTAAAAAAGTCGATTAAACATTACAAATCAATTGAATTCAACGCTTTACGAAAAACACATCACATAATCGCCGAAAACCTAATTTATATACACTTTATTTAACACAAACTTTAATATTAATACAAATTAGAATTTAAATAAATTGATTAAACTTTACAAAACTATTGAATTAACAGTTGTATGACTAATTCGTCACATAATCGCCGAAAATCTAATTTATGTTCACTTTATTTAACACCAAACTATAAGATTAACCGTTTTATACAAATTCATCACATAATCTAACAAAAATCTAATGTATATACAGTTTATTTAACACAAAACTTTAATATTAATACAAATTAGAATTTAAATAAATTAATTAAACATTACGAATCAATTGAATTTACCGTTTCATACAAATTCGGCCATCTTATGCCTTTCCCATCAATTACTGATAAATTGAAAAGAAATATAATTTTATATAAATACTGTTATTATAAAATAATAAATGTTTAATAAATAATTTGGCATTAATAAATGCCAAATCAATATCTGTTTCCATTTGTTCGACTAATCGATTGTTTGGTGTTATGTTTGTTCTAAATGACGGAAAAAAATTTAAAAATAGAAAATATAATTAAAAGGTTAATTAAAATACATTTGTTTGTTCAAAAGGTTCCATAATCGATGTCATTAACACAATCGACAACCTCAAAGTTTTGTTGTGCATTTGACGCTTGGGTAGCCGCCGAATGAAATATATAAGTTTATAGTTACAAAATACAGTTAAATATACATTTCGACCAACTCAACCATTTACTACCTACATCAACTGGAGAAACAAATAAGTCACTGTCGTTTGATGGTGAAGTTTGTATAACCGACGGTGAAACTGACTAAACATAAAATATAAATAAATATTTAAAGTTATAAAGTTATATAAATTTGACTTCGGGATCAAATTAACCCCATCTTACATCTTAAGCAATTATAACGGCCATACCATTACAGTTTCTGTGTGTTCTTATAGATTTTAATTTGTCCTTTATCAACAAAACAAAAATCAACACCATTACAGGTCAAAGTAGACCCTTTTCTGAGATCTTTCAGACCATATTTTTACAACTTGTGATCGTTGTAGGTGGTCTGCGCAAGGAATAATTTCACACACAATTGGTCACTGCTTTTTGGCCAGCGGGGTGATCAAACTCAAGACCGCGGTGTGTTTAAGCCAACTCCTTAACCATCACTTTACAACCGGTGACCACTTGTCCTTTATTTTGTGTTTTAATGTAGCCCATGCCTAAAAACTTTATTTTAACCAGCGCGTGTTGTGGCGTGTTTTCCTATAATTGTATTAAAGTATATCATAAATTTTCCAATTATCATTTAAATAGGTAAATACTATAGTTATTTTATTTTGAATAAAATGCAAATTTCTTGCCACTAAATCAATTAATCCATCTTTCTGCATTTTATCTAAGCGTGCTTTTGAATACAATTGTAAAACGTCACCAAACATTATTTTTGTAAATAAATACAGATTAAAATAAAATAAAAAACAAAATAAATTATTACTTGCCATTTTGAAGAATAAATAAATAATTTCAATTTTTTGAAAAATAAATTTCAAAACAAAACCTAAATTTGAAATAAAAATAATTCCTTGAATTATATCAGCACCTCGGGATTGTAATTCAATTCGTTTTATTTAATTTTCCTTAAAAATATTGAAATTTGAATTACTTATATAAATCAATATTAAATTAAATAATTTTTAGTATTTTAATGACTTGTTGAAAATAAATATATATTTAAACAAAATAAATACGCTTGCTTCCAACGATTTTAAAATAAATTATTGATTTTATATTTCAATTGACAATTATGTATAAATTAAAAATTTAATTCAATTCTTTTAAAATCGGAAAAAGTGTAATTTAATAATTTTATAATTTATTGTGTTCTAGTGATTAAAAATTATGTGCTTGTGATTAATTTAGTGTTTTAGTGATAAAATGTGGTATTATAGTGTTTAATTATTGTAAATAGTGTAATTTATTTTGTGATAATCTGTAAAAGAAATATAAAAGTGTATATAAGTGAGTGTATGTACTCACAGTATAAGTGAGTGTATAAGTGAGTGTATGTCGTAACAAATGGTTTAAAAGATCTCTTTAGAATCATGGTCAAGACCGATTACGACCTCTACACTACAGTGAGTTCAGTGTTTAGTTTTTAAAATTGGTGTCAAAATGAAGTGCCGGACATTATTATCAGGTTAGTAATTTTTTTACGTAACATTTAAATTTATGGTTTTTGCGTTAATTATAAATTTTAACTATTTATACCTATTAAAAATTCTATTAAATTAAAATTATACAAAAACATTTTTTTATTTAAATTTATTGTTTAAACTTACATCTATTTAATATGTGTTTAAATGGTGATTTTCCTTTTTTTGATTTTTTTGCTTTTATATTTTGTCACTATTATAATATTTATTTATTTAAACAAATTATGATTTAAATTATATTTGTTGTAGAATTTTTATTTTAGTGACAATTTTATTTATTTTATTTGGTATATCGATTTCAGTAGTGAACTACTTTCCTCAGTACCTTTAACAACTATGACCAATTTATAGTTGTTAAAAGTATCGAGGAAAGTAGTTCACTACTGAAATCGATATACCAAATAAAATAAATAAAATTGTCACTAAAAAGAAAATTCTACAACAAATATAATTTAAATCATAATTTGTTTAAATAAATAAATATTTAAAATGAATTAGAAATCAATTTTTTGTTAGTATAAAGGGATTTTTGTTTAAAATTTTCTTGTGGAATATGGCTTATTTTATAAACCGCAAAAACTGGTTAACTAAATGTTTTGGTTATTAGGGTTTTTATCGATATATAAAATGTTATCTTAAAACCATGTCGTTAAGTAGAAGGCGTCACTTCTACGTTCAGGCTTAAATCGCCACTTCTACGTTCAGGCTTAAGTTAAAAGCAAAATTTCCAAATTCTTGATAATTATGTTAGAAATAGAAAGCAGCTAACTATGTCTACGACTAGGGCTTCCACTATCGGATCACTTTTGGTATTAACGGTATTTCAGCAATACGCTATTACCAAACTTGTTATACCGGTAAATTTCGGTTATATTATTATAATCAATTTATGACTCTCAATTGTTTTGAATCAAACATTTAGTGATTTATTTCGCTATTCATATTTTATTATAAAATTTGGTTAAATAACAAGCTTTTTTTGTCAAAAATACAATAAAAATATTCAAAATACGTAACAAATATTTCAGTCTTCAATAGGACCAAATTTCTTAAAATTGTTTGACGAACTTCATATTTTTTTTCTATACTTTTATCCGAGAGCAGTGATCTAATTTTAGTTATCAAAGCATCTGCAGCAGAGAAGGCCCGCTCTGGGTCTGCACAGTAATTAAATGCGAATGCAGGATTTCCAAATATTTCCCTTTTTCCCTTTTATGGATTTACTGTCACAGTACTTTATTCCATCTCAAGTAATTGTAAGCAACTCATGTATAGATATTTTAAGGAGATTGTGATTTTGATTAATGTTATAGTCGCTGATCATTCAGCTTTTTATTTAATTTATCTTTCAAAGAAAGTGCTGTCTTGGGTTGAAATTGTTCCTTTAACGTAATTTCTTAAAGAACATCATCCCCGTTAAATCGTTTTTACTTACTATCTGAGTTATTAGATTAGTTTCCATTATTCGGTAACGCAGAAGAGCTTGTTGAATTTGGGTACATAACTCTGAATCCAGTTTAACTAATTTTTCAAACCATAACTCTAACGCTAAGTCAGCGTTGTATAAAATGTGTTTTCGGAGCATAAACTCTCAACGGTATAAGTGTTACTGGAGTTAACAGGGTTTTAATATTTTCTAATGACAGAATTAAGTATGAGTTCATATCACTGTTACAAAGTTTGTAAAATAGTTCCAGCATAAATCTAAGGCTGTTTCATGTATTGTTGTGCTAATGTATAACTTCTTTCCCAAATTCCTGTTTAACTTGTTTTTGTAGAGCACCGTGGTTCTTAGTTGGTGAGCGGCCAAATATCCTAACGACGGTCCTTACTTTTTCAATTATGGGCTTAATGGGGTTGCTTAGCTTAACTTCTGAAACATTGGTGTTATTCGCTCTATTTTCTAAAGCGTATTGAGGCCCAGGATCCATCATTGGTACTTTGATAAACTTTCCAATTGCAGTCCACGTGCCAACCAAATTTGCTGCTTGGTATAGCAATTAGTTTCCTAACTTTCTTTATTACAGACCCGCCTTCTGTTTTAATGACCACAATATCGGTCTGAAGTAAAAAATCAAGTTTTGATTAGGAACAAATAAAAATACATACATCTTAAAACTGACTGACTGAAATTTAAATTTAAGATTCAGTGGTTATCCAATGTATAATTAGTTAGTTTATAATTAGTTATAATTGGTTAGTATTAAAGCGCCTGCATATGACATATAAATAAAGAATTCGTCTTATAACATTTTTTGCTCTTGGGATAGCAGATCGCTTAAAACTGTTAGTACCAATTTATGATTGGCATGTACATTTTTCTAACGGATGTCCCGGATTATAGCTTCAGTGTTACTGTGGTTGTTTGGCAAAATTATAGGGTGCTGAGCATCATGACCAATTTCGGCATTCTCCAAACGTCCTTGCACCCTCCATGTCATCCGACATATGGATGAAGTACAAAATTTGTATATTTATTCGGTAATGATTTATGATTTAATAATAAATTGATATCGTCTTTATAAGATTCGTGCTGTACAAACCGATACAAACGATATTCAGCATTTAACACCTCGTCCACGGATAAATGCTGGCCCGTTCTTCGATCCATCTTTCGAGATTGTACATTTTTCTTGAATCTAAGCACGTACCCATAACACGGGTTAAGGTTCTCACATTCGAAAATCTAATACATAAATGCTTAAGGACATCGAAGCCTTGCAAAACTGAGAAAGATTAGAGGTTGTGTATTTACAAAATTGGGTCCTCGGAGCCACATGTTGTCGGCGACAAATTTTTTGGGAATCATACCTCTGGTTGCTCTATCGGCTGGGTTCTGATCGCTTGGTACGTAATTCCACTGCATAGGATTGGTTGTGGTCATAATTTCAGCTACTCGATTTGCTTGAAATTTATCTAACGTTTTCGGCGTTTTCGAAAGCCACTGCAATACAATTGTCGAATCCACGTATAAATGAATGGACGCTTCATTCGACAATTTGAGAAAATCGAATATTAATATCAACAAACATACAAGTAATGCAGCACAGTTTTGCTCTAACTTAGGTATTGTTAACGCTTTGATGGGAGCTACTCTGATTTTGAAACTAGGTTCGTTTTAACTTCTCCGGTAGCAGCAATCAATCGTGAATAAATAATAGCGGCATACGCATCTCTCGAAGCATCGGACGATAGTAGTGTAATTTCGTATTTTTCTCCACAAGATCCGGTGGTATTCCTTATCTGTATTGATAAAGCAAATCTGTCGGAACATCTCTATGTCCGCAGAAAATTTATATCGATGTTTACGGAAGCGTATATTAGAAGATTAACTATGTTGTCTTGTATGGTCGGACCGACCATTAAATTATCGTTTAAAGAAAAGCCGTTGCTAGATTTTGCCGAAGCATCAAATACGACGCGGACCCTCGTGGTAGAGCTAGCCTTTTTCACAACTGATACCTCCGCAGTGCTTGTGAAAAGGTTTCACTAATCGCTGGCAGATCGCTTTTGAATGGAATTTGAACGACGATTCTATTTTCTTGGATTGTGGTAGTTGTATTAAATAACTCGACGCAACTTTGTTCTTCGGTCGTAAAACTTTTTAGTAAGAAAACTTCCTCGGTTCGCCAAAATTTCTCGATTGCTAACTTTATACGCTGAAGGGTTTCAGCATCAATACTTGCATCGACTTACATGATTTTATGGAATTAAAAGTAGATTGTTCGGTACTGGACACAATTCCGCCATCTAGCCATCATAGTGCGGAATTGTGTATGCATGGATAACTGGTTTGGTTTGAACTTTACCGTCTAACAAGATCTTAAAAAACACATCACATCCCAAAAGTAGATAGACATCCGCCGCGACACAAAAATCTGGATCGGCCAACGACAGACTGGTATCAAAACCCAGTGATAATTTATTAAACGATTGCTGTGGCAATTTTAAGGATATTGACAGAAGTATGTAGGTCTCAATGTTTATATAAAATCCGTGATTGACTGATGACCGAAGTTGTAATTATAATAGATTACCGTTGAAAAATGGAAGATTTAATCTAGGTGATTTGAAATCAAATCGGAAGTTTACTTGTGTCGTATTTAATGATACATCTGCATCAACAAGTGAATTTGGTATTGCGGTCTTAGTAAATAGCTCTCTTATGAGGGCTTGTAGTTTGGCAACGATTGTGTAATAGCTTTCATCTACAATAGCCATTTACGAATTCGCTTCTGCATCTAATGTAAACATTTGGTCCTAAAACGGTGATATATATCATGCTCCCTTGATAAACGAACTGCCAATTCCTTATAGGTAGCATTATTACCTTTCGTTGTTACAAAATTGGGTATCTTAGTTAACTGACCTTTAATCACACCTTTTCGTTTTATTAACGCTTCCATTCTAATTTAGTCACTTGTTTGCCACTGTTTTTGTCAAGCTGTTCAGTACTGGCGACTGGAAACTAGTATGGACGACTACGCGTATAACGATTTAAATCTGTGGCGATTTACCTCGGAATTCTCTGGTCTACGACTGGTTAATGTGTATTCCTTATAATCACTATCCGATTCAATATTTTATAGTATGGATGCGCCTTTGATCACTATCTGATTAATGTTGATTGAAAATATGGATGCGCTTTGGAATCGCTACCCGATTAAAGTTAATAAATATCTGGATGCGCTTTGGATTCGAATCCGTTTATTTTGGATGTATTTGGATGCACTTTTGGATCGCACCCGGCTCGAAGGGCCAAAATTGTGTTCACAACTTAATTAATTGTGTGCACAAGTGTTTTATTTGGAATTCAAAAATTATCTGACCAAAAACTAAAAAGATCACAAAATGAATTCTAAACGTCAAACTTGAGTTCGATTACAATACGTTTTCCAATTAATGTGTGGGCGGATTGCATGTTCGAATGTTGCTCACTTATGGTTCAGTGGCATTTTAGAAAAATGTAATTCGTGACATATTCTCCACCATCTTGAATATTTAAATATTTTGAACAAGAAGTAAATTGTCAGTATGTTAGCAGTTATCAGCTATACTTAGGTATCCGTAACTAAATCGATTTCTATTCTACATTTTTTTCCTAAAATGTGCTGTCAGCGGCTCTTCTAAGTTTTGGCAGCATCTCAATAAAAGAGGACCCTCAAGTTACAGCCTACTTGACTCCTGTATTCTTTAATAGCTGCTCGGATTTCATACCTGAATTAAAGTTGTGTTTCAAACCTTTTAAACTTCCATAGGTCCCATCTACTAGTTTCTTACCCAAGCGGAAATTGTTGAGCTTTGAGAGTTTCTTTCATTCATTTCAAATAGAATAAAATGTTATATTCCTTCTGTCATAAAAATTTAATCTACAAATTTATAAAATGGGTAATCCTCACGTTCTTGCCATAAAGTGGTTAAAGCGTATCTAAACAAATAGACCATTCTACATCAGCATTACCATTGGCAGTTCTAGTACCAAAACAGTTTCAGCGATAGCTAGTCAGGGAACTATTTAAAGACTGCGCTTTATCTCCTTTTTTCGTGTTCCGAAGTCGAAATATAAAGAAATGAAAATCCGTATTAATTTCTAAGAACCCAATTAAATCAATCGCAATTTTAACTGTCCATACATGAACATTAAATACTAACTTTTGGTTTCCAGGGTGTCTATAAAAAGGTCAATTGCAATGGTATATCTAACCATCCTGTCCTGTTCTTCTAAGTATATGTAAAAGTAAGTATACGATGGTCCATCGCTTTCCGGGAAATCTTGCTTAATGAGCTCATTGTGTATCGATATGAAATAACTTTGATTTTTTTAAGCTATGTAGGTTTATTTGGCCGTTTATTATTATGTGCCAAAGTTTTCAGTTACATTTAACCTTACTATTGTCTTTCGGGTTTATATGACCCGAAGTGCATTTTGATGGTTTACAAAATATGTACGAAGGACTTTTAGTGACCTTTCATCAAATACATTAGTTTCATGTTGAATAAAAAAAAAAGTATTATTTATCAAAGTTTGGTCCGCAATATGTGTTTGTTACACATAAACATTTTCGAGTCAATATGACCCGACAGTGATTTTATAGAACTCATATAAATTCTACATATGCTCAACATTTCTAAGGAATATACAATACATAGGGTGTGGTCAAGAATTCAGTCATTGCGTAGCTTATACTGCATAAAGTCAGCCGGTATGCTTTAAACTGGGGCTGCATATTGGACTGACTAGATGCCTGCAGTGTATTTCCAAAGACGCTGCTGTAAGCACCGAGCAACTGATTCATAGACACAACAAAAATGTCTTCGGGTTACATTAATTGGCCAAGGGACGAAACCAAAGTGTGGCGCAATAGCTTTCAAAATATCATTGGATTTATTGATGGGATGCACATTCAAATTCCTGTTCCATGTGAAGATGTTTCAAGTTATTATAACCGGAAAGAATTCCATTCTCCTTCCAGGAGTTTCCTCCTGGTTGTTAGGATTCGGCTTTCTCTTGGTTGCTGGGATTCGGTTTTACTTGTGTGAACTGGTGGACTACTATCACAAGCGGCGATATCATTTTCTAGATGGTTACAATTCTCGCTACTTGAGTCAAAAATTAAACCTTTTGGAGGTATAATATTATGCCGCATACCATAGACTGAATAAAATTCTTCATGATATACCCAAAATACTGGTCCATGCCCATTTTTTTTTATTCTGTTGTACGTAACCAATAGATTACTAAATTTTTTCCGAGCCTGCAGGGTAGACATGGTTACTTCTGGAGAATTTTTCTTCATGTCGTCCACACATTTTCTCCATAAAGTGTTTTTATTTTTTTTACCAATAATAAACTCATTTTCCATTCCTATAGTCTAGTAACCAATATTAACTTGGTTACTTGCGGACTCCACACATCTCTGTCCCTGTGTACAGGAGAAAATATTTTCAATAAAATAATTTGTCTTTTAATTGTAAATGCACTTACCTTGTGGTAACATTTCCATTTTCCACTTGTTCCCTATTTTTAGCGAGTTCCTCGATTATTCAAAGATCATTTGTAAACTTAAGCTAAATTAAAATAAAGTAAAAAGAAATTAAAATAAAATTATTTGTATAAAATATTTGCTCCATATCATCCATCAAAAAATGACCTTTGCAGCCATTGCATCCTTTTTTAAATGGTTGCAAACAATGCGCATTTTAATTGAATTTGCTGAATTTTTATCCAATAGACTGCGCTGCATTGGATGAACAATTTTTGACCGGCTTGCAATATAAACAACGCAGCGGCTGAATTCTTGACAACAGCCATATTTATTCATTTGTAATGTGTTGGTACAAGTTTAATTACAAAAATCTAAAAAATCCGCATAGCATTTGTTTTACTAAAATCATGTTCAATCATGTTCCATGAATTGGGAAAATAATTTTTATTTGCTTTATACTAATATTTATTCTGTTGTAAATTGCAAAAGCGAGTAAAAGAATACATAATTTACTACTAAGCGTGTCGATTGCTTAGAAAAAAGGTTGTGATTAAGACTATCATTTATACATAAATGATGACGGTGAGAGTGATGCTTCAGAAGTTGAAGATAATTTGTCAAAGTATATTACTGAAGAAGAATTTTCTGCAGTTGAAAAAATAATCGTACATTAGAAGTACCAGCAGATGACTTATTGTTATCTAAAAATGGCAATATTCATTGGAAAATAATTCCACTTAATCGTTAAGATCCAGCACAAATGTCAATCGCAAATGTAATAAAAATAAAACCAGATGTTGCAAGTTATACAATTTTAAGAATCACATCTCGTAAATTCACCGTATATTCAAACCTACTATGTCTTGAAAATATTTGATGCTATTTCTCGGGTTGTAATATTTGATAACAAAGATACCAGAAGTGAACGGTGCCCAAAGAATAAACTTGCACCTATTTAAGATGTATGGGATAAATGGGCTGCAATTTTGTCAAATCTTTGTAATCCTACGGATAATATTACAGTAGATGAGCAGCTAGTACTATATAGCGAGCGGTGTCCTTTTCGACAATATATTCCTACCGACTTGCTAAATACGGCTTACTAAATACGGCTTACAAATGTGGAAATTATGTGACTCAATTTTTCACAAATGTGAAAAATGCTTATGCTTTTGCAAGCTTGTACTGGGGAAGCAATATAAGTGTTACCAGAAAAAAATTTGAGGGAGGTTCTGGACCTTACCAGCTTAGTGTCTTGCCAAACTGTGTTATTCTACTTTTTATTAAATAAGGTCCTCGCATACAAAGTAAACAAGATCCCTTGGTGCTCATTACCTCTTTTATTGTACTACAATTTTGAAATTTGGTATATTGTATTGGAAAATTCTCAGAAGACAGTTTAGATATTTTATTGATTGGCAGTCCACTTATTAAAAACAACTGACTCAAGTGCAGACTCTTGCAAAACAACACTTGTTGGTGCCTGTTTGTTAGACACATTTTCTTTTGCTTTAACTTTGGTTCTTTTTCCATATATTTGGTTGAAACATTGGTTCTCTACCAAAAAAAAATATTCCAGCGATATTCTTTAATTCATGCACCAGTGATAAAGATCTAGCTTCCTAGATACCCTTCTAACACTAGTAATAAAGAGGCAAATGAAATACTTAGAATCTAACCGAAAATTTCCCAACAAAAAAGGCGATGTGAATGACATAAACAGTAAATAAATTGAATCACGATTTTTATAAAACGTCACGATCGAAAGCAAAAACCGAATTGAATTAACATAAAATTTTAGAGAAATATCGTTTTTTTGTGTTCATTGTCAAATCTAGATCATAATTCATATAAACGTAAGTGTGTGTGAGAACCGCACCAAAATCTGAAAAACCCATAAATGTCATGAAAAATTATGACATGAAACCTAAATTGTAGAAGAAGATCAAAAGCTTTCACTCTTGAATTTTTTAAACAATAAATAAAAAGTTTTCCTCCACCTGCCCAACAAACTGATTTTTTTTTTGTTTCTTGATGTATAAAATATTTAAAAAGCCATCATTTAAAATTTCGTGAATTTTATTCGATTTTATTTTATGGCCGTTATTGTTACGATCAATATTTTGTATTCGTAATCAAGCGCATATCAAAAAAAAAATTCACAAAAATACTCAAAAGATTGATTGAAATGATAAACTTTCAGTTCGGTTTGTATATTATTTATGTGAATTCTGCGTTTTATTGTATACGATTTGTTGTTGTTAGTTTTTGGAGTGAAATAATCCATATCATCGCACTATATATAGTATATCATTTTGTGCTCTTGTCGCTAAAAACCGTCACAAAAAAAAATGTAAAATCAAGCCGTGTATACATTTATATTGAAATAAATTAAATTCTAAAATGGAATAATTTGTAGAAATTCACAAAATCTATTAGTGCGCATTCACATAATATGTATGTAGTATACCGAACGAATGCGAATAATTCTAAATTCATATATTCTGATCACAGAGCTAGAACACAAAAAATAATTTATTGTAAATTCATAAATTTACTTTTTTTTTGTTGTGTTCGAAAGCTTTTAAACTTCTTCGTTTTTGAATGATTATTCTGTTCACAGCAGCAAAAAAAAATAAAAATATGAAAAAACACTGCGTTGTGTTGCTTGTATCTCACCTCATTATATAAAGTTAGTTGGTGCTACAAACGGCACTCTTGGTTGCTTTATTTTTTCGTATGTATTTTAAATTTATTTCATTTCATGTTACGATTTTAAAATCATAAATCAAGGAAAAAAAAATATTAAATCGATAATGAAGAATAAATATAGTAAAAGACTAGCATTTATATGGAAGAAGAAAATAGAGTTTAGAATAGTGGGAAAAAAATGTAGAGTAAAATTCAATGGCGATAATGAATGGTGAGGTTTAACAACATCTCAACTACAACTTAATTGCTTCCGGGTTTTTATAAACAACTTCAGTCGTGAATTAAAATTATTCATGTTAAAATTACTGTACAGACAATAGTTTTAATAACTGACGCTAGGAATATGCTACCTGCTCAAAAAACTTTAATCATTTGTTAATATTTATTAATAAACCAAATCCTTCTAAATATATAAACATTCATATAAAAATATAAAATGTGTTTGATACGATTTTCCTACTAGTTTATATAATTATAAAATAACGGCATTTTCTTTTTGATAAAGTTTTTTTTGCATGTATAAAAATATCTCAAAAGACATGCATTTCTACGTTTACGTGTGTTTGCAGTTGCATGTCATGCTTAACTGCGAATTTCACGATCTTGCCCTTCACTAGGACATTCTCTAAATCGCGGTGAAGATCTCTGTTACGTACGGGGTTTCTTATAACCAATCAGTATGTGTGCTTAGCTTTATAATCACCTATACGATAACAAAATGATTACCTAATGAAATAGATAAAATGGATTGAAATAGACTACAGCTATCTTCTCTACTATGCAAACGCTTTAGTAGACATTATATTTTTTATTTTATTTATTTATTTTAATCATTATTTCATTAAAATAAATGGATACTTTATAAACTAGATCATAGAGGACTACAATATCAACATGAAATAAGTACGTACAGTTTGAAGTGCCATAGACACTTGTGCTAAATGACATCACAGTTTTACAATTAAAATTTCAAGCTGTGAGGTGAATTTAAAATATAAAAATGTTAAAAATTAAAAAAATAGTAAAATAATAGTAAAAAATGTTTTGTTCTTTAATAATCTTCTTTTAATGATTATCATTTGTATTACCTTACCTCTCTTTAGAATTTGAAATACCGACTTCCATATGGTTTAATGTGGTTTGATACTTCAGTTTTAAAGTCAAGTACTGGGCAATCTAGACCAATACTAAAGGTTGTACCATGTTCACTGTATATATTTATATATTCCTCAACATCAATTATACTTTGTTTGGCTTTAATTTGTTTCTCCAATAGAACTCGGTCTGGTGAAATAAATGAATGCCCAACAATAGAAAATATTAGTTCCACGCACCTAATATTTCTGGGAGCTTATGACACTAGCCAATAGAATAGCATGCCGACAATTTTAATTTTTTTGTTCTGACCAGCGCAACCATCTGCAAATAAACGAACGGCATGTCGGTTTTGAAAATTTGTGTTACCTAATCGATGATAAACACACGAGGCAATCTCATTGGACCCCTTTTGGTGTACATTTTCTGTCCAATGGTATAAAAACACATTTTTTGTTGTCAGCTCTGAGTGACTTGTGCCTATAGTACCATTCCGAAATTATATAAATTAAGTTGCCGACTATAGTAAGCCGCCTGATCCGGAATATCATGTTCTTTTGGCATTTGAACGATATAGTCAGCAAACAAAATTTGCGGTTTTGTTGTGAACACGTAGCTACATCATAATCATTTGCTTAGTTGCTGTATTTATATTTTCTTTTTTTAAATGTTCTTTTAATTGCAGACAGGTGGAGTACATATCAGTTGAAAGTGATTTAAAACTGATGTTGAATTTGAATTGAAATACCATTCAAAAGTAAGATTGTTTTACATTCAAATTTGAATTAGCTTCAGTAAACATTTTCCACATTTTTGATATGGATAGGTCACCACTAAGGTATTGACGCCTTGCAATTCTACTTCGACAGTAATGCGATTCTAATATTTTGAATTATTTAATAAATTTAATTATTTTTCTTTTATCTTCAAATTTGATTCCTATTGGATCGCCACCCCGATTATCCATTGGCAATTGCCCCGTTTAGAAATGCAATTTGCAAATACGCTGCACTCGAGATTTGCCGATATTTAAAACTTTCTCGTAAGAACAATTTTTGACAAACAGTTATAAAGCTACTATTTGATTTTTTAAGCTTGTAAGAAATGGATAATGATTTACGGCTTCTATCTATTTTTGAACGATCACATCGAACTGGAGCATAATACAGTATTTTAAAATAAAACAGTCTTGGTTCATTTTTGTCTTATTGGCATAAAATGAATGAGCAAAATTAAGTGCATCGTTTTCTTTAACTTCTTTACATTTAAATATGCCGCCCTTGTGATTACATTTAATCATACGAGGGAATTTTGTAGCAGAATATCTGGAATGAATACAAGATCAAACACGAAACAAATTAAAAAGTAACAGCCAACTTTATCTTTTCTGTTTTTCTATTTCATTTTTCCATTTGGATTTGTTATTAGGAGTTTTCCTCGATTTAATGGGATTTTCGATGGGATATTCAGTGGACCCCATTTTTCTATATCAATATTCGATAATTCTATTATTTATACATTAATTTTTTGTAAGATCTCAATAAATTAATCAATTAGTACTTAACAGTGATTCATTAAACAGCACTGATCACTACCAAAAACAAAACGAGACTGAGTAAACTATAAAATTGCATCGTATTACGGTAAAATTCAAAAACAATACAAACAATGGATAGTTCTTTTACCTTCTTGGAAACAAGATTCCAATCGTTTGCCGCTCTCTCAAGAGAAAGAGTAAATAAAAAAATGAACCGTTACAACAACAAAACTTCCAAAAGAGAACAACACATATTGCAATGGCATCCTTCACGTGCGCTCATTGCAGCGGCAACCACGAAATTACAAGCTGTAAGCAATTTCAAGCTCCATCAATCTTAGATAGAACTGCTATTGCGAAAGCAAAAGCTCTATGCAAAAAATGCTTACGGATTCACCGTGATGGATTCTGTCGCAAAAAATGTCAAACATGTTATGGAACTCATCACAGTTTATTCCATGGCACTCAAAAGGAAGTAACTAAGCCAAAACAAGGTGGAGTCTTATTGGCAACCGCCATTGTCAAGGTAACGACTAACTTCGGAGAAGACTTAGTTGATCCGGACTCGCAAGCTACATCCATTACCGAAGAAGTAGCAAACAAACTAAAACTAGTAAAAAAGCCGATTCAAGCAAACCTTGAAATCCGGTCCAATCGACATACTCTTAGGTGTCGATTATTACGGACAGATAATAATGGCAAATCTGTTGAAAGGTGCATCAAATGAACCAATTGCCCAACAAACGAAGTTAGGATGGATCATCACCGGCAGAACAACAGCAAACGTAAATAGAGTCATCTTTGAGAGCATGGTATCAACGACAAAAAAAATCAACGAATAGCTGGAAGCTAGAAGAAGTAGACAATAAAAGGTAATTAACCAAACAAGAAATCGAATGTGAAGATTTCTCCAACAAAAATTACCAGCGCCAAGCCAATGGAAGGTATAAAGTAAGAATTTCTTTTGCCATCAAGCAATTGTCCTTCAAACCTTTGAGTTCTTCAAAGAAAACAGCTACTTCATTTTTTGAAAGGCGTTTTTCAACTTGGAGTAGACGGGCACTCCAAGTTGAAAAACGCCTTTCAAAAAATTCAGAATTGGCATTACAATACCACCAGTTTATGGATGAATATGAAACGTTGGGACATATGAAAGATATCGAGGAGGAAAATAGAGAAGTTGAACATTTTTATTTACCACACCACGCTGTAATCAAAGAAGAAAGCTCCACTACCAAAGTCAGAGTCGTCTTTGATGCGTCTGCCACAACATCCACAGGGGCATCACTAAATGATGTCATGCTAAATGGGCCTACACTCCAACAAGACTTCTTAAACATACTACTGCGTTGGCGAAAACACAAATATGTATTCACAGCCGACGTAGAAAAAATTTTTCGCCAAATTACCATACATGAAGATGACCAACATTATCAAAGAATTTTGTGGAGAACCAATCAACCTATAAAAGAGTACAAACTCACGACCGTTACCTACGGAAAAACTCCAGAAACATACCTAGCTGTGCGGACTTTCCAACAGTTGCCGACAGCTGAATTGTTAGTGTAGTCAGTAGCATCAAAAGTTGTTCTAAATGGCTTCTATGAAGACGACCTCATTTCTGGAAACAATACAGTATATGAGGCCATAGTTACTCAAAACCAGCTGATCGCATCACTCAAAACTGGTGGATTCAACCTACGTAAATGGGCCGCTAACCATCCCTCTCTTATGCATAATATACCAATAGAACTACGAAACAATTAAAACCCTAGGGCTATATTGGAATCCAGCAACAGACAAATTTGGGTTTCGCATCTAACTACCAGTTTCTAATAACAAGAATTCAACCAAACGCAACTTGCTGTCCGGCAGTGGAAAACTTTTTGATCCCCTTGGATGGCTAGCACCAGTTACAATATAGTGACTTAACTTAATGATGCAAGAACTACGGGTAGCAGGTCTCTCCTGGGATCAACCACTACCTCCGAACTTATCAGTTCAGTGGGAAGATTTCAAAATGTCTCTTCCATATTTAGAAGAGATAAACATACCGAGATGGGTCCACTTTGAAACAACGTCCTCAATCAGTATTCATGTTTCTGCAATGCTTCTGAAAAGGCGTATGCTGCAGTCATCTAAGCTAACAACGTCAGTCAATATGGCAAAATCCAGGGGCTCTATTTTCATCAAAGACGAAGGTAGCCCCGATATATCAAAACGATATTGTCATTACCACCACTTGAATTATGGGGAGCCATGTTACTCTTAATATTGATGGAAAAGATAACTAAGTCACTGCAGGTGTCCAATATAAACGTACACTTCTAGACTGATTCCATGATTACGCTATCATGGATTCGAGGAAATCCTCACAAATTACAAAACCTTCAGAAATTTCAGAAATTCAAGGAAAATCCAGTCCAGTACAGTGGAGACATATAAGTTCCAAATAAAATCCTGCTGATTGTGCTACCAGAAGAGTTCATCTAAACGAATTAAGAAAACACATATTATGGTGTTTATTATGGACTGGACCAGCATGGCTGCAACTAGATAATCAAAACTGTCCACAACCGTTTATGGGAGAGAACATAATAGCTCCAGAATTGAAGAACGGGTATTTTCAGCTACAAGCTCCACATTAATCAATCCCTTTAAAAAGTTGATACAAAGGGGATCTAAGTGAACATTTTTTAGATGCACATCTAAAAGCACTACGCGGAGGAACTGAACTAACTTTAGCCCACTTACGAACGGTTTGTTGGTTTACAAATGCTAAACAAAGAGTTCGTTCGGAAATCAACAAGTGCATAGTATGTCATCGTTTTCGGGCTTTTTGCAGGCCCTATTCAAGTGAGTCTTAAAAGGTAGAGGCACAAAAACATACAAGGGATATATAGAGGAATTTGAATGCTTTTCAACTAAAGCAATTCACTTAGAAATTCTAAGTGACCAGACCTCAATTGCGTTTTAGCAGCGTTCAAGAGGTTTATAGCACACAGAAGACTTTATAAAAATATCAACTCAGACAATGGAACAAACTTCGTCGGAGCCCGATCCATACTAGAAAAAGAAAAACATGAAGCCATTAAACAAGCTTTTCCACATCTTCAAAAAATGCTAGCTATAGGCGAAATAACATGGCATTTCATATCACCCTCAGCACCACATTTTGGAGGACTTTGGGAAGCTGCAGTCAAATCGAAGAAGCACCATCTCAAGCGAGTAGTTGATGAGAGTAAACTTACATACGAGAAGTTGGCCACAGTGACAACTCAAATCGAGGCCTAAATTTGAGACCTCTAACGACAATATCTGCAGATTTACAAGAGATGATACTAACACCAGGTCACTTTTTAATTGGGGAGTCACTAGTTGAAGGAAAACATTTCTCCTGTTCAGCGCTGGAGGTTAGTACAAAAACGTGTTCAACACTTTTAGAAGCGCTGGTCAACCGACTACTTAAATACCCTTCAAAGACGAGGAAAACGGAACTTCCAACAACCCGAGGTGAATATAGATGATGTCGTCTTGATCAAAGAATATAATATTCCACCTATACTAGGTGGTCTCTTGGACGAATTGTAGAGCTCCATCCTGGTAACGATAATTTAACGAGAGTAGTAACAATTAAAAACAGCAGGGATGGTAAATTTAAGCGCCCTATAACAAAGGTTTGGCCTCTTCCTATTAACGAAACAGCAACTGCAGAAAATAAGCCACAGAAGGAAACTCGAAGAACTTATACCTGCACAACCTCCAGCTGCAAACTGCTATTTTGCTATGCCTTGTAACAATGACAAATCTCAGTGAAGGAACAGCAACAATTGATGTTCCGTACAATTTAAAAACAATACACTTGCGCAGTGTTCCTCAAACCTGCCCGGAAGAATGTTCAGTAAATGAACAGAATTCTATATCCGTTAATGAATAATTTGTTAACACTACAATTTACATGTTATCATATTATCATGCATAAGTTGTAAGTGTAATATTGTTAGTGTAACTTGTCGAATAATGCAACTATGCATATTGTTTTTAGTATATATAAATCAAATAATTAGTCAAATACAGGACACTATTTTTGTCTAGTCCCTACCCAAGGTAAGCGGAAAGTAGCTAATAACAAAAAAAAGTCTATACGTACTGTGAAATAACAAATAGTTTTCGATCGCTGAAGCAGCGAAGAAACACATATATTGGATTTTCGTTCAAATGATCCGAACACACGTGATTTGATTTTACATTTTGTTTAATTTGAATTATTTAAGTTAATATTTTATGTTTTCCTTTATCAGCACTGATCCACTGTATATTATTTCACTGTTATCTGTCCATTTCAACTTTTTATTATTTCGATTATTTGAGGGTGCAGTAAAACTTCTTATTTTATACAAGGTTTTGGTAGCCACTAAACACGTTAATATTTTGGAATTAATGCAGCTGTCCTTAAGACAATTAATTTTTAACTAAATTTCTCGTCAGATCGAAACTGATCTGACGAGAAATTCGCTTTGCTTCGCACACCACCACAAATCTGAATAATTCAAATATCGACACAACAGTGTGCGGTCGTTATAAGGTAATTATGTTTATATTTCTGAATTTTCCACACAAAAACAATTAATTTAATTATACATACTACTGTAATATTAATTAAATATTTATGAACTTAATTCAACTTTCAGTTGCTTTATTTTCGTTTCAAAATATCTCTTCGTCTTGCGGCTTTTATCCATCATTCATTGTAATTGCTCCCGAATTGAACAGTTTTGTCCTTAACTATGTTTTTTTGAGCAATTAATTCATTCATTATGGTCGATTGTGTTTAGACTGACGATATTGCGTTTCGCTGGTTGTTATGTAGCTCCTGACTTTGGCTGAGAACTTCGATGGATTAGGTTGTTTTAAACGATGTGACGAAGATTATATTAACACTTTGGTAGATTGGCTTTAAAAAAACTTTTTTTTTGGTTCTGTCGCTGGTTGTTTTTGTTTCGAAGGGCCCATGTTTATTTAAGAGACCGTGGGTCGGAGCTTGTCCACTAATTCTAAAAAATTATAAATGAGATTATAAATGAAAAGCGTTAGTTTTTATTGTTTTCTGTTATTAAATGTTTGTAAAACCGATGAAAGGTGATGTTTGGATTGTATGGACAACATACACATAAATGTACTTTATGAGGCTGCATGGTTGGTATATACCGTTCATTTAACAAAGAGACTTTATCTTCTGGAATTAGTTCATACAGTTTATGTGCGGCTCTGTATTGACTCGGATAAAACTGTCAAATATGCAATTAAAATAAGGAACTTGATTTAATACCATATTCATAATGTCTGCCAAAAAAATATGTTCAATTTGTATTCATACCAATACAATTAATAAATCTTGTTCAAAAAACTTATAAGTTATGTATACAAATTAATTATTTTGATGAATTTGATTTCTTCTTGTAATATTCATTCATAAATTTGTTAATTTTTAAACGAATTCGTCATCATAACAGATTTGCTTATAAAGATATATCATAATCTAAATTTAGATAATGACAAGTATTTTGCCCATTTTTAATGTGTCAGATTATTTCAGGAAAAAATTTAAAAAATGTTGAGCAAAAAAAGATTTTTAAGTATTTGCGTACATCGGCACGTGCTACTTTAGTTTTAACTGGCCATTTTACGTGAATATAAATTTTAATGTTTGTAAATTTCGTAAATATATCACAAAAACAAAAGGATGGAACAATGACGATGATTAAATGATGCTGATTATGATCAAGTTAAAACAATAATTATTTGATGGTCTTAAAAGACATTATGAAACATTAAAATAAAAATCGTAAAAAATTAAATCTGTTTTTAAACAGCGACAACCGGATTATTTAATATTACGATTTAATTTTAGCATTTTTAAGGCATTAAATTATTTTATATGCTATTATTAAAAAAAAAATATTAAAATAAAAAGCGTGGAAAGTGGTACATAATTTTTGCAATTAAAAATAATTCCGCGTTATAAAGTTGCGCGATACATCAATAAAATTATGAATAACAATATTTTATTGGGGAATGTGGGGTACTTAATCTAGAAATCTAAGAGCAATAAAAATTTCGAAATTTGTTGGATGTGTCATAAATATTTTACAAACTGTAAAGAGCTTTTCAATCATATGTTGTGGACATGATTCTTGAAACTAAATATTTTAGCTAAAAATAAAGAATTATATTAATAAAAAATAAAATAAAAAATTTGTAGTTCAGCCGATTAACATATATTTATATTCACTTTTCAAAAAAGGTATAATCAATAATTCATAAAGAAAATTGATTGGAAATTGTCATAAGTGTTTAATGATTATTTGTAAAAGTGAATAAATAAAATCAGATTACAGTAATTTTTCTTACTTATTTCATAAAATCGAGCATCGACCAACCCAATATAAATGAATCGGTTTCTAATATTACGTATATACGATTTTGTATGTTTCATAAATTAATAACAAAATACTTAATTATATGATTAATTTTTTAACATAAATATTGTTATTAATACGTTTTTGTTGTATTGTTAATTTAAATGATTACTTGTATTAGTTATGTTGTTAAATAAAATTTGTGGTTTCACTATTCTCTACCTTAAATAATGTTAACTATATATAATGTTCGAATAATTAATGTCTTGAGTGCATGAATAATGTTGTGTTAATGAACAAAATACGATATATTATTTATGATCTATTAATTTACTAATGAAAATATATACAACATTTTTATAATGTCTTATTTAGATTTAACATTTTTTTTTTCTATAATTAATATGTTTCATAATTAAATAAACTATTTATGGGAAACGTTTGTATATTGAGTGTTTTGATGAAGTTCAACGAAATGATATTAATTAGACTATCTATTTAAAACTGTCTAAATTATTTTATGGTTTTAATTTATAAAATTATTCAGGTATTGTTTGAATTTTTTAATTAAGGTATGCATAATTTTGTTTTTTTCTTTGAACAATTTGATCAAATATCATTACTAAACTTGTAATTTATGATTTAGCTATGGCGGTGCATAATTCATATTTCAATGATTCATACATCTTTATCAGTTCTTCTTTGACAGCTTCGTAGTTTTTTGAAGCCAAAGATATCTGGATTAACTATTTCCGATTTTTATTTATAATTTCCTCGATATCTTAATTAAGGGACTTAAAGAATTAAATATCTGTATAGCGCTGACAGATAAAGGTATCTAAGGGCGATTAGTTTTAACTCATTAATTTAATATTAATCTAAGATTTATTCCCAACTGCTTTCTTTTTGTCCATATATGTTTACACCATGTTAGGCGCCTGTCGAGGTACACTGAAAAAAAAAACTAGGTAGTATTAAGAAAAATCGGGTTTAATATTACAAAAATTTTGGGTAAAGAGAATAGATTGTTGTAACAAGAAAGGTGGTTTAGTTAAATTGTTCTGCATTATAAAATAACAAAACTCTAAATATTACATAATTTTCTTTTAATTAACAAAAAGGAAAGAAATGAAAATTTGTTGAGATAACGAAAATAAAATGATGAATTCAAAAGAATTTTTATTTAGAGTAACGAAAATAGTTGTAAAACCATAAGAAAATTTTTTTTAGAAATTTTGGAAAAAATAAATAAAATTCGTAGATTTATTTAAAAAAAACAATGAAATTATTGTTTATTTATTTTAGTAAAAAAATAATTTTTATTTATTTCATTTCGTAAACTTACTAGTTTATAACTAATAATTTACATTTATAATTTTTTTTTAATATAAAAAAAAACATTATCCATTATAAATAAAAATAATAATAATAACAATAATTGATTATAAATATAGACATAGATTAAATAAAAGAAATTCAATTTCTTGTTACATATAAGAATATGTATAATATGGCACATATTTTTAATTTTAATTTTTAAATTTTCATTTAAATCTAAATGGCTGCTTAAATTACTCGTCGCTATCCTTTTCTAATGATGTTATCAACATTTGAACATCAGGATGTACGATTTCATCTTTAATATTAATTTTATAAAAATATAACTGAATGAATTGCCAAACTTTGTGGCATGCTTGCGGGTATTGCAGATTAAATAAAAAAAAATTTTGAAAACCAGGTCGATCGCTGACTGTACAGAAGAAATTATGTACTTTATTTCGTCAAAATACACGATTATTTTTCTAGGATTCGTGAGCTCTCCTTCAATTGCAACAAACGGCTGAATGCTACTACATTCGAGTTTTTTCTTTTCCAGAAAATATAATAATTCTGCTTCCGTATTGTATTTAAGAAAAAAATGTTCCTGCGATTCGTGTATCGAGTATTTTTTTATTTTAGCAGGTACAAGTTGCTGATCACCGTGACGTTTTGTTGCAAAGTGTGGTTTTAATATAGCACTAAGTAAATGGAAAAACGCCGCACATCGTCCTCCTAAGAAAAAAAAAGTTTTTTTAAATACAAATCGTACCAGTCTCAACTATTTAAAAAAAATCCATATTGTGGTTGTGGTGTCAATAAAGTTACATCATGAGAATATCGGTGTTTTTTTTAGAAAGAGGCGAGGGGCACTTTACAATAGTATTGTCTATAAATAGGTCTTATGGATCTTATGAAAACAGTATTGGTTTCTGCCTCTTCTTTTTTAAAATGAACCCTCTCTAATTTTTTAGTCGTTACCGACCACATAATAGTGATTAATAAATTTGATAAATGGGCTTTTTAATTATGTATGAATTTTTTAAAAATTTGATTTGCAATAGCTTCCGGCTGATGTACACTTTATAGGGGATTTATTGGAGTAGCATAGTGGCTAAGCGTATAAAGTAAACTTTCTTGATAATAATCGTTACAGCACCTTCATTATATATAATTCAAGTGTGACATGAACCGAATGCTTTTTGTATATGATACTTACTATCGGTTATATTTTCGTTTTTTGTTAGTATATTATTTAACATGGCTTTGGAAGAATGATCTTTTAATTTTCCTGAAAAAACTTTGATAATTCTTGTTTCAAATTCTTGATACTTGTCAAAGATCCTTTTTGTATCCATATACACTCCACCAAAATCTATGTCAATCTATAATAAAATATAAGTTACATGTAAGTAAATATTATACTATTTTTCTGTATTTTTATTATTAAATTTACCAACTTAAATCCATCGATATATTTATAGTGAGGCCAGGCTTCCAATATTTCCTTTGTAGATACCGCTGCATTGATTTGTTCGAACCGAGAACACATGCTGCCTTTCCAGTGTTCTACCAGCTCTTGATGCGATAAAGTGTCATACTTTAAGGCTCTGATGTGGTCGGCTGCCGTTTCATTTGGCTCAATGATTAATTTGTTCGTATATGATTTATTATGTTTTGGTGACGAATTCGATACTTGATGGATTCCATACACGAGGCCATTTTGCTTAAATTTATTTTTTCGATTATGGTACTTTGTGTATAATCGGCCTAGAGGTGCAGCATTCTTTCGTTTTTGATAATAAAAAACCTAAATAAAAATTGAAACAATACAATTAAATATGTTGTATTTTATGAATGCACTTTCGTTGGGAATGGGCATACGATACTAGAAATATATACAAATAGGTTCTAGTCTAGAAAGTGTTTACCTCTTCTTCTGATGGAAACATCACCTTGATATTATTAGCAATTTCTGAACATGAGTCTGTTGTTAGCGGTATTTTATTTTCAATATAGTAGTCTACTATAAGATCCGCTAATAATCTTCTAAGTTCCTCGTTCAAATATTTATGATCCTCAAAATACGAGATTATCATCGAGATTATCATTCCTTCAATTTTTGATGAAATGATATGTCTCAAACTGCAGTTAATATTATGAGTATGTAAATTGGTCAATATTGATGAGCTTGACATTGGCGAGGGTGGTTCCGTACATGATGCAAGAAAAGATGTCACGGTAGTTCTTGTCTGCATGTCACGCTCCTTACTGCAATTTATTGTTATTCCTTGTTCACTTTGCCATTTAAAAAGTTCGTATTCAAAGTATATTTTCGTTCCAGCTTGAAAATCTTTTAATAGCATGTCCATTTGACGAAAGCTCATTTTTCTTAAATGATTTACAGAAACGTTTTCAGCTTAAATTAAACATAGAAACATTGCATTTGTAATTTTAAATATTAGCTGCGTTTGCGTATAATTAATTTAATAAACTTACCATTTAAATATTCGAACAAATTAGTCAAATTCCATTTTGTTAACAATTCAAACAGTTCATTTTGTTCGTCAAATAAAATATTGTTGCTTATTACTCCAATTTTAATAAAGTTATTAAGATCATCTGCGAAATTGTTGGTTAGTACTTCAACTGTATCGTTTATTACAGAATTTTTACTGGTGTTTTGTAAAACGGCATTTGGTTGGTCTATTTCTGAATTATATTCAATATTTGCTTGGGGATCCATATTTAACTAATAATGTTATTTTTTAAATATACTGTCTAAAATTACAAGATTATTTCTACAAGCGACTTAGTTAAACAAAAATTAATTATAAAAAATATATAACATTAATTATATTATACTTATAGTAAAAAAATTTAAATTTAGCTCGTATATGCACATACATTATATATACAAGTTACAAACACTTAAATTTAAACGTTAAGATGATTTTTTATTTTTTAAATATTGTACATTAAAAATTGAAATAGTGTTTAGGCCGAATCATACTACTCCCATTAAAAAGTTTAGATATTTCAATAGGAATTGCAACAAAATCGCTAATGTTCTTAATAGATAAAGAATCAGAATAATCAGAATTTAAACTATAAGATCTATAATGGGTTTCATATCGATTTATATTCAGTTCTAAACAAAGAGCTTTAACATCAAAGTTATCGATTACTACTATGTGTACTATTTTGAAGATATGAGCTTTTCTGTGGTTATCTATGAATAAAAGGCAAAAATTTTCTTTATACTGAATAGACTTATAGCAGATCATGGAAAAACATTCCATAATTTCAATGGAAAGGTTTAGGTACGTACGAATATAATCGGTGTATTTACTATTATTGATTAAACAATTTCGATCAATTTCGAGTAATTTATTAGAATTATTGGACATACTATATGCAAATTTAAATTGATATTTTTTTGACAATGATAAACATATATTTTTTCGAGAAGTAATTGATTTACTATATAATTTGAACTCCCTATGTTTTGCTTCGAATCTCATACTCCAGAAATTACGTGGTGATCCTGATTGTTTTATTACTGTTGGATAGTGGGTTAAGAAATGATGCTTGGGTTTAAGATCGTCAGAAAAAAGTCGAATATATTCCGAATTATGAAATTTAATTTTGTCTTTTAAAACCACAATGCTCGATTGTGGAATCTCGTTCAGCAATAATATATCATTTAGATTGATTAAATTTAGTAGGAAACCCCAAACATGGTCATTTGTTGGAACCAAATCCCCAACCATTAAAGGAATGAAATGTATGAAGGTCATCATTTCTCGGGCACACATTTTAAAATGAAAATTTTTTAAGTGATATTTAGTAATGGCAGGAGATAAATCTTTTATCTTAATTGAACCATAATTAAATGACTGCTTCCGTGAATTAAGAACATCTAAAGTGAAATACAACTTTTGATATACTAAATATTGAAGAACGTGACATAAGTCATAATGTAGGATACCTTCATAAAAATCGTGCATTAGATCAACTGAATAGTTTGATGTAACTTCAAACGATGGTATTTGATTAAAAATGGACTCGCGAATTATTCCTGAAGACTGCGGATCTTTATCACGAACTTCTTGGGTGTAGTTATCCTTATTTCTAAGGCTGGTTATGTTTTCCACGCATAGTATTTTAGTATTCGATTTTTGTTCTTTACACAGCCGACAGAATGAACTGGCACTAAAAGAACTATTAAAATTCAGTACAGAGTTGAGCCCTAAATTATCCCCTAAAACTAAGCCTAATATAAAATGAACTCATTTTATTCCCTTGCTTGTGTTTATTTCTAAGCCATTTTCATCTAATAGTCTTAATTCATTAATTAACTCTTTAAGACATAATGTATTACCGTATTGTTTTATATCAACAGACTTTAGAGAAGCTGCTAAAAAAATTGAACTAAGTTTAGATGTTTGGTGGAAAACAGGGAAGGAATAATATATATTGGAAACAGATTTGAATTTAGCATGGGAACCGAGTGGGTTATTAACCTCAAAGTCATCAATATATAAAAAATAAGGGAACATTATTTGGTTACGTCCCTTAAGTTTTTCTTCCCAAAGTAGCCCTTGGACAAAATTTGATATTTTGTGATTTTCTAATTTTAAATTTTCGATTTTAGCTAAACAATGTAACAAGCAATCATCCTTTTCAAAAACTTTTCGAAATTGGTATTGCAGTGGTAAGAGTGTTCCAACCGTTCTAGATGCTTCAAACCCAATTTTCCCGTTTGTAAAGCATTGCACAACTTCATTATTAATATTAAATTGCTTTATTGGCGATATTAAATCATTTTGTTGTAGAAATTTCTTGAATTTGTAGTCTGTGCCAAAATTAAGAAAAGGATTTTCACAGAAACTAAAGAATTTCTGATATTCTAAAGTTATGTTAGGTGAAGCTTGCTGTACTAACATTTTCACAGCATTCATAATAGGTTCTAAAATAGAATCAATAATCGAGTTTTGAACATCTAATACGTCAGATTTAGTGAAATTATTTTTATTGTGTAAACTTAATAGAAAATTATGAGCTTTTACTTCGATAGAATTTGTAATAGCAGATTAATCAAACGCATTAATCACATTCACCGAGCAGAATGAATTAGTTTTTTGTCAGGTGGCAGTATCAACAAAATCTAACGAGTTTGTTGTGATATGACAAGATGAAGATGGGTAATCCCCATCACGAAATACTTTAGATTCACTATTTACTTGATCTATCTTGGTAGCGGAATGTTTCATTAGCGCATGTCTGCGAAATGCTCTGACATTTTGAAATGAGCTTGTACAGTATGGTTCTGCACAACGAAATACATCGTAAGTTCCTAGCTTATGAACTTTTCTAAAATGAAATATTAACTCTTTAATGGGACTAATACTTATTGAACACATAAAACATTTCATTTGAACTATATAAATTATAACAACTTTACTATTTAAACCTATATTATGCTAACTTCAATAAAGCACTACTTTGTTAAAAATATGTTATTATAAAATAAAATTATTAATAAACGAAATAATATGACCGCTAAAAATAAAAACGGTAAGGTATATATAGCTGTAAAAATGTAATTTTGCATTATGTGTATATACGATATTTTACACATAATAATATAATTAAATACTTACTTTGTTTGTCGATAAACACACAGTGTATAATTATTAAAAAACGAATTAATATATCATAATATATTAATTAAAAAACGATTTTTCTAAGTTATAAATTTTATAATTTTTCTATCAAACAGTTTTAACACCAATCGAATTAGAAACAAATTGAAACCACATTATTTGTTCGACAAAGTAGATGAAAACAAAAAAAAAATTTTATATAACTAAATTTCTGTTGCAACAAAAAAATTTTTGTTAATTATTTTTCGTTTTTATGTACAACAAAATATTTCGTTCTTTTATATAATGAAATTTAACTAAATATTTAGTTTATAGTAATAACGAAATATTTTAAATCAAATTTTTATTATTTTGTATTATTTACAAATATTTTGTTTACGAAATTGAAGCCATCATTGTTTTTACAAACAGTTTATTTAAAATTATTTTAGAATTTTACAATATACTAATTCTTGAGACAAATTGGATTTTGTTTAATTGAAACGAGAAATATCGTTGCGATTAACAATATTTATTAAATGCTACAAAAAAATTATAACAAAATCCCTTTTCTAAAATATAACAACGTTTTTTTTCAGTGTAAATACTTAAATATTTTACTTCATCAGTTTAAGGTATATTCTGGTTATTCATTCGTATTGGTGGACATGTTCCTCTTCGCATCGTGAAGGTAACATGTTTAGACTTAACTTTAATTTGCCATTTTTCATCCATACTTGAATACTGTTAATATTCGCCTGTAAAACTTATGTCGCTTTGATGGGGTTTTCGTGTGATGAGAGCACTGCTGTGTCGTTTGCAAATGTTGCGGCAGTTACTTGATTGCTTGTAGTTAAATCTGCAGTATATGGCAGATATCGGGCCAAGCACGGTACCCTGTGGTATACCAGATTTAACTGGACGGACATTTGTATAAACATCCTGATGTTTTATAATAAAATATCTGTCCATTAAATAAGCTGTTAATATTCTATAGAAGTCATGTGGTAAGCATTGCTTTATTTTGTATTGTAATCCCACATGCCACACCTTATCAAGAGCTTGCGCTATGTCCATGAATACAGAAGAACAATATCTTTTTTCTTCCAGAGCTTCTTGAACTACTTGAACTTTTCTATGTACCTGTTTTATTGTTGAGTGATCTGGCCTAAATCCAAACTGATGGTCCGGAATCAGCTTTTTTTCAAGCAATATAGGCTTTAGACGCTTAAGTAGTAGTTTTTTGAATAGCTTGGACAAAATTGGTAGCAAGCTTATAGGTTTGTACGATATTACTTCTTCTAGGGGCTTGCCTGGTTTTAGTATCATTATTTCTTGTGAAACCTTCCATTGTATTGGAAAGTATCCAATTCTAAGTACTGCTTTGAATAAGTAGATAAGAAATCGAATACTCTTATCTGGTAACTCTTGCAAAACCTATCCTGTGCTAAGATCATAGCTTAGCGCCTTTTTAGGATTTAACGTTCTCTATATCACAGTTTTTACTTCAAAGATGCAGAATTTCGTGATTGTATGATTCATTAGCAGTGGCAATTCTAAATGCTGAATGTTGTCGTCGGTAGTTTCTGATGGGTTTAGTTGAAATACTCTTTCGAAATAGTTTGCAAATACATCAGCATTTTCTTCATTCTTTCTGGCAAACTGGGTTGTTTCTGTATGTTCCTTATCTTAGCTAGAGTGATTAAGACAGGCGAGTGGCCCGATGACAAGTCTGATCATGGAGTCGCTTTAATGTAATAGTACGAGAAATCTATGACGTCTGGAATCTTTCTTCTATCACTAGGCCGGTAGGTAGGTTCACAGGTTGACACATGATTAAGCTTATTTTTTAAATTGATTTAAGCAAGGCTCGGCCTCTCATCAATCTTGATCCCCACTCTTGGTGTTTTGCATTATAATCACCCCCGCTATAAAGCGATGACCCAAAGAAATATAAAAATGATCAAATTAGTCCATTTTTATTGCATGTTTTGGTGGCAATAAATGACCGAAATTCTTATAGGACCTAGCCAATTTTCTATTACCACAGTAGTTGCTTGTAGATGCTCCTTATCATACTTTTTTATTTTGTGGTGTTTAATTATGTTTTTGATTATAACTGCAGTGCCATCATGTGCTGTTTCATCAGGATGGTTTGTGTCATAAATGGTGTATCTTGGCATTTTTAGAAAACATCTGCTTGTATTATGCGTTTCGGATATCAACATGACATCAATTTCTTGATCTTTTAAAAAAACTTTTAACTTCTTGTTCATGTTGTGACAAGCCGTTGGCATTCCAGATTGCTAATTTAAGGGTTTGGAACATTTAATGATTTGGAGACAATGGTCGTTATTAGCTTAAGGATGTTATACATTTTAAGTGGTTTTTCGAACTGCACAACTGAATGCATCAGTCTTCTCATTGAATGTATGTCTATAGTTTCACTCATTCGGAGCTCGACTTTAAATAGTGGGCGTGGTTTTTTCGTACCATTTTGCCCCATGTTGCAGATATTAACGACTTCGTGGCCCAACCCAATTAACTCACTTTTCAATTCGTCAGTGTTAATAGACGGATGTAAGTTTCGTATGACCATCTGGTGGGTTTTGTTCATCTTTTGTTGGAACGAATGGAATTCGGTGTTTCATTCCGCTATGGCTTTAATGACCGCTGGGTATGCCTCAGCATCTTTAGGCAGAATTTTAACCTGGCTTGTTCCAATTACTTTTAGGTCAAATTTGTCATTTGTATATTTTTTTAACAATATAGTTAAAGGATTAATTTCTTTTACGCCAGACACAAATATTGGAGGCGCTAATATTATTTTTGGTTGGCTGTATCTTCTTTCTCCTCGGACAAACAATTCAACCGTGTTCGTAAACCGTAAGACACATTTTTTGATTAGATTACCTATAATATAATTAAGCGACCTTAAAAAAAGTTTACTATTTTTAAGGTCGCTTTACTCGAGCTATCCAACTGAATGCTTAATTTCAAGAGATTCTCAAATGGGAAAATGATTTGATCTTAACACGAATTTTGGTTTCCTTTTTAATGCAAACAAAATTTTCTCGGATCTGATAAATATAAATAAAGACTTAAATCAAACTATTTGTTGTTGTTGTGACACTTTATAACCATAATTAATATGTTTATGAACCCAAGACTGTAAAAATTATACATTTACAAATTAGCTAAACCAAAAAAAAAATCACAAAATAATTCGCCCACTTACGTTTATTAAAAAACCATTAAAACCCAGGATTAAATATTATAAGAATGGAATACAAAATCTTTAAACAAATTACACCGAATCATTAAAATAATTTAAGGCAATTTAGCAAAAATGCCCAAACACAACCGCAGCACACCAAATCTTAAATCACACGACCAAAAAAGGTGCAACAATGATCACCTTTTTAAAATTATTATTTTTTTTTTGGTTTATTTTAATTTTAAATTAATTATATTTTATTTTTTTAAATATTTTATATTAAATAAGCAAAATAAATTATTTAACAGCAAACAAATAACGAAAAATAAAACGTTAAAAACTGAACAAGACATTAAAAAACCGCATTTAAGAATTTAAGCAAAAAATAATAATAAGATGATAATCTTTTTGATAAATTGCATTTTTATGAAATCTTCTTTTTCTTATTCTTAATCATTATTTTGGTTTTGTTATACAAATAAAAAAACATTTTATTATAAAAACAATTGAAAGTTTATAAATTAAATTTGCATTATTACGGTTTTACATTTATGATGAGATAAATTAATTGATAGCCGGATAATCGCTGTATTCACGCTAAGTTATATTTGTATGTTGAAAGTATTTTTATGGTACTAAGACATAAAAATTAATTAAATTAAAATGGATAATATAAAAAGTCTTACATCACTACAGTTTTGTTGATATCTTAATCATAATACGTAAAAAAATATTGTGAAGTGTAAAAAAAAAACGCGAAAGAAAATATTTCGAATATTAACATCTTTTTAAAAACCGCGGTATGTTGTTGTGATTAAAGTTTTTTTTAAACGTTTATTAAATTAAACAACCAACATGAACAACACAAACTTAAAATTAAATTATTATTCACGCGGTTCCGACAAAACACGAAACTGGCATCTTTTGATCTCAAACAAAAAAATAAAAAAAATTTGTGTGTAAAAAGAATTTAACATTTGAACCGTCTCATTTGCAATAAACTTATGGTTTAAAGAGTCATTTCTGTAGTCAAACACACCTTTTCTAGAGAATGTTTGAGTCATAAAAGGTTTTAATATATTTTATGATTTAATGTTTTGACAAACATATTATTTTTGATAGCAGACCGATATTTAATATTTATTTATTTGGAGAATTTCGATAATAGCCTAAATATCAAACTACACATTACCGAAGCAGGTAATTTGAACTTTTCAAATTCCAACCATTTTCTGATTAACAATAACATCATTGGTGTTTGGGTAGATGAAACCGAAGGTCTTGTAAAGTCCATTTAAACTAGTATATTATTGAAAAATGTATAGAACCCTTTGTAAAAAAAAATGTAAATAAACTATGAGAATAATTGGAGCACACACTCTTCGAATTCGCAAATGCCTGAAATTAAAAAAAATAAAATACATATTTTGAACTACGTGAACTATGACATGCTTGCCATCAAAAGAATCTAAACAATTGGGCAGATTCAACAATTGGGTAGTAATAAACCCCTCAAATTTTTGGATTGATGGCCTAATCATATGTAACAAAACATCAAACATATTTGGTGTCATGCAATGGTAATTTTTAAATGTTTTAACATCATTTAATCTAATCTCGGCTACCAAGTTATTAGAATGTCCGATTCTGGGTCTTTGCCTAATAATTTCTCTGACTCCCAGACGTTTTTTTTCTAGAGTTTTTAAATTTAAGTTGATTAAGTTGATAATGAAATATTTAATTTCTAATATAATATAATAATATAATAATATAATAATATAATAATATAATAATATAATAATATAATAATATAATAATATAATAATATAATAATATAATAATATAATAATATAATAATATAATAATATAATAATATAATAATATAATAATATAATAATATAATAATATAATAATATAATAATATAATAATATAATAATATAATAATATAATAATATAATATATAATATAATATAATAATATAATAATATAATAATATAATAATATAATAATATAATAATATAATAATATAATAATATAATAATATAATAATATAATAATATAATAATATAATAATATAATAATATAATAATATAATAATATGATAATATAATAATATAATAATATAATAATATAATAATATAATAATATAATAATATAATAATATAATAATATAATAATATAATAATATAATAATATAATAATATAATAATATAATAATATAATAATATAATAATATAATAATATAATAATATAATAATATAATAATATAATAATATATATATAATAATATAATAATATAATAATATAATAATATAATAATATAATAATATAATAATATAATAATATAATAATATAATAATATAATAATATAATAATATAATAATATAATAATATAATAATATAATAATATAATAATATAATAATATAATAATATAATAATATAATAATATAATAATATAATAATATAATAATATAATAATATAATAATATAATAATATAATAATATAATAATATAATAATATAATAATATAATAATATAATAATATAATAATATAATAATATAATAATATAATAATATAATAATATAATAATATAATAATATAATAATATAATAATATAATAATATAATAATATAATAATATAATAATATAATAATATAATAATATAATAATATAATAATATAATAATATAATAATATAATAATATAATAATATAATAATATAATAATATAATAATATAATAATATAATAATATAATAATATAATAATATAATAATATAATAATATAATAATATAATAATATAATAATATAATAATATAATAATATAATAATATAATAATATAATAATATAATAATATAATAATATAATAATATAATAATATAATAATATAATAATATAATAATATAATAATATAATAATATAATAATATAATAATATAATAATATAATAATATAATAATATAATAATATAATAATATATAAATATAATAATATAATAATATAATAATATAATAATATAATAATATAATAATATAATAATATAATAATATAATAATATAATAATATAATAATATAATAATATAATAATATAATAATATAATAATATAATAATATAATAATATAATAATATAATAATATAATAATATAATAATATAATAATATAATAATATAATAATATAATAATATAATAATATAATAATATAATAATATAATAATATAATAATATAATAATATAATAATATAATAATATAATAATATAATAATATAATAATATAATAATATAATAATATAATAATATAATAATATAATAATATAATAATATAATAATATAATAATATAATAATATAATAATATAATAATATAATAATATAATAATATAATAATATAATAATATAATAATATAATAATATAATAATATAATAATATAATAATATAATAATATAATAATATAATAATATAATAATATAATAATATAATAATATAATAATATAATAATATAATAATATAATAATATAATAATATAATAATATAATAATATAATAATATAATAATATAATAATATAATAATATAATAATATAATAATATAATAATATAATAATATAATAATATAATAATATAATAATATAATAATATAATAATATAATAATATAATAATATAATAATATAATAATATAATAATATAATAATATAATAATATAATAATATAATAATATAATAATATAATAATATAATAATATAATAATATAATAATATAATAATATAATAATACAATAATATAATAATATAATAATATAATAATATAATAATATAATAATATAATAATATAATAATATAATAATATAATAATATAATAATATAATAATATAATAATATAATAATATAATAATATAATAATATAATAATATAATAATATAATATAATAATATAATAATATAATAATATAATAATATAATAATATAATAATATAATAATATAATAATATAATAATATAATAATATAATAATATAATAATATAATAATATAATAATATAATAATATAATAATATAATAATATAATAATATAATAATATAATAATATAATAATATAATAATATAATAATATAATAATATAATAATATAATAATATAATAATATAATAATATAATAATATAATAATATAATAATATAATAATATAATAATATAATAATATAATAATATAATAATATAATAATATAATAATATAATAATATAATAATATAATAATATAATAATATAATAATATAATAATATAATAATATAATAATATAATAATATAATAATATAATAATATAATAATATAATAATATAATAATATAATAATATAATAATATAATAATATAATAATATAATAATATAATAATATAATAATATAATAATATAATAATATAATAATATAATAATATAATAATATAATAATATAATAATATAATAATATAATAATATAATAATATAATAATATAATAATATAATAATATAATAATATAATAATATAATAATATAATAATATAATAATATAATAATATAATAATATAATAATATAATAATATAATAATATAATAATATAATAATATAATAATATAATAATATAATAATATAATAATATAATAATATAATAATATAATAATATAATAATATAATAATATAATAATATAATAATATAATAATATAATAATATAATAATATAATAATATAATAATATAATAATATAATAATATAATAATATAATAATATAATAATATAATAATATAATAATATAATAATATAATAATATAATAATATAATAATATAATAATATAATAATATAATAATATAATAATATAATAATATAATAATATAATAATATAATAATATAATAATATAATAATATAATAATATAATAATATAATAATATAATAATATAATAATATAATAATATAATAATATAATAATATAATAATATAATAATATAATAATATAATAATATAATAATATAATAATATAATAATATAATAATATAATAATATAATAATATAATAATATAATAATATAATAATATAATAATATAATAATATAATAATATAATAATATAATAATATAATAATATAATAATATAATAATATAATAATATAATAATATAATAATATAATAATATAATAATATAATAATATAATAATATAATAATATAATAATATAATAATATAATAATATAATAATATAATAATATAATAATATAATAATATAATAATATAATAATATAATAATATAATAATATAATAATATAATAATATAATAATATAATAATATAATAATATAATAATATAATAATATAATAATATAATAATATAATAATATAATAATATAATAATATAATAATATAATAATATAATAATATAATAATATAATAATATAATAATATAATAATATAATAATATAATAATATAATAATATAATAATATAATAATATAATAATATAATAATATAATAATATAATAATATAATAATATAATAATATAATAATATAATAATATAATAATATAATAATATAATAATATAATAATATAATAATATAATAATATAATAATATAATAATATAATAATATAATAATATAATAATATAATAATATAATAATATAATAATATAATAATATAATAATATAATAATATAATAATATAATAATATAATAATATAATAATATAATAATATAATAATATAATAATATAATAATATAATAATATAATAATATAATAATATAATAATATAATAATATAATAATATAATAATATAATAATATAATAATATAATAATATAATAATATAATAATATAATAATATAATAATATAATAATATAATAATATAATAATATAATAATATAATAATATAATAATATAATAATATAATAATATAATAATATAATAATATAATAATATAATAATATAATAATATAATAATATAATAATATAATAATATAATAATATAATAATATAATAATATAATAATATAATAATATAATAATATAATAATATAATAATATAATAATATAATAATATAATAATATAATAATATAATAATATAATAATATAATAATATAATAATATAATAATATAATAATATAATAATATAATAATATAATAATATAATAATATAATAATATAATAATATAATAATATAATAATATAATAATATAATAATATAATAATATAATAATATAATAATATAATAATATAATAATATAATAATATAATAATATAATAATATAATAATATAATAATATAATAATATAATAATATAATAATATAATAATATAATAATATAATAATATAATAATATAATAATATAATAATATAATAATATAATAATATAATAATATAATAATATAATAATATAATAATATAATAATATAATAATATAATAATATAATAATATAATAATATAATAATATAATAATATAATAATATAATAATATAATAATATAATAATATAATAATATAATAATATAATAATATAATAATATAATAATATAATAATATAATAATATAATAATATAATAATATAATAATATAATAATATAATAATATAATAATATAATAATATAATAATATAATAATATAATAATATAATAATATAATAATATAATAATATAATAATATAATAATATAATAATATAATAATATAATAATATAATAATATAATAATATAATAATATAATAATATAATAATATAATAATATAATAATATAATAATATAATAATATAATAATATAATAATATAATAATATAATAATATAATAATATAATAATATAATAATATAATAATATAATAATATAATAATATAATAATATAATAATATAATAATATAATAATATAATAATATAATAATATAATAATATAATAATATAATAATATAATAATATAATAATATAATAATATAATAATATAATAATATAATAATATAATAATATAATAATATAATAATATAATAATATAATAATATAATAATATAATAATATAATAATATAATAATATAATAATATAATAATATAATAATATAATAATATAATAATATAATAATATAATAATATAATAATATAATAATATAATAATATAATAATATAATAATATAATAATATAATAATATAATAATATAATAATATAATAATATAATAATATAATAATATAATAATATAATAATATAATAATATAATAATATAATAATATAATAATATAATAATATAATAATATAATAATATAATAATATAATAATATAATAATATAATAATATAATAATATAATAATATAATAATATAATAATATAATAATATAATAATATAATAATATAATAATATAATAATATAATAATATAATAATATAATAATATAATAATATAATAATATAATAATATAATAATATAATAATATAATAATATAATAATATAATAATATAATAATATAATAATATAATAATATAATAATATAATAATATAATAATATAATAATATAATAATATAATAATATAATAATATAATAATATAATAATATAATAATATAATAATATAATAATATAATAATATAATAATATAATAATATAATAATATAATAATATAATAATATAATAATATAATAATATAATAATATAATAATATAATAATATAATAATATAATAATATAATAATATAATAATATAATAATATAATAATATAATAATATAATAATATAATAATATAATAATATAATAATATAATAATATAATAATATAATAATATAATAATATAATAATATAATAATATTATAATATTATAATATTATAATATTATAATATTATAATATTATAATATAATAATATTATAATATTATAATATTATAATATTATAATATTATAATATTATAATATTATAATATAATAATATTATAATATTATAATATTATAATATTATAATATTATAATATTATAATATTATAATATTATAATATTATAATATTTATAATATTATAATATTATAATATTATAATATTTTAATATAATAATATAATAAATGTGTCATCTAGTTAGCAAAACCAATTCTGTTTTTCTGTGGCTAGGCTCAAATCATGATCACTAAGTGGAAGTTCGTCGCTTAATTTGGTTAAGCTTGCGTTGAACATAGTATGTGTCTCGAAAAATTATTACTGTTGCAATATCATCTGTTATTTGTGCATATCTCACCATGAAGGTGTCCTCTGGCATTTCCATACGCAAGATATCGTATGATGGGTTCCATAAATCTCTCATCTCGCTGAATTAAAAACATTCTTCACATTCAGTGTAGCAAGTAACACTAGCTTTCGTGAATAAAGATATTGTTCCTGTACCTCCAAAAAGGCTCTCACCACTTTTTCAATAGCGCTAATAGCAGATAGCCTTTTCATGAAGACGTATTGCTTGTTGGATAGGTTCCTTCTACCTCAATTACTGCTATGAGCCGTGGCTTTAGTAATCGCTCTAGTAATTTGCCCGCTGTATCCAACGTACACAAGGAGAGTAAAAAAAAGTTTACGATGTGCCATGTTTGGCTTGGCTCTATTAAGGTGCTGGGTGCCAATGTTCTAATTTTGCGTATTACAATTTTGTAGCCCCAGGGTTCACTGTCAACGTAACGTTTCCCATTTAATACACGTGCTTCTGTTTATTTCTAATTGCAGTGCCTTCCAATGCCAATCTGTACCGTTCGTACAGCATTTCCGCTATGTACGCGTCTCTTTTTCTTGCTCTAGTCTCTGCGTTTTGGATGCAAGCAACGCTGTCTGAGGTTTGCTATTTAATCTGTCCACTATTGTAGCACCATTTTTTCACGAGCTCCGATTATTCTCATTACTGTTTCTTTTCCTGCATCGATTGTTACGGTGAAATTTTCAACACCTAGCTTAGCCACGTTCCAACCTGTTACTCGGCCTGTCACACCGATGCCACTGCCGAAGGATCACAATTCCCTCCGAACAGTGTAGGTGATGTATTCTTCAATGACTCGCCAACCTGTAATTTCGGCATCGGTCACAAGAGTGATGTCGAAATAGGCTTATTGTATCCAGGTCTTCTAAATGTCGAGATACTGCCCTCATTCATCACCACCAGGTCTACTCTGGCTGCCATCACCAGAATATAATGTCCCCTGGTGTCTGTAGTACTCATTTCCCACTCCAGCACTTTTGCATTAAACTCTCCGGCTATAGCGAGACTTTAATGCAAAAGTCACACTTTATCTTATAAGGTGTCAATTTTCGCTCGGAAAGCATTGGAATCCATTGGTTCGTTCGGGGTAAAATAGCAACTGACATATATGATATGTTTAATATTTACCCATATAAATCCCTCTTCGTCATGCGAGGATGACAGCTATGCCGCGGTTCTACTTCTATGAAGGTTTCCCCGAAACCTTCATAGAAGTAGAACAGCGACCTTCACCTTATATTTTTATATCTTGGTGGCTCAAGAGCCTACCCATATATCTGGCAAGCACCTGACTGTTCGTGCTTGGCTTGTTCTAGCCCAATTTTATTTTCAGTACAAAGGAAGCACTTGGCCTTCGCTTTACACTTTTGAAATGACCTCTCTCTCCACATTGGTGACAAAATTTTAACCGATTGGGACTTTGCAGTTCATCTTATGGTGGCCGTAACCAAAGCAGACATAATATCTTACCAATACGATCGGGCGCCAGATTCTACTGACCAGCCTAGTTTGGCTGCTGAAAGACCATTCGCTGCTTTCTGGAATTAGGTTTCGTAAGTGACATCTTCAATCCATCTTTCAATTCTTTAAATCCTTGGGGGCCTCGTCTGATGGCTGAATTCTTTAACTCCTTCTTCAAAGAAAAGACAATCTAAATCCTTGATTCACAAGGACACATCTCAATGCCTCGCAGAAGTTCGCTTTGTTGGTCGTATTTGCTCCGAGTTCCAAAAGAACATCACCTTTTATGGTGCGGAGTAAGAACTTAATTTCCATATTTGGAACTTCCAGGTTAACCTTTTCTTTTATTGTACATAACACTTGTGCATAAGTTTGACTGAATTACAGTCGATGCTTGCAAATAATCATCTTCGATTTTCTTTTTTCCAGGTTCGCTTTAACTGAGCAAGGCATAAACATTTCCTTCTTTTTATTAACACTTTCTGCCTCAGCACTAGTAGGCGCAACCTGTTTTTCACTTCATGTAGGTGTGCTGGTTATTTTAACGTTTGCGTTTTCTCTTCTGTTTTTTTTTCAGTTATCCTGGTGGAAAACAATCCAATCGAGGACCTCTTCAAGAACCAGGATATCGTCCTTGACACTCTCGCTAATATTTTTTTACCTTTCAGTTGCCATTTTCATTTCTCGTAAACCTTTCATCAGCGTCAGTTCCTCCGTCGATAACAACAAAGAATTCATTCCTATTCAGAGGTGAGCCTCGGTCTTTGCTGTTTTTGACTGGGCTGCCAAAGTATCATCCCATATATTTTTAGGAGGGTTTATTGGACTCGTAATTATGCCTAGGTGTTCCATGCTCAGTCTCCTCCTGACATCAGTGCCCAAGGCCAAATTTTTTTTTTCACGATATTTCTGCTACGAAAGCCGAGTGGTCCATCTTCAGGGCATTGTGGTCGATAGATAACGACAACGTGGGGCCAGCTTGCTCAAGCCAATTCACCGACGGTACTGGGGATCGGACCCTCTGCACCGTAAAAATCACTCCTAACTGACTATCCATAGTTGGTTTAAATTTTTGGGTATCCTTCCCATTTGATTCACCTCGAGGATTATATTTTCGATTTGGAACGAAAAAGTCTTGATATGAAAATAACAAGCAAGAACAAAACAAAATAAATAAAGAACTGTGTGCCAAAAACATACATCGTCAAAGGTGTCAAAATTTAAAATCTCAATTGTTAGATCATTATACGACATTATTTTTTGTGTTCCGTTTCTTCTTTCATTTTTACCCCAGAGACGAAACAAATTCTTTACAAATTTACACGTGTTTTTGTCTGTTTTCGGTATTTTGTTGATATTTATAAAAAAAAATGTACCCAAAAATATTTACCTTGTGAATGAAGAATACATTTTCAAAATTAGTACTTTTGTGGCAAGCGAAATATAACAGTCGAAATTTTGGCCAAACATTAAGTGAAAAAAAACCTAAATTTATCACAATTTGAATCAATTAACAATGAAACAATGGACTATATCGTAGAGAATTTACTTTAAAAAAAAAAATATTGAAGCAACAAAAATTTGATTAAAAAGGCGGCGAGGGTACCAAAATCTATTGTGCGGTGGCTTGATGTGGCTACTGTGCATGTAAACATATTATTTAATTTATCACATTTCGGCGCCTCCATTTCTCTATAAACAATGCAGCGAGCAGCGTTTTTCTTAGAAATTCTCAAAATTATTTTTTTATATATTTTCGCTTATACTTTTGTGAATCAATCGATTTATCAATATTATGTTAAATAATTCTACGCCCTTGTGTATCAAAATTTAAATTACATTTGGAAAAAGCAAACAAAACCAAAAAAAATGTCCAAAAACATAACTTTAATATGCTGCAAAAATCCTTTAGAAGTTACTTTCGCTTACATTTGGCGGTTTGTTTTTTGTACATTTATTTTTTTTTTTTTTTTTTTTGTTAAAATTCTCTTTAGTCACAATCGGTGACGTTTTTTGATCCTATTGTTTCAAGCAGCAAAAAATGTCTTGTTGCATATTTGAAACAGTTTTTTTCCTCCTTATATATGGGGTTAGTATTATACAATGAAATGTATCCCAATCATCACAAAACGATTACCAAAGAGTTAAAAAGATGAAATGTTACCAAAATTTAAGAAAACAACAATAAGTGATGAAAATATATTTGAATCAAGAAAACAAAACGGGATTCTATACTGATAATAAATTTTGTTAGTTTTATGTTTTTGGTTGTCGATGCACATAACTTTGTAACAACTTCAAACAAAAAATCCGTGTTTATAATGTGTTACTAGTAAACACAACAAATCGTAATATATTTAGTAATCGTTCGTTGGTTTTTATGTGGTCTTTCGTTTGGATTATTTTGTTTCAGTATCTGATTTTCGTTATCTCTAAACTAATGAAGTATTCACATTATCTGTATCATACTTTTTTTATTAGTTCGTAACCAATTACGTAACACTACCGTTGCTTTTATTATATAGATGATAATGTAATGTAGACAAAATTGGTCTTCGGTATATACGTCACTTACTTACTAACTATATATACATTTTCGCCAACATCACGACATTAAAATAAGGTTATGTGCCATTTATAACACCCTCACTCATTAAGAATTTATATAAAACAAAATTGCTAATAAAGTAACATTACATTCTTAATGTATTGAAATTACTACCCAAGTCTCATCTCCTTTGAACACAATTTAGTCTTTGGGCCGGATACACCCTTGGTAAGAACATCCGCTGCGTTTTCTTCTGATGACACATAACAAACTTTAATTATTCCATTTTCAATTTGGTCCTGTGTGTGATGATAACGAACATCGATATGTTTAGTTTTTGTGTTAAAACATTCGTTATGCGATAGATGTATTGCGGATTGATTATCGCATTAATGTGCACAGGTTGGCTAATATTTTTGTCCAACTCCTGACCAAAATTTCGTAACCATATTGCCTCACGAGTAGCCCAAGGCAACGCTATATACTCAGCCTCCATGCTTGACAATGCGACTGTTTGCTGACGTTTGCTACTCCATGATATCGCACCATTACTAAGTATGAATACATATCCAGTACATGAACGTCGCTTATCAACATCCGATGCCCGGTCAGCATCGGAATGACCAGTTAGAACATTTACATCAGAAGTCGTATAATTTAATTTGTAATCCAACGTATCACTTAAATACCGAATAATTCGTTTAACTCGTCATTAACTGCAAATGCGATATCTGGTCTCGAACCTTGTGCAATATACAATAAACAACCAACAGTAGGTTGGTACGGTATATTTGCCATTTCTGCCTTTTCTTCTTCTGTTTGAGGACACATGGAAATAGATAATTTCTGATTCATATCGCTTGGTGATGACACAGGTTTACAATTTTCCATTCCAAATCTTTTAATAACATCCGAAATATAAGATTTTTGGTCGAGTGTAATTACACCATTGTTCTGTGTAATCCGTAAACCAATACATGATTTTGCTGTACCCAAATCCTTCATTTTAAACGAAGTACTCAAGGCATGTTTGAGTTTCTTTAACGTATTTTCGTCCTTCCAGAAAATCAAAAAATCATCAACGTAAATTGTTAAGATAAGCGATATATCATTGGCATAAAATACACACGGATCGGGAACCGATTTCCTCAAACCATAAGTCTTTAACATTTTTGTCAATTTTTCATTCCAAACACGACCGGTTTGCTTTAAACCGTAAATTGTTTTGTTCAATTTACATACGCGTTTGGAATTATCATCGAAACCTTCAGGTTGTTCCATATAAATCTCTTCTGACAAATCCTCTTGCAAGAGCGCAGTAACAGCATCCATTTGATAAATTTTTAAGCCGTTTTTTACTGCAAGGCTGATCAAAAATCGAACCGAAGAATATCGAATTACAGGTTAATAGACCTCTGCATAGTCGATACCATATACCTGGGAGCAACCTTTGGCTACCAACCTAGTTTGGTAAGTCAACCAATTTGTAAGTACCATTTTCGGTTAATGAGTCGATTTCTTCATGCATTGCCGATTTCCACATTTCACCGTCGTCGCAGTTAAATGCCTCTCTGACCGTAGTTGGCTCCTTATCTACATGAGTCATGTGTGCCGAATAAGTTACAAAGTCTGATCGTCGCAAATCCGAAGCTTGTGTTACCTCATTTTCTGGAACAAATCTTTTATCGTGTGCGTCTTCATATTCACAATGAATATCTTCATCATTGTTCAAGTTTATGTCACTTTCATCGATTATTGACTTATTTAGAGAAGATTTGGTCTTATTTACCCTCACTTCATCCAAACCATCCAAACTAACTGCTTGCTCAACACCATTTTCTTGTAAGAAAATTACATCTCAACTCAACTTTAACTCTTTAATCATTGAGTCAATACATCGATAACCTTTTACGCCCTCACTAAAACCGACAAAGACCATCTTCTTGGACTTTTTGTCCAATTTACGATGATTTTGTTTTGGTATGTGCACCATAACGGGATTTCCAAACAATTGTAGATGACTTGCATTCACTTTGTTTCCTGACCATGCTTCTTCCGGTGTTATTGTGTCCAAAACTGCATTTGCAGAACAATTAAGGATATGCGCCGCCATATTAACAGCTTCGGCCAAATATGACATATCCAAATTTGCGTCGAATAACATACATTTAGCTTTCTCAACCAATTTACGATTAGCTCTCTCAGCAATCCCATTCTGTTCCGGTGTATATACAACGGATTTTTGATGTTGAATACCATGTTTATTTAAATAAACGCTAAATTTTTAATTCACATATTCGATACCATTGTTAGTGCGTATAGCCTTCATTTTTTGGCCTGTCTGCCTTTCAACCATCGAACTCTTCCGATTTTTCACGTAGAAAGCACACAAAAATGTTCCGTGAATGGTCATCGATAAACGTTGAAATGTACCGAGCACCCCCAAGGACCATTGAAATCTGAGTGAACTTAATTTAATATGTAATTTTACTTGTTGTACTTTTTGCAAATAGCTGCCGTGTCTACTTTCCTTCCTTACAAACCACACAATTCTTTATTTCGATTTCATTACATTCTTTGAAATCAACACCATCTACAAGTCCATTTCTCATTTTGCACATATCAGAAAAATTGATATGTCTCAATTTGCAATGCCGTGACAAGGCATTTTTATTATCCGTCATTGTTGCCATACATCTTACCGATTGCACCGGAAAAGAATAGACACCATTTTCCGACTTCACAGCGATACACACTTTCTGATGATTAAAAACCTTACAGCCTTCCTTATTGAAACTCATTTCCATTTTTAACCATCTGTGCGACTGATAATAGATTTGCTGACAAACCAGGTACATATAAAACATTATTGGAATCCACCTCTGTTTCGTTAATACGCACAGATACGTTTGACGGATCTAATTTGACAAATACATTTTCATAAGAGGTCATATGCTGTGATGCCCCGCTATCAATGTACCAATTTTCTTGGTGGTCTCTCGATAGAAATGCTGTATCTGTTGTTGCCACAAAAACCCCCGTTTTTGCTACATCATTTTTATTGGACGACTTTTTCTTTTCATCAATTATACTACTACCGGATTGCTCTGATTCTTCTTTGCTGTAACAGTTTTTTGAAATATGTCCTTGCTTACCGCAATTAAAACATTTCACGTTACTTTGGACTCTCGCCTTTTGTTTATGTTTGCCAAAGAATGCTGATGATGATACGTTCTCATTGAAACCCGTATCTAATAATTTCGATCGAACCAAATCCGATGTTAACTTTGCACCACTACCTTCCAAACCCATAATCATAGGTTGAAAGTCACTAGGCAAACCAGCCAATAATATACTTGCGAGCCATTCATCATCAACACTGAATCCGATACCATGTAATTTATTTGACGTGTCAAATATTTGACTAACGTAGTCTCTCATTGAGTCACAGCTTTCTAATTGCGTTGTCACTAGTTTTCGTAACAAACCAATTCGACGAACGAGGCTTTTATGTTCAAACAATTGCTTCAATTTTGTCCACAGTTGTACATCCAGCTATATGTGGATATAAAGATTTGTCAATACTTAAAACAATACGGGCCTTGGGTTTACGCAATTTTTCAGTTTCGGCTTTTTCTCCGGTTTTAATACAATTTTCATAATTGTTTAATTCCAATAAACTTTGAATCGCATATGCCCATTTGTGGTAATTTTCACTGCCATTCAATTTCTCAATTGACACCCACGCGTCACTGCCCAACATTTTATTTATTTTTTTTTACATGTATTTCAACGTTGCAATATATTTTTAATAATCTAGAACAATCCTCGATTCTGCGCGATCACACTATTCTAGTCGATAAACGAAATTTTTTTATTTTTATTTTTTTTTTTGTCTATTAACATATTGTTCGATTTATCACTATGTACAAAAATGCGCGTACAAAACAAAACGTTTTATTTATTACTCAAACCCACGTGACTGGGCACATAACCTGTTGTATTTTTATAGTAATAAAACGCAACTGTTAGCTTTGCTATCTAAGACAAAACTAGTCTGAGTTTTATTCATTCTCCTTCTAACTATTACATATACATTGTCGCCAACATCACGACATTAAAATAAGGTTATGTGCCAAAGCTATTTAAATATAACGATATATGTGTAATTTATAACAATAATCGACCACTCTTCGAGCTCAAGACAATTTATAATTAAAAACGCTTACGTTTGCTGGAAGTACTGACTCATTTCGGACTTGATATTGTTAATGCTGGAGTATGTTAATGGTCCGTCTGTTGTTGTTTTGATTTTATTTGGTTACTGTCAAAACCGATTACTATATATTAAGTACTTGTAGTACTATAAATATCGATAGGAAATTTTTTATAGTACATAAGATTATTTTGAATTAATAAGTATATAAAATGTTAGATGTCGTTCTCTAAAACATAGAATATTGTAGATACAAATTAAAAGCAAACAAAAACTAGATCTATCGAAAGAAATCCACAGTGAATAAAAGTTATCAAAATTAAATAAAATAAAACAGTGAACAAGCCGATATTTATAAAACTGACCCTCGCAAGAATTTGGACAAGCAGATACCGCAACACAACCTTTAAAACCCGCACTCAAGTTGGGAACGGCATACAATAAAATATTATTTGGACCGAGGCATTGATATTGCACAGCGATTTATACTGGAAAAAACAAAACGGTGATCAAAAAACCGGTCGAAACTATCAACCACGTTCAAGAGTAAAACATTGGTCCTCCGAATCGGATATTTGGCGCCAAAAGAACCGCATGGAATAAAACTTTGAGTAGAAACCTTTACATTACTTTACAACTTGCTTTATAATTAAAAATACATTAAAAGCTCATTTCGGTGTACTTAGTGTTTCAAATTGTGTTCCCTCAAATCTATTTAATATAATAAGTCACAGAATGACTGAAAATAGATCAATCAAACGGTTTTTAAAAACACTAGAAATCATCAAAACGAAAACAACCAATTTCACTAATATTACACCTGCAAGTGAAATAAGGGTGTGCTTAACGCATCTAGCCGACGAATGGAGAGAGTTTCAAGTACTCGAAAAAACACTGAAAGGCAAATTCGATGGCGCGAATTTGGAATCAGTCGAAAAGATTGAAGGTTATCATTTTGATTTGAAACAACGTTTACTGATACTAGAAAAAGCACATGAAGAAGTTAATTCTAGTCCTAATGGAAATTTTACCATGAACGAACTCATGCTAAATCAAAGTAATTTTTTCATGAAATTTCTGGTTTAACAAAGCGAAAGAGTAAAGTGCGTTTACCTCGTGTAAACATTCCGGTTTTTAGCGGTAAATACTCAGAGTTTCCATCCTTCCGTGACCTTTTCGAAGCATCCATACATAACAAACAAAATGTTTCAAAAGTAAACAAATTGCAATATTTAAAAGGTTTATTGCAAGGAGAAGCTTATTCACTTATTAACCACTTAACAATTACTGAGAGGAATTACGATGAAGCATGGGAGAAAGTAAAAACAAAATACGACAACCGTTAACATGTGGTGCATACTTTGATAAAACAATTCATGGAACAACCAAGCCTACACCAAAGTTGCGCTAAATCAATTAGAAAACTATCTAATATATCAGATGAAGTCATACGGGGTTTGAAAGTACTTGTCGCATGAAACCGCAGAGATTGATTTCCCCATATTGAATCAATTATTTAAGTTCTTGAACAAAAGAAGTGACACACTTGAAAACCTTACCGCAATTAAAATTACAAAGCCTGTTACATCAAGAAGAGTTTTTTGGTATCACAATCTAATACTATTGTGTGTACATTATGTTACGGTGAACATTATTTGGGTAGATGTGAGAAATTCATAGAATTGTCAATTCTCGAACGTAAGCAGAGATCATCACTGGTTCAAAAGGCCAATAGCGGTGTTGGTTTTAACAACAGCGGTTCTTTTGTTCAAGGTTGTACCATTGATTCCGGAGTGATTCATTTATTTGGAAATAAACAGTTAGCTGATCTTTTTAATGAAACTCTCAAAAGACAAAAGGATGAAAGATATATAGTTCAGCTTCCATTCAGTAAATCTACGAATACATTTGGAAATTCAATAAATGTCTCGACGCTTCTTGACACTGGAACGCAAGTTAATGAACGATCAAAGGCTACGATAGAAATACACCAAACAGATGAGTGAATATATACACATTGGTCATATGGTGGAAATAGCTGAATCACAACAACGATCAAGAGATGAGAAAGCGTTTTACTTACCCCATCATGTAATGAAGAAATTCAACGATACTGCCAAATTCGAGTGTTTTTTACGGTTCCAGTAAAAACACAACTGGAGTGTCTTTAAACAACATTTTGATGGTAGGACATTCAACCAACACTATGGGCAATTATGATGCGATTTCGAGGTAATCGAATCGCAGTAGTCGCAGACATCAAGAGAATGTATTGTCAAGTTATCCTTTCTGCTAACGATAAAAACTTTCAACGAATACTTTGGCGAGAGAGTTAGCACCAGCGACTTCGGCACCACAAACTAACCAGGGTAACTTTTGGCCTTGCACCCCGTTCACTAGAACAACTAGCTTGGGATAATGAAGATGAGAACATTATACAACATGTATTGAACCATTTCTATGTTGAGATCTTTTATCTGGTTCCGATTATCTGCAAGGTGCAATCAAACATAAAAATGACATTACCAGTTCGCAACAAAAAGAAAGCATTTCATTGTGGAAATGGCGATCAAACATTCCGTTTTTGTGTGATGAGACAAATGATCGAGCAACCTCAGAACTATATAGTGAAGGCGGTGCCGCAATAATAATATTCGGACTAAATTGGCATTCTTTTGATGACTCATTAACTTTCAGAGTGAACCCCGAACAATATGGCCTAGTGACAAAAAGAAATAATATCCGAAGCATCTCGAGTTTTCGATCCGCTAGGTTTTCTGTCTCCTTCTATTGTAAATATTAAAAATATTATTTAAAAAGATGTGGCTCTCAAAATTAGACTGAGATAACCTGATCAGTTTGAGGAGAAGTATAAAAAGGTGCGAGAAGCATTTAAGTATTTATAAAAATTCCTCGATTCACAAATCATTATGCTATTATTGAAATTCACGGATTTGCGGATGCACATGAGCTTGCTTACTGTGCGGTCATTTACAGTAGAGTCAATAGCAAAAAGGGAGAAATAACTATTAATTTTTTGACGTCGAAGACAAAGGTTACACCTATAAAAAGGGTTTCACTGCCAAGATTGCAATTATGTGCCGCACATTTATTGTCGAAATTAATGTACACAGTCAAGGAAACCACTATACATAATGCAAAATTGTATGCATGGACTGATTCATCCATTGTTTTAGCATGGCTTGCAACGTATCCCCCTAGGTGGAAGACTTTTATCACGAATAGAACAAGTCAAATATTGGACAAATTCTCGAGGCAACATCGGACACACGTGAATTCTGCTGAGAATCCAGCAGATCATGCGAAGAAATACATGCGAGCTAAAATCGAGTGAAATTGAAGAAGCTAGAATTAAATGTATCTCATGGGTACATAGAAGTGAATTAAGTGAAGACATAATAAATTTACGAAGAAACCAATCCGTAAACAATAACTCCAAATTATTATCTTTGGCATAGTTCATTGATATAGCCGGAATACTTAGAGTTAGCGGGCAACTTTTTAACGCAGACTGCGAATACGATAGCAAGCATCCTGTGATATTGTCAGTGAATCATATATTCACAGAATGACTTATTTGGCAAATACATTATGAGAATTTACACCCTGGCCCTACCCTGACGAGTAATCTAATAAGAGAAAAATACTGGATAGTTAATGGGCGTACTAAAATAAGGTCGATGGAAAACTTGTGTAATCTGGGTAAAATATGCACAAGATTGCAAAGCAAAGGGAATGCTTCTTCTCTTATAAAAAATGTAGGGATATTTAAAGCATGTGAAGTTATCCCAGTATTTCATCCCACGAAAATAAAAAAAAATCATCAGGCAATACTATTTCATTCCATCCCAGGATTTTATATTTTAAATTCAAACGAGAAAAACAAACAAAAACTAAATTATTAAAAGCATCCCATCCCAGTTTTTTCTTCATAAAAAATTTGAATATTATAAAGCAAACTCAATTAATGGTTAGCAACTAGTAATCATAAATAAGACTCCCTAAATTTAAAATCGATATGTTGTAGAGTAACCACAAGTGATTATTGATAAACATCAGACTGTAATCAACCAATTATACAAAGAGTTTCTCAGAAACATTTTATAGAATTTTCAAACTAGATATTTAAAAAAATTGTTCAGGTGGAAGTTTGATGGCCATTATCTGACCATCGTAGAGATGGCTAGGTGGATCTGAATATGAGATCTTGTAGAGTACTATTTGACAATCATTTATGATAAACCACCATATTAACGCGACCCTCAGGAAACATTTTATAGGATTTTCAAACTTGATATTTCAAAAAAATTGTTCAGGTGGAAGTTTGATGGCCATTATCTGACCATCGTAGAGATGGCTAGGTGGATCTGAATATGAGATCTTGTAGAGTACTATTAGGCAATCATTTATGATAAACCACCATAATAACGCGACCCTCAGGAAATATTTTATAGAATTTTCAAACTTTATATTAAAAAAAATTGTTCAGTTGGAAGTTTGATGGCCATTATCTGACCATCGTAGAGATGGCTAGGTGGATCTGAATATGAGACCTTGTAGAGTACTATTAGGCAATCATTTGTGATAAACCACCATATTAACGCGACCCTCAGGAAATATTTTAAAGAATTTTCAAACTTGATATTCAAAAAAATTGTTCAGTTGGAAGTTTGATGGCCATTATCTGACCATCGTAGAGATGGCTAGGTGGATCTGAATATGAGATCATGTAGAGTATTATTTGACAATCATTTATGATAAACCACCATATTAACGCGACCCTCAGGAAACATTTTATAGGATTTTCAAACTTGATATTTCAAAAAAATAGTTCAGGTGGAAGTTTGATGGCCATTATCTGAGCATCGTAGAGGTGGCTAGGTGGATCTGAATATGAGATCTTGTAGAGTACTATTAGGCAATCATTTATGATAAACCACCATATTAACGCGACCCTCAGGAAACATTTTATAGAATTTTCAAACTTGATATTAAAAAAACATTGTTCAGGTGGAAGTTTGATGGCCATTATCTGACCATCGTAGAGATGGCTAGGTGGATCTGAATATGAGATCTTGTAGAGTACTATTAGGCAATCATTTATGATAAACCACCATATTAACGCGACCCTCAGGAAACATTTTATAGGATTTTCAAACTTGATATTAAAAAAAAATTGTTCAGGTGGAAGTTTGATGGCCATTATCTGAGCATCGTAGAGATGGCTAGGTAGATCTGAATATGAGATCTTGTAGAGTACTATTAGGCAATCATTTATGATAAACCACCATATTAACGCGACCCTCAGAAAACATTTTATAGAATTTATTTGGAAACAAGAACTTTAATTCTATCTAAGTCTGGACAAATGCTTCTTACTTCTATGTTAAAAAAAAGAATGTGATCAAGATAATATTTTAGTAGATATGGATGAGTCTTGAATTTTTTCTGGATACAAAACAAAATCTTCTTGTTTTAAGGCTTTAGGAGAACTTTGCTCTAAAAGAATTATAGATAAAGTATTCATTTTTTTACTGAATGAAAAAACGAATATTTTCGATAAAGGTCTGTAATTTAATTAAAAGAGAGGAGCTATAAAAAAGCCTTCCGAAGATGACTTAATTTTTGTTTTGGAAATAGAGGAGATATTTTTTCGAATTTTTTTATATATAAGTAAATGCGGGAATACGTTGTGAGGGTTAGGAAATTTAATATTGATGGCATTTTCCATTAAATCGTCGTATTTTTGCCATCTGCTATTATGATAGCAATCTTATATAACTAACAAATCCGGTTAAGTTAAATGTTTCATTATACACTTTCAATACGGAAGGTATGTTTAAAATGCTGTCACTTTCGTTGACTTCCACACTTGTTTCACAATACACAAAATTAAAAATAAATTCCACATGTAACTAAAATTTTATCTAACTTCATTGCACTCCATAGAGTGGTTTAGTTCATTTTTCGTTATGTTTTGCACACCAACAAAAACTACAATAACAAAAACTCTATACATTTACATATCATATGAATAATATTTTAACATGAAATAAATTTTTGTAATTAAATAATTTAATTTATATCAATGAAGCGGCCATTAATTTACTTGCTTTTATAAGTAACTAGCTGACCCGGCGAACCTTTTTCCAAAAAAAATTAAATTACTACGTTCCGAGCAAATACTTTTGTCCTTTGCGAAAATTGATTTTGATGAGAGTAAAAATCAAACAACTCAACTCAATTCTCAATAGACAATTGAGTTGAGAGGAAATTCCATTCAATTCTTCATCGAATTCAACACTTATTTATTGAAAAATGAATGAAATGTCGAATCAAACTCATGCATCTATCGAAAATTGAATTGTTTTTGGATTTTTTCTCTCAGTGTAGAAATGAATTGGACCCAGTTGGTTCAGTATTTTATTCAAGAGGAATTAAATCAAATACAGACGCAAATCAGTACAATGCATTGTAGTAAACAATATTTTTCGTTTTGTTCTCCGGCACGTAAATGAGCAACAATGGTCATTTGCCGACTCTCGAACATACGACGTTCCAGGTTTATTCCGCACATTTCCAACATTGACCTTGCGATTTGTTAATCGTCATAGCGAACCCCAAACGTATGAGGTACTGAATGCGCTTAAAGTTGAACGAAATGTCAGTGTGATTCAGATGAATTATCGGAATTAGAACATCCTCTCCTTTGAATCACGTCGCTTGAATTACGTTGTTCATCAGTTTCTTCACAGACAATCGCGTTCCGTTACACAATCTAGGATGGTTCAGGTTGCGCAGTATGATTATCATAGATCTAACATTGAGCATCAAGTTATGCGGGGTATTCCCGGCAAATCAAGCGCATTCAAATTCATTCATTCGGTCGGATAGTTGGTTGCCTCGTATTGATTGGTCACACAGTCAACGTTGTAACAATGCATTTCTCCAACGCTTTGGTTTTGAATCTAGTAATTCAGACTGCCTATTTCTTTGTTTTTCGCTACCAAAATCACTCGTTAGCTGAGCCAACCGTGATTCATATAATTTCGGTGCATGTTCGGAAACACTTCGTGACAAGCTCTCCTTTGACGTTGTGGACATGCAAAAATTCGAGGGAAACGAAATCAATCTAGTCTAAACATCTACAGGAATTTGACTATTGCCAGGCGACAACAGTTGGACGATTTCAGACATGCGTTGAGTTCATCTACTGCAGTCGATCTCGGAATGACAGGTAGAGTTTAACGAAAATCACCGGCCAGTAGTATCATCGCTCCACTAATTGAGTCACTTTGCAAATCCTGCATCGTTCAATTGAACTCTTTCAATGATCGTGTGTATGCCGTTGTGCACTCGGCCCAGATAATGATTTTACAACAGCTAACGCTATATGAGATCTCGAGCGAATTGTGACCAAAAGCAATGAATTCAGAAAGTTTTTCCACCGGGAGCATCGAGGAAGAATATTTCGCCGTATCATTCGTCAACTGCTTTCATCAATGCGTCGTATACGTTTTTTTGCTGTACCTTCAATAGCGCGACATTTTGTCGAACTATGCTTTCGTTGCAATTCGAATAAATGCATCGTGCATCGAACAAATTGATGCTAACATGCCCAACTTGGACAAATAGCTGCCGCACATAAGCACGCACATGTCTTCGATCATGATCAAATGATCATGTCGCGTATCGCGTCATTATAATTGATGTAGTATAATTGATGTTAAAATACATTAATTTATAAAGCAAAAATATTAAAATAAATTCCAAATAAAGTTCTTGTTTCCAAATAAATTCTATAAAATGTTTCCTGAGGGTCGCGTTAATATAGTGGTATATCATAAATGATTGCCTAATAGTACTCTACAAGATCTCATATTCAGATCCACCTAGCCATCTCTACGATGGTCAGATAATGGCCATCAAACTTCCACCTGAACAATTTGTTTGAATATCAAGTTTGAAAATTCTATAAAATGTTTCCTGAGGGTCGCGTTATTATGGTGGTTTATCATAAATGATTGCCAAATAGTATTCTACAAGATCTCATATTCAGATCCACCTAGCCATCTCTACGATGGTCAGATAATGGCCATCAAACTTCCAACTGAACAATTTTTTTTTTAATATAAAGTTTGAAAATTAGATAAAATGTTTCCTGAGGGTCGCGTTAATATGGTGGTTTATCATAAATGATTGTCAAATAGTACTCTACAAGGTCTCATATTCAGATCCACCTAGCCATCTCTATGATGGTTAGATAATGGCCATCAAACTTCCACCTGAACAATGTTTTTTTAATATCAAGTTTGAAAATTCTATAAAATGTTTCCTGAGGGTCGCGTTAATATGGTGGTTTATCATAAATGATTGCCTAATAGTACTCTACAAGATCTCATATTCAGATCCACCTAGCCACCTCTACGATGCTCAGATAATGGCCATCAAACTTCCACCTGAACTATTTTTTTGAAATATCAAGTTTGAAAATCCTATAAAATGTTTCCTGAGGGTCGCGTTAATATGGTGGTTTATCATAAATGATTGTCAAATAGTACTCTACATGATCTCATATTCAGATCCACCTAGCCATCTCTACGATGGTCAGATAATGGCCATCAAACTTCCACGTGAACAATGTTTTTTTAATATCAAGTTTGAAAATTTTATAAAACATTTCTTGAGGGTCGCCTTAATATGGTGGTTTATCATAAATGATTGCCTAATAGTACTCTACAAGGTCTCATATTCAGATCCACCTAGCCATCTCTGCGATGGTTAGATAATGGCCATCAAACTTCCACCTGAACAATTTTTTTTAATATAAAGTTTGAAAATCCTATAAAATGTTTCCTGAGGGTCGCGTTAATATGGTGGTTTATCATAAATGATTGTCAAATAGTACTCTACAAGGTCTCATATTCAGATCCACCTAGCCATCTCTACGATGGTCAGATAATGGCCATCAAACTTCCACCTGAACAATTTTTTTGAAATATCAAGTTTGAAAATCCTATAAAATATTTCCTGAGGGTCACGTTAATATGGTGGTTTATCACAAATGATTGCCTAATAGTACTCTACAAGGTCTCATATTCAGATCCACCTAGCCATCCCTACGATGGTTAGATAATGGCCATCAAACTTCCACCTGAACAATTTTTTTTAATATCAAGTTTGAAATATCGATAAAATGTTTCCTGAGGGTCGCGTTAATATGGTGGTTTATCATAAATGATTGTCAAATAGTACTCTACAAGGTCTCATATTCAGATTCACCTAGCTATCTCTACGATGGTTAGATAATGGCCATCAAACTTCCACCTGAACAATTTTTTTTTTAATATAAAGTTTGAAAATTCGATAAAATGTTTCCTGAGGGTCGCGTTAATATGGTGGTTTATCATAAATGATTGCCTAATAGTACTCTACAAGATCTCATATTCAGATTCACCTAGCCATCTCTACGATGGTCAGATAATGGCCATCAAACTTCCACGTGAACAATGTTTTTTTAATATCAAGTTTGAAAATTCTATAAAACATTTCTTGAGGGTCGCCTTAATATGGTGGTTTATCATAAATGATTGCCTAATAGTACTCTACAAGATCTCATATTCAGATCCACCTAGCCATCTCTACGATGGTCAGATAATGGCCATCAAACTTCCATCTGAACAATTTTTTTTAATATAAAGTTTGAAAATTCGATAAAATGTTTCCTGAGGGTCGCGTTAATATGGTGGTTTATCATAAATGATTGTCAAATAGTACTCTACAAGATCTCATATTCAGATCCACCTAGCCATCTCTACGATGGTCAGATAATGGCCATCAAACTTCCACGTGAACAATGTTTTTTTAATATCAAGTTTGAAAATTCTATAAAACATTTCTTGAAGGTCGCCTTAATATGGTGGTTTATCATAAATGATTGCCTAATAGTACTCTACAAGGTCTCATATTCAGATCCACCTAGCCATCTCTACGATGGTTAGATAATGGCCATCAAACTTCCACCTGAACAATTTTTTTTTAATATAAAGTTTGAGAATCCTATAAAATGTTTCCTGAGGGTCGCGTTAATATGGTGGTTTATCATAAATGATTGTCAAATAGTATTCTACAAGATCTTATATTCAGATCTACCTAGCCATCTCTACGATGGTCAGATAATGGCCATCAAACTTCCACCTGAACAATTTTTTTTAATATAAAGTTTGAAAATTCAAATAAATATTTCCTGAGGGTCGCGTTACTATGGTGGTTTATCATAAATGATTGCCTAATAGTACTCTACAAGATCTCATATTCAGATCCACCTAGCCATCTCTACGATGGTCAGATAATGGCCATCAAACTTCCACGTGAACAATGTTTTTTTGAAATATCAAGTTTGAAAATCCTATAAAATGTTTCCTGAGGGTCGCGTTAATATGGTAGTATATCACAAATGATTGCCTAATAGTACTCTACAAGGTCTCATATTCAGATCCACCTAGCCATCTCTACGATGGTCAGATAATGGCCATCAAACTTCCACCTGAACAATTTTTTTGAAATATCAAGTTTGAAAATCCTATAAAATGTCTCCTGAGGGTCGCGTTAATATGGTGGTTTATCATAAATGATTGCCTAATAGTACTCTACAAGATCTCATATTCAGATTCACCTAGCCATCTCTACGATGGTCAGATAATGGCCATCAAACTTCCACGTGAACAATGTTTTTTTAATATCAAGTTTGAAAATTCTATAAAACATTTCTTGAGGGTCGCCTTAATATGGTGGTTTATCATAAATGATTGCCTAATAGTACTCTACAAGGTCTCATATTCAGATCCACCTAGCCATCTCTACGATGGTCAGATAATGGCCATCAAACTTCCACCTGAACAATTTTTTTGAAATATCAAGTTTGAAAATCCTATAAAATGTTTCCTGAGGGTCACGTTAATATGGTGGTTTATCACAAATGATTGCCTAATAGTACTCTACAAGGTCTCATATTCAGATCCACCTAGCCATCCCTACGATGGTTAGATAATGGCCATCAAACTTCCACCTGAACAATTTTTTTTAATATCAAGTTTGAAATATCGATAAAATGTTTCCTGAGGGTCGCGTTAATATGGTGGTTTATCATAAATGATTGTCAAATAGTACTCTACAAGGTCTCATATTCAGATTTACCTAGCTATCTCTACGATGGTTAGATAATGGCCATCAAACTTCCACCTGAACAATTTTTTTTTAATATAAAGTTTGAAAATTCGATAAAATGTTTCCTGAGGGTCGCGTTAATATGGTGGTTTATCATAAATGATTGCCTAATAGTACTCTACAAGATCTCATATTCAGATTCACCTAGCCATCTCTACGATGGTCAGATAATGGCCATCAAACTTCCACGTGAACAATGTTTTTTTAATATCAAGTTTGAAAATTCTATAAAACATTTCTTGAAGGTCGCCTTAATATGGTGGTTTATCATAAATGATTGCCTAATAGTACTCTACAAGGTCTCATATTCAGATCCACCTAGCCATCTCTACGATGGTTAGATAATGGCCATCAAACTTCCACCTGAACAATTTTTTTTTAATATAAAGTTTGAGAATCCTATAAAATGTTTCCTGAGGGTCGCGTTAATATGGTGGTTTATCATAAATGATTGTCAAATAGTATTCTACAAGATCTTATATTCAGATCTACCTAGCCATCTCTACGATGGTCAGATAATGGCCATCAAACTTCCACCTGAACAATTTTTTTTAATATAAAGTTTGAAAATTCAAATAAATATTTCCTGAGGGTCGCGTTACTATGGTGGTTTATCATAAATGATTGCCTAATAGTACTCTACAAGATCTCATATTCAGATCCACCTAGCCATCTCTACGATGGTCAGATAATGGCCATCAAACTTCCACGTGAACAATGTTTTTTTGAAATATCAAGTTTGAAAATCCTATAAAATGTTTCCTGAGGGTCGCGTTAATATGGTAGTATATCACAAATGATTGCCTAATAGTACTCTACAAGGTCTCATATTCAGATCCACCTAGCCATCTCTACGATGGTCAGATAATGGCCATCAAACTTCCACCTGAACAATTTTTTTGAAATATCAAGTTTGAAAATCCTATAAAATGTCTCCTGAGGGTCGCGTTAATATGGTGGTTTATCATAAATGATTGCCTAATAGTACTCTACAAGATCTCATATTCAGATTCACCTAGCCATCTCTACGATGGTCAGATAATGGCCATCAAACTTCCACGTGAACAATGTTTTTTTAATATCAAGTTTGAAAATTCTATAAAACATTTCTTGAGGGTCGCCTTAATATGGTGGTTTATCATAAATGATTGCCTAATAGTACTCTACAAGATCTCATATTCAGATCTACCTAGCCATCTCTACGATGCTCAGATAATGGCCATCAAACTTCCACCTGAACAATTTTTTTTAATATAAAGTTTGAAAATTCGATAAAATATTTCCTGAGGGTCGCGTTAATATGGTGGTTTATCATAAATGATTGTCAAATAGTACTTTACATGATCTCATATTCAGATCCACCTAGCCATCTTTATGATGGTTAGATAATGGCCATCAAACTTCCACCTGAACAATTGTTTTTTAATATAAAGTTTGAAAATCCTATAAAATATTTCCTGAGGGTCGCGTTAATATGGTGGTTTATCATAAATGATTGTCAAATAGTACTCTACAAGGTCTCATATTCAGATCCACCTAGCCATCTCTATGATGGTCAGATAATGGCCATCAAACTTCCAACTGAACAATTTTTTTGTATATCAAGTTTGAAAATTCTATAAAATATTTCCTGAGGGTCGCGTTAATATGGTGGTTTATCACAAATGATTGCCTAATAGTACTCTACAAGGTCTCATATTCAGATCCACCTAGCTATCTCTACGATGGTCAGATAATGGCCATCAAACTTCCAACTGAACAATTTTTTTTAATATAAAGTTTGAAAATTCTATAAAATATTTCCTGAGGGTCGCGTTATTATGGTGGTTTATCATAAATGATTGCCTAATAGTACTCTACAAGATCTCATATTCAGATCCACCTAGTTATCTCTACGATGGTCAGATAATGGCCATCAAACTTCCAACTGAACAATTTTTTTTAATATAAAGTTTGAAAATTCTATAAAATATTTCCTGAGGGTCGCGTTATTATGGTGGTTTATCATAAATGATTGCCTAATAGTACTCTACAAGATCTCATATTCAGATCCACCTAGCCATCTCTACGATGGTCAGATAATGGCCATCAAACTTCCACCTGAACAATTTTTTTAAATATCAAGTTTGAAAATTCTATAAAATGTTTCTGAGAGACTCTTTGTATAATTGGTTGATTACAGTCTGATGTTTATCAATAATCACTTGTGGTTACTCTACAACATATCGATTTTAAATTTAGGGAGTCCTATTTATGATTACTAGTTGCTAACCATTAATTGAGTTTGCTTTATAATATTCAAATTTTTTATGAAGAAAATACTGGGATGGGATGCGTTTTAATAATTTAGTTTTTGTTTGTTTTTCTCTTTTGAATTTAAAATATAAAATCCTGGGATGGAATGAAATAGTATTACCTGATGATTTTTTTTTATTTTCGTGGGATGAAATACTGGGATAACTTCACATGCTTGATATTTATTGCCTTCTTTAAATTGTTCCTGTGGTTGCAGATTTATATCGTCACCCTGCGAAAAACTGCTCTGCGGAAGCAACTGTTTCTGAATATTGTACTACCCTCTATATATGTCTCGGAGTGCCAATCTCCAAAATTGTAAATTTGTAATATGCGTCCGATATAACAAAGTTTATATGTCTACGGTTAAAATGTCTACGGCGATCTGCTTTGCAAAAGACATTTAAACGAAAAAAACACAAAATTAATCCACAAAAGTACAGAAGCAGAAGAACAAATTGTAATTGAAAACAAAATTGTAAATTAATAATAGACGAAATTTTTTATGCAAAGATGCAAAACTGTGACGTCACAGTATGCATTTAAAATGTCATAAAGTCATGTTTTTTGATGTTAAAACATCTTTTGCGAGTTTCATTAAACAGTCTTTCACATTCTACATCCTCCGGTGACATCGTATGAAACAAAACAAAACCAAAAACATTGTTTATTTTCCTTTCTAAATATGTATATATATAAAAGAAAATTTTCATTTCTAAATATGTATAAGCAAAGCCTACTATATGAAAATTAAAAAAACAATAATTTTTTAAAAGGTGTTTTGATGGTTACTTAAAACCTTCTATAGTAAACCAGCCCGATTGTCAATATTTAATTTTCTTTCCATCTATATTTAAACGTTTTGGTAATCGGCACATTATAAAAATATGTAAAAGTGACCAAATGTAAGAGAGTATCTGCGTACTCGATGTAACAATCAGGCTTGTAATACATTCGTGTTGGTTTACTAATTAGTAATACAGCTAAACGTTTATATTTTTACGTTTAACTGTGTGCACTAGAAACGAAGACGTCTTGTAATATAAACGGGTTTGGTATACACACTTATGCAATCAATAATTTGACAACATGAATTTTTGTATGTGCCGTTTCATAGAACTGATTATGTCTCAAATGAACCGACTGTCTCTATGGCTAAAATATTTAATGATTATTATCATTTATTTGAATTTGGTATGTCTATAGAAGATGTTTCCGTAACAGTATTCGTAATTGTAATTTTTAATTTATTTTTGTACATTTTGCAAATTTTTTGTATTAAATTGTTTTTTAACTATTCATTAGGAGTATCTTAGATAAATAAATAAATAAATCTTTGATATAAATAAATAAATAAACATTAGTACTAATGAGATAAGCATAAACTTGTGTCCAGTAGTTGTACGGCATCAACGTTGGTGTGGGTAAGAAGTTTCTTCTCATGTTTTATGCCACATTTCCGCATAATGTTGTCTATTAATTGTATTTCTAGATCATTGTGTATTTCCCTGTTAGTCACAAAGGCGTTGATGATCGTTCGCAGAAATTTGTTTTGACTACGTTTTATAATGTCTCTATTGGATTTATAAGTACAACCCCATAGCTGAGCACCATACATCCAGATTGGTTTGAAGATAGTCTGGTAGACTAGTCTTTTGTAATACAGGTTCATTTTGGAATGATGCCCAATTAACCAGTACATTTGACGTTGTTTTAATCGGAAATGTTCAGATTTTTGTCTCACGTGATGTTTCCAGTTGAGCCTTGAATCTAAATGCAGGCCAATGTATTTGGCCGATTCAGTATGCAGCACTTGCACCGGCATGATTTTCCGGTCAATTGTCCATTTAGTAACATTGTTCATTGCTCGTTGAAGATTTTCCACTGCAATTGGTTGTGATCCGTTTACTGACATAATTAGTGTCGTCAGCGAATGTGCCAATGAAAGTTTTATTCGTTGTAGGTATATTCGCAGTGTAGAGAAGATATAGGATGGGTCCCAATACAATTCCCTGCGGAACTCCCGCTAGCGTTGGATAAAAGTCAGAACATATTTTTCATGGATGACTCTGAATTGACGATCAACTCAAGCAGCTGGCAATAGTTATTCTTATAGGTACTCGAACTATAAGTCGATTAAATTATCTGGTTGCTTTCCATAGCGAGTAGTTCTTATCCATTTCTGGCCCTAGCCTGCTTAAGTAGTTGTCGAAGCAATCCTGTTTAAAGCTTTTGATTAGCCTATTGACTTTGTTACTTATTCGATTGAAAGTTGTCTTGTCAGCGGGATTTCTGGTGAATGTCATATTTTCTGTCTTTCTTCTTTCCTCGATTTGTTTCCTGATTTCAGCTGGGTATTTGACTTCAATCTCCGCTTGGTCCTTTAATTCTGGAGTAGCTAGACCGGCGGCCATACGAGTGTATTCAATGAAATTGTTTGTTTGATGTTCCAATTCTTCATTAGTTTTAATACTAACTTTTAAGCCAACTAGCTCTTCCAATTTTTCTCTGAAAGATCCCAATCCGTGGATCTGTTAGTAAGGTTTTGCTTTTTCTTTTTCTTGATGACTATAGTGCTTACTGACAACAGTATACGTTAATCCCTTCAACTCCAGTGTAACTGGATGATATACCTTTTATAATGAAGAAATCAAGTAGATCTGATATTTTTCCTACATCCGTTGACCCCCTTGGAGATAGGAATTCACATTTGTTTTCATTAATAGTATTGAACAAAGCATTTCTTAGAATTTCTGGTATCATCACCGGAAACTTCGTTTTCCAGTTCTTCCTCATCTGTGCAATACTCTCCTTGGCTCAGAACATTGAATCTATTATTCTGTTGATACACTGGAAATTGGCGCAGCAACCAGTTGGGATTATTTCAATGACCATGTTGACTGAATGATGGCTGAATATTGTTTGAAGACAGATTATTAACTCGTGCTGAATCCTCAGATTTACTATTTTTACTCTTTTCTTTTAGTGTAGAGTTCTCTCTATCAAGTTCAGCAAATTCATTGCTCAGCTGTGCAATTATTTTCTTTTTTTCAAATTTATTTAGGAGCTGCCTTACTGTTTATGATATTTGTTGATGCAATCGGCATTTGTTCTGAAAATGAAGTTCCTTTTTCATTAGAGGTTGCATTTTTTTCAAATATTTTATTGTTCGGTGATCTGATTGTAATAGAGCTCCTTCGGAATAAAAATTGTTCCTCGTCACTCTTGATCGTTAGTAGAATTTTGTAGCAATGTTTGGTCCCCCATAGAATCCATGGGACTGACCTTCGAAGAGAGTGGATTCTCCTGAATATCAGGTCTGTCACCTAGGGTATTAAGTTCTTTTTTTGTTTTATCCATTGCGTTTTGTGGTTTATAGAGTTATTACACTCGCCTTTAGAAGTTCAGCCTTTGTGATACATTAACCATGCAAGACAACGTTGGCCCGAGTGCTACCGCGTAGAGGTAAACTCAAGACAGTTAATGATTTCTAAATAGTTACAACGTTGGAGTATAAACCAATACTTCTGATGTGATATTTCTGATTTGATTTGATTTCGAACCATGACCTTCATGATATCGGCGTAGGATGATATTTTATTGGAGGGGCTGCCCTCTTTGCATCAAAAAATTTTAAAGTTGTTTATTCAAACGTACTTATAATTAAGATGTTTTTGAATTTTTGGACCTAAGCGATACAATTCGAGTTTATAAAATGTAACGAGATCTCTCAAGTAAATTTTCTAATCTTCTCTAAGATTATTTTCAAATCGTACCAAATGTAAGGTAAATATATATTTAAAAATGTTGATAATACAATTTTTGGTTTTGAAGGGTTAATTGTATATAATTGCTGGTATATTAGTATTACTAATTTTTGTGTTGAGTAAGTGAATATAAATAAGATTTTAATGCGAGTGCTTTGTGTAATCGCCATAAAACGGTAAATTCGATCGAATTTACCGTTTAGTTGTTTTAATAAAAGTAATTTCGGTGTTTTTGTGTCGAGTGGGGTGATAATATATAATTGTGATTGTCTTGTGATTGTTTGAATTATTGGTCGTCAAGGTGTCTGTAACCGGGTCGATTTCAATAAATTAACTAACATCCTGCCTTATCCTTACAAGTATATGTAAACATGGGTGTACGATGGGCTCGGCGCTTTCCGGAGTATCCTGCTAAGTGCTTGGCCGTACATTCTAAATCAATCAATAAATCAAAAATAATTGCTGGTATATTAGTATTACAACGAAATGTCATATAATTTTAATTGTAATGTATAGATTATAATAATTTATTTTAATAACTTGATTACAAAACTTTGTAATAAAATTACACACTTAAATTTTAATTCCTTTAGTTACGAGATTTGGCTGTTAAAGATTTTAATTATCTACCAAATTTAGCTAAGTTTAACTGTAAGTCTTTTAATAAAATAAATTCAAATTATAACCTATTAGTTTTCGATAAGCATATGTCAAAATACAATTTGAGCACGTTTAATTATCACCTAATTTATTTCATTCGACTAAATTAATTATTCCAAACCAATATAATGCTTATACTTACAGATATACTATACTATATAAAATATAAAACCGCATCCCAAACGTGTTAATCATTTCGTGTTTGGTTGATATTTTTCTTATTTTCTTGTTCTTCGTCTTGTTTAGAAAAAATTAAACAAGCAACACCTTAATCAAACAAATAACTCGTCCTTTTGTTTGTCGCGTTAAGGTGTGAAATACATACATTTATAACTAAATTTTATAAGATATTCGACACAAAATCCACATAATTTTGTTAAACGTGTATACGAAGGTAATATACCCATATGTATGGATGGAGATCGAGGAGGAGAATAATAAAATAAATTTAAATAATTTAAAAGCAAAAAAAAAAAGAAGTTGATTGAATCAGCGATTAGGGTACGACAAAAGAACATGACATCGCGAATTCATTATTATTGTTTGTATTTACATTTTATAAAAGAACCATAAGTATATAAGTTAAATAGGAAATGCAATACTAGTAATCTTTAATTTTGATACAGATATTAACCGCATACAATTTATTGTAACAACTTTTAATATTTAATAATGAATTAAATCATTTCGAAACAGGCTAACTTATTAATTATGTTCGGTTGTCATCAGCTATATAAATTATATTTACCCAAAATAATTTCTAGCTTTAAATTTCATTTCGATCATATGCATGTATATGTAGGCTCTAAATATTGCGATTGTCTACCGAAAACCTCACAAAGAAAAACGCAAAACAATAATAAAAATAAAAGGAAAATGCTAAGTGGTTGTATTGTATCTTGTTAAAATTCGCGCTGTAACAAAATTGATTTAAATTTAAAGAAGAAACAAAAAAATCTAACAGCAACAACAACAATTTCCTTTTTTCTTTAAATTATTGAATTTAAGCAATTCGTATCCAATTTGAAATAAAACGATGGCCAACAAAAAATAAAATAAATATAATAATGCTAACAAGGTAACAAGATTTTTATCTTCATCAGCAATAATTTAAAACGAAAAAATAAATAAAATCCGAGTATAAATACATATAATTCCAGAACAAGAAGAAAATTGATGAGGATGTCTTTAAAATGAATGTTCTACCAGCGCTTATTAGAAATTGAATATTTAATTAATTTTATGATACCACGTACGAGTATATTACAGTTTTGTATGATGTGTGAAACATTTTGTATGTTCGGTGATTGGTTTCATTTTAAAAACATCATGATCCATGTTCCATTGTAATTATTTAAGCACCGTTAATAACATCACTTTCATGAATTGACATTCGACTTTAAAATTCTATATTTAATACAATTATAGCTGTGTCTAACTGGTCCCTTACTCGGTCATTATGATTGCAAATATCGCATTATATGTGGTTGTAAAACAGGCTGGATCTGACTTTACTTTCACAAATTGTCGAGCACACGATCATTAAGGGATTATTTGTTAAACTATTAAGATGTCCTTGATACTTTCACCATTATAGGGTTGGTTTCGATATTATTATGAAACAGGATTTTATTGAATTTGGTGAACTGGTAACAATTGAAATAACTAATAAGTTGATATTCACAAATTTTCTATAAATCAAACATATTAAAATTATATCTAATTATGTCGAGTCCTAAGCTTTAATAAATGAAATTTAGTTATCACCTTAAATTTCAACTGATTGATTGGTTTATAATGAAGCAGGGTATTCCGGCAAGCGTCGGACCCACTGTACACCCATTTTTACATAAACTTGGAAGTACATTTTTTCATGACCTACTTGGTGTAGGAAAAGAAAAGCTATGTCAGTAATGACAGAATTCATCCAATTTTCCGGCAGCCAATATTTAAACTACTATTAGCAAGAGACAATTACAATGATAATGAACTGCTCTGCATCTTTGTCATCTCTTATCAGCATCTCCAGTGTGCCACCATTCAACTTTAATCTGCAATGTTTCTCTAAACAAAATCTACTAATGGGATAATTTCTCAAAGCCGTAGGCTATAAAAAATTGAATTAGACTAAAACCTCGAGTTGTGACGATTCGACTTGCGCCGTTTCGACTTGCGTCTCAAAAAAAATTAATACCTTAATTTCAATTTGCGTCGCATTTTGGACGCCACTCGAAATTTATGCACACGTAATAAAAAAATTTGCTCATGTGCATGTATATAAAATAGGGGAACCGCTCAGAACTGGACATTTTAAAACTGGATATTTCAAAATAGGATATGACAAAACGAGATAAGGTACAAAACTGGATATTTCAAAATTGGATAATACAAAACGAGATAAGGTTCAAAACGAGATATGGTACAACACTGGATATTTCAAAACAGGATATTTCGATATGTGATTTAAACTTAAAATGATTTTTTAGGAAAGTTCTGGAATATGGCCAATTAGGGAGGAACTCGACGAGTTCTTAACCGATTTTTATGAAATTCGATACGTAGGAAGAAAATAGGATTTTAAAATGATTATTTGGAAAAGTTCTGACATATGGCCAATTAGGAAGGGACTCGGTGATTTCTTAACCGATTTTGATGAAATTCGATATATAGGATGAAAATGGGATTTTAAAATGATTTTTTGGGAAAGTTCTGGAATAAGGCCAGTAAGATTTCATAATTGAATATTTCTAAGGAGAGAAACAGAATTTTCCTTCACTTAATGTTTTTTTTTCTTTAATTGTATAATTAAATTTGATTTTAAACCCTTTTTTGGGAAAACCTTAGGAATATGGCCAATAAGATTTCATACTTGAATAGTTTTAAGCAGAGAGTTAGAATTTTCTTTCACTTAATTGTTTTTTTAGTTGCTGCTTTTCTCATCTTATTAAAATAATCATTGACTTGATCGAGTTAATTGTCAGAAAAATTTATCTTCAGCTATTTTTTATTCTTCTACTTAATATAACTTTCCTTCACTTTAGAGAATCTATGTGTGAAAAATTAATTAATTTTCATCAACATTTTCATCATACGCAACGAATTTCATCATAATCGGTTAAGAACTCACCGAGTTCCTTCCTAATTAGCCAAATTCCAGAACTTTCCTAAAAAATCATTTTAAGTTTAAATACCATGTCGAAATATCCTGTTTTGAAACATCCAGTTTTGTACCATATCTCGTTTTGTACCTTATCTCGTTTTAAAATATCCAGTTTTGAATTATCCTGTTTCGTCAAATCCAGTTGTAAAATACCCAGTTTCGACCGGTACCCATAAAATAGAATATGATGAAAATAAAAAAAAAAATTAAACAAAAATGTTTTCTACAAACCTAACAAAACAAAAATGCATTAGAGCAGAGTATTTACCACCATTTTAAAAGTAATTAGGGAAATCCCCTTAAATGGTTCAACTACCAATTTTGACGAAACGTTTCTTTCGGGCGTATTAGTCATTAATTTTATAATTTATGTTAAATTAGGAGCACGAGTTATTCTTGTTTTAATTGAAATATGGATCGTAAACGTGCAGTAAAAGATTTACCGAAAATACCTTCCAAAAAAAGTAAAAAAGTTCTTTCGTTGGAATTGAAGCTTGATGTTTTGCGACGTTTTGAATCAGGTGAGAAACCAGCTAACATTGCAAGAATATTAAATTTAGCCCCAACAACAGTGCGCAGTATTTGTAGTCAGGATGCCACAAAAATTTAAGCTCTATCTGTGGTAACAACAGGAACTCAAGTTAAAACCACAGTTATCAACCAGAAGTTCTCTCTTGGTTAAAATGGAATCTCTTCGTTCACTATGGATCGAACAGCAAACACAAAAAACGATTTAAATCCCATGCAAATCTACACAATATTCATTTAAAAGGGGAAGCAGCCAGTGCAGATCATACGACTGCAGAAAAATTGTGTAGAGTATTTAAAGATGTAGTGCAGGAAGGTGGGTACACTTCACAACAAATTTTTAATGTTGATGAAACAGGCTTGTTCTGGAAACGTCTTCCAAAGAGGACATATATTTCAAAAGAGGAATCTGCCGCACCTGGATACAAAGTAAGCAAAGATCGGATAATATTACTTTTGGATGAAAATGCGAAAGGCAATTATAAACTGAAACCCCTTCTGGTATACTACTCAGATACTCCAACAGCTTTGAAAGAAACTAATAAAAAGAAGCTTCCCGTGCATTTGCGCGCAAACAAAAAAGCCTGGGTTACTGGAGTATTATTTTCGGATTGGGTAACCAATTGTGTAATTCCGGAATTAAAAAAGTACTGCGAAAAAGAAAATATGGATTTTAAAATATTACATCTTCTTGATAACGCACCAGGGCAATCTACATATTTAGGAAAAATAAGTCCGAATGTAAAATTAATATTTATGCCAGCCAGCACCACTTCAATCATTCAACCCATGGATCAAGAAGTAATATCATATTTTAAATCGTACTATCTGCGAAGAACTTTTACTAAACTTGTATCTGCGACAGAAAGATGAAAACTCGACAATTAAAGATTTTGGAAGGCATATAATATTTTAAAAGCCATTAAAAATATTTTGCGCCTGAATGGCATCAGGTGCAACATTTGGTCACAAAGCCAATTTTGAGGGAATGGATAAAGTGGGACTTGAACAGCTTATTAATGACGCAGATTTGAGTATTCCGACTCAAAATTTAATAAAAATAGCTGATAACATCGAAGAGGATTCTGGTAGTTCTACGGAAGAGCTAGTAACAAAAAGTTTCACTACTAAAGGTCTATCCAAAGCTATTCAATTAATATCCGAAGGATTATAAATGTTTAGGAACAAAGATCCCGATAAAATAGAAAGTTCAAGAGTAGCAAATGAAGTCAATACAAGTATCAGTGCTATAAAGCAATTTATATTCAGAAAAAAAGCTGCTTCTCAGAGTAACCTTGATAAATTTTTTAAAAGTCAACCTAGGCAAAAGGAACTACCAACTGATATAGAATGCTATGAATTAGATTCAGAATGAAGTCCTAGTTAAACTTCAAAATCTTTGAAATTAATTGTGATAATGAAAGTGAATATTTTTGAAATGACTGAAATTTATAATTTACATGTTTTAGGTTAAGGTAAAATGTTAAATAGGTACATATGAGCAATACATGATATTACATACTTCGTTAATTGTTTTGAAGTACATATTTATGATTTTTTTAATTTATTTATAAACTTTAATTGTTAACTGTTGAAACCATGTTTAAATTTAGCCTGTTTTTCTTTAAAAGTAGGATTTACAATTTTTTTTTAAGGTTTCGGGTTGCGTTGTTTTGAGTTACGTCGTACTTTTCTGGAACGCATTAGCCATAGGCTGTAATAAATTCAATTAGTTTTTGCCTGAAATTTACAATTAATTAATTTATTACATCATCAAAAATATAGAATTATAAAAATTATAAAATAATATGAGATTTTAAATCAATTGAATTAACCGTTTTATGGCCAATACAATCATATAATCGCCGAAAATATAATTTATATACCTTTTATTTAACACAAAACATTCAAATTAATACAAAATTAGATTTTTAAAATAATTATTAATATAATTAATAAATATTTATATTATTTATAAAATCTAAGTGAAATATGGATTTATGATCATGAAGCAGATAATTATAACGTTAATAATTATTCTCTCCATTCAAAATGTAATAATGCCTACAGAGCTAGAGGAGAAGGTGTATATGTAAACGACATGATATATAATTGCTTGTTAACACCTTTTTACAAATTTTGTCTAATTAAATTAATTCTGGTCAAATTTCGTTCAATGTTCCTGTGCTAAATTATTGAATCGTGCAAAGTTTCTACAACCATAAATGAATAACGGACTACATTCATTAATAAAAAGAAACTTTCTATTTCTTTACAGCTAGCTAGATTTCCAAATTATAATAAACTATTAAATTATCATAACCAAATTTCTAAAAAATTAGCTAAATTGGTTTAGGTAACTAAAAATAATTATTACACTCAGGAATTAATTATGGGAACATAAAGCGTCAATGGGGGATTGTTGATAATAATTAACACTTGGCTCTGATGGTCTCAGTACTTTCGTTATAAAAAAAATGTATGTTTGTTTTGTTGAAGTTTTAGTATATATCTTTAACTTAAGTTTCCAAACTGGTATTTTCCCTGATAAGCTTACAGACACCATTGTAGTTCCTTTGCATAAGAAAGATGATAAAAGATTCTTGAATAATTATAGACCCATATCTTTATTACCCATTTTTCCAGAATATTTGAAAAATTTCGGCTGATTAATTATTTGGATAAAATTCAGTTTTTAAGTGATAATCAATATGGCTTACGCAAGAAACGGACTACTGAGGATGCTCTTTTGGGCTACTTTCATCAGGTAATTCAAAGAATAAATATGGGTGATAAAACGGCAGGATTGTTTATTGACATTACCAAAGTGTTTGACACGGTGAACCATAGCACACTTTTGCTAAAACTTGAACAAATCAGAGTAAGAGTTATAGCGCCGAAATGGTTTCAGATATATTTAATGAATAGAGCTCAACAAGTTAAAGTTAACGGTGAATTCAGTAATCGTGGTATTTTTAACATAGGTGTCCCACAAGGCTCAGTACTAGGTCCTTTGCTGTTTCTCGTCTACATTAATTCAATATCCAGTTGAGGTTTGATTTGAAATATTATGGCCTTTGCCATTGGCATGGCCTTGTTTTATTCTGGAATATCACAATCTACTGTAGAAGATAATATTAAAAGTGGCCTCTTGACTATTAGACATTGGTTTGACTGCTATTGCATGGTATTAAGTTCTAAAACAAAAGTCTTGTTTTTTGATCCAACTAAATTGTCCTATTGTCAAAAATAATTTACCATGACTCACGATGTAAATCTATATTTCGTTCACAAGCAAATTGTTTCCAAATTGAAGATATTTACACATAACAATTTTTTATTTTGCATTCATTGATTCGCGTATTCTGTATGGAATTTCATGTTGGGGTGGTTTATACCTTTCAAGCATTAATAATATCATAATTAGACGGAAACATGCAGTTCACGTAATATATTCGAAACAAAAATTATACTGTTAGGAATAATTCTCGTTACGAAATGAGAATTGAGCATGTTTCATACATTTAGAGCTCATAAAGAATTATGCCGAAGGTCATTCTATTTCATTGCACCGTTCTTATATAATAAATTACCGTTGGATATAAAATGCATTACATTTTTAAAAGGATTTTTGGTAGCCATAAAACAATGGCTACTGGCTATTGAAAATGTAGAGGTTTTACTTAGTGTGGAATCTTGATTCAGATGAAATGTAAAACAATTTTTGGAAATATTGTAAATAAACAAACCATAATCATAGCTTTATTTTTTATAGATAGTTGGCCTTTATTTACAAACGTATTGTTTTTTTTTTGTTTTTTTATTTCGTATATGAAATTTTGTTTCTTTTTTAAATTATTTCCTTTTACTTTTTATTTTAATAACTCGCTTTACTTTAATAATTTTTGATTTTATAATTTTAAACTTATTACAGTCAAACCTGCTAAAAACCTGCTAATTGGACCTCTTTCTAATCGGACCAATTCCGATTCGGACCATCAATTATGTTTTACAAACCGATTTCCATATAAATTGTTCTGTGTAATCGGTCCTAATCAGACCTATGAACCACTTATTTCGATTGATTTTTGTTTTTATACCTTTGAATTGAACCGTTAAGGAAAAAATAAAATTTGAGTTTTACGTTGTTTATTACATAATCGTATACGTTTTTTTTTCTTTTCTTGATAATAACGGTATTATAACGTTTTACATCATATTATTATTCATATTCTCTTGTGTAATATGGATAAGCATTCATTCTTAAACAAGAGTGCAGGTCGTAAAGTAATAAAGGTTACACATATCTCAATTAGTTTTTACACAATTTTCATAATTCAACCATTAGACCCAAGTGTAATTAATTGATTAGTATTAATCGACTTGAACAATTAAGGTATGTACGAATAAAATTTACACTTTTATACTTGTGTATTTCGAGCGATAATTTTGTTTTAATATGATTACATCTTTTAGGAAAATGAGCACAGAAAAACGATCTTACAGAGAACTAGATCTGTCAACTAAATTAAGGTTAATTGACTGTTGAAAAAAGAAAAGTTATCGCAACGAAAACTTAGTGAAACGTTTAAAATAAGTAAGACACAGGTCCAAAGAGTTTTAAGTAATAAATCCAAAATTCTAGAAACAGTGGATAACTTTGGATTACTAAAAAGGAAACGTATTGCATTTTGTACCAAATATGGTGATTCACTATTATTTAAATGGTTTACAATGGCTCGTAGTAAAAATTTGCCTTTATCTGGATCTTTGTTGCAAGAGACAGCTCTAACGTTAGGCGATCAATCTGGTTGATTTTACCGCAGCAAATGGCTCCAAAGCTTTAAAGAATGCCATAACCTTCATTTCATTTCTCTTAGTGGAGAAGGTGCTTCTGTGGATGCAAATATAATTGACAAATATCGTACATTATCCAAATACCGTACATTATGCAAATTGACTGATGCCTATGAGCCAAACAACTTTTTTAATTTGGACGAAACCGGCTTATTTTTTTGAGCTAGTCCAACACGCACCTTACAATTAAACAATGAAAAATGTAAAGGTGGAAAAATGTGTAAGGAGCGATTAACAATAGCCTTGCTGTGCAATATGTTAGGAGATAAGGAGAATCTCTTAATCATAGGAAAAGCAAGAAAACCAAGGGCCTTTAAAAATTTAAATATAGAGCAACCTTTTAAGATATATTGGAGATTCAACAAAGAGGCGTGAATGACATCGGTACTTTTTGAAGAATGGATCAATAAATATAGCAAAAAAATGGCGCAACAGAACCGCAAAGTAATTCTCTTTCTGGACAACACAGCTTGCCATCCAGACAAGCTTTACAGCAACGCGAAATTACAGTTTTTCCCACCAAACACTACACCGGCCTTACGGCCTTTAAATCAAGGGATTATTCGAAGCTGAAAAGCAAACTATCGAAGACTTAATGAATCGTCTACTAACAGCAATAGATGATTCTAATGGCATAGAGGAGTTATAAAAAAAAATATCAGTATTAGACGCGTGCTCATGGTTGTCAACGGCATGGACAAATGAAACTCCGGAAACAATTGCAAACTGTTTTAAACATGCAGGATTTAATTAGTCTGATGTATAAACTATTCCGGGGCCGATGCAATTCGAATCAGACAACGAGTATGTTGGTGGTGAAGAACATTGTGATATTCAAACATCTGAGGAATTATCGGAAGACTGGAAAGAACGGTTTGTCGCATCAATACACCATCGAGATAAACAAAATAATGAAATCAATGATAGTTCGTCGTCTGACGAAGAGGAGTTACATCAGAAATCGCCTTTAACAATTACTTTCTCTAAAGCTCAAACCAATTTAACAGAATTGAAAAATTATTCCAGTGAGCAAGGGCTTGCCGAGATCTTCGTTTTTCTCGAAAAAACCGAGCAGAAGCTAATCGAAAGAGAAATGTCTTTGAAAACGGTACAAACTGAATTAATAAAAGAACAAACAAATATTTTGTGTGTGTACTGTTTAGTTGTAAACAAAAGACTGACCATTTTTTTTCTTGCATTTTGCTTCCAATCAAAATTCGTTACAAATATGAGTTCGGTAAGTTTAACTAAAGTACAATTTTTCTTCTCTTTTTTTTACTATGTTAATCTAGAACACACTCCAGTTATAGAATCCAAATTTACTTAGTTACAATTATATCGATACATCTACTGCCATTATCACCTTCATCGTTTAAGTATTCAATTGTGGTGTGTTATGTATAGCTATGGTGGAAGTGTAGCAATGATTCAGCGTAGATGCTAAACACGTTCGCGGACACTAAAAAAATATTTTTGTTACGTGTTGTGACACATAGCGTATTTGACTCAATACTGAAGATATCGCAATCTGGGTTGGACTCAGAGCATTTAAATTTCAATTCAATAGCGATGCGACATGATTTCTGTTTCTTTTTTTGTATTGACGTCATTTGACGTCATATTCTACTCAAACGAATTCCTTACACAAATATTGTCATAACGGTTATTGCAGTCGTGATTGTAGTACACTCAGTAAAATATTTGTTCCCTTTGCTTTATCCAAACTAATTATATTTTCATAATTATTATCAAAAAAAATCGGAATTAAATGTTTTATTCGGTTATTCATAATATAGTTCATAAAACAACATAACTACATAATTAAAAAAAACACATAATTCGAATAAAATACAGTTTAAAATTTTAAAAATATTACAATAAAAAGTGATACGATTCAAAACAAACATCTGCACAAAGATTCGATTTTTTTGGACATGTCTTGCATCGAAATGGTGTCCCTCTTCTTATTTTATTTTTATAACAATGTGTACATCTTCTAAATGTCGATTTTTGCTTACAACCTTCGGGAATAGTTAATGGCCCTGATGTTGATGACCCTAATGTTGATGGCCCTGATGTTGATGGCCCTGATGTTGATGGCCTTGATGTTGATGGCACGGATGTTGACCAGCTTAATTGTGGCTTCAAATTTGAGGTAGTTGTAAATTGTCTTCAAATTAAAAATTTGGATACTAAATTTTGTCCAACTAACATATTCTCAGGCATTTGTATCATTGATTTAATAACATGTTCCCTGAAGTTTAAAAATTCTGTTTTTTTTATAAATTTGTTGTACAAAAAATTTGAGTTCCACACCAATATATCTAACAAATGAAACATTACTTTTTTATACCATCTTATGGTTTTTCATGGTGATGAATAATAAGAGACTATCTGGTCTGCTCTATCGACACCAGACATAAATTGGCTGTAGAAAACTATTTCGTTTGATTTTCTCATAAATTTGCCAAATTTATTGGAAGTTTCAACAAGTTCCGGTTTCACACATCCCGCTTATCTTTCCACTTAGAAAAGTAAATATTACCATTTCGCCGCCAAATGTGTTCACCTTTTTCTAATTTTTTATTTATCACTTCTGCCGGATTTCTCTTGCGATTTGATCGTAATGTTCAAGAGTTTTGCTTAGTGCTATACTATTATAAAAATTGTCCATAAGATGGTAGCCTTTATTAGTATAATGATCCATCAACCGTAGTACTAAATCGTCTAACTTAGAGCTTTTGTTGTCGTCTTTTCCCTGATAAATTTCTACATTTAATACATAGCCACCAGGAGATGTTAATCCATAAAATGTAATGCCGTATTTAGCTCGCTTGCCTTTCATATATTGCCAAAAGCATAAGCGCCCTCTGAAAAGAAGGAGAGACTCGTCTAGTGAAAGCTGCTCTTCAGGGCTGTATGCTTCTTGAAAATTATTGATCAGCATTTTTAATAATCGGCTAACTTTTTTCAGCTTTCCGTTATCTATTTCATTTCAGTTGCAACTAAAATAGTGTTAAATATCATTATCAGAGTCGCTTTGATCATCCATTCCGCTACTTTCACTTTCCTCGCTACTCGGTTTGTAATCTAAATCACCGACAAACTCATCATCATCTTCAAATGCATCTTCTATGTCCGATTCAGGTGTATTGGTTATTGACCTCATCAAATAACTTTCGAAGTCTTTCTTGTACCTCTTCATTCATTTTTATTTACTAAGAATTTACTAACTACACAATGTGTGTGTGCTACTACACTCACACTTACACTGAATTTAAAAGCAAAAGGACTTACTGCTCTTACAATAAATTAAAAATATTCCATTTATGTCCACCGTTCATGCTCTACTGGCACATCAATTATTTCTCGAATTTATCTAATATAAAAAGTAATAACTAACTGTACAAAACCAACACTAATTTATGTCCGTTTTACAATACCGACTAAAACAGAATAAAAAACAGAAGACAGAATTTTTGTCTATTTTCCCGTTATGTGATCATTTATTCGTTCAATTATTTACAAAAACCAACAATAGATCAACACAGTGTTGTTATTTATTTATATTACAAAATATTAAACAGATCAACATATAGGCGTAATTATTCACATATAAAAACCGTTGCTAAAATGACACAAAATTCAAATTAATATGAAGACTCATTCAAAATTTGACGTCTTATGCCGTCATGACTTTCTCTGAACAATTTTATCAAAAAAGCTTTGAATACAATAAAATACCAATTTAAGGTATTTACGTGGGTCATACTGAAAATATAGTAACGTTTCAGTGGGAAATAAAGATGGCGCCTATATTATAAACCCATTGAAACGTTGTCCCAATTTAAATTTGTTTCGATGACTGCTATTACCGTCATGACCCATAAAATGCACTTTTAGATGACGGCATAAGCAGTCATGTCCGCGAACGTGTTAACATATGGATTGCGACGTCTATTTATATTATTTGGTTTCTGGTTCAACTGTGATTAAAAAATAGAGTAATTAAAAAATAATAAAAAGTTAATTTGAGACTTCTTAGAAAAAATACTCAGAGTTCCAAAACACACAGATTTTTTATCACCGTTAAACTACCAAAATACGTCATTATAATTGTAAGAAAATCTAATTTATATTCATTTGGCGACTTAATAAAACAAAATAAAGTAAAATGACGTCCCAATACTCTCTACAACGTAAATTCAAAGTACAATGTAGTATTACGGAAAATGTACCTCTGGTTTAATGGAAAGTCTCCCCAAAGAGTGCCAGGATGCAAGAATGTCTTCTAAATTTTACTTTATTTGAATTAATAAAGTTTTGTTTGCCTCAAGTTTTGTTTGCCTTTTGTTTGTTTGCCTGTATTCCGTTAAAATTGTAACCCTTTTTGATTAAATTACTTCAACTTACAAAGACTATACAATTTTTGCGCTTGCAATATAAGTAACAAACATATTTTGGACTTTATAAAAGGTGATTGATTACATTGAATTTGTTATTGTGATATAGATTGTGCCGTTAATTGGTTTTATGATGTTTGAAAAATTTTTGGTCTTTCGTTAATTCAAAACGTGGTGTATCTGGGTATCCTTGTAAAATGTTTCTGGGTTACAAACTCTTCAGTTCTATAAATAATTCTGCTAATCTGTTTGCATCTTTCTTTAATTCTAATTTTTCATGCCCTGTTACCTCAGAAACACCTGTGTCTCCAGTAAACGGTCATAGCGATTGCTTCAATTTTTTGCAACCTCAAGTTGAGGAAATTTTTGGACTTAATTGCTAGATTAAGATTTCGTCTAAACAAATTTTATAATTGTATAGTGTGCAAAAACTGTAAAAAGGGTGTTATATTTCATTACCCTAAATAAATTACTTCCAACCCGTAAATATGTTATGTTCCATATAATAAGAATAATTTCCAAGTCCTTCAATTGTTTCACACATCCAAGTCCTAAGCTTATGTCAATTCCACAATGGCAATCTTATTATTAGTCAAATTATTAGTATTTCTGTATCAAAAGAGAGGCAAAACTGTTTAAGACGAAACGTATAAATTGATAATCATATTCATAAAAAAATGATAAATTAGATAAAAAAAAGTATTATTACATTTTTCCATTTCAATTTTTCGTAAGAAAAATGATCATCATCTTTCAACATATGCAAGATAAAAATATGTTTACTAACTTCTCCTGTAGCATAAAAAAAATATTTTATTCATTAAAAAACATATTTGCTTTTTATTGTATTATTTTCGTTATGATTGTAAAGAGTGATTCAATTAGTTTTTACGATTTAGATAAGGTAAATGCTTGGTTTTGACACAGACATCTCATAGCGCGATAAGGGTTATTTTTCGAACGATCGCTTTTACTATGTTAGTGGTGCTGCTTGTTATAACAGTTAGAATACACAAAGGAATTAGAATACACTAGTTTATACGGAATAAACTACATAAATAATGCAAACAAAAAAAATGTTGCAAGTTCTAATTTTGCTGAGCACCATTCAGTGCTGATTCTACATACAAATAAAAATATTTAATAAAATGAATAGGCATATTAATTATAGTTTTCAATAAAATTTGACAGTTTTATTATTTATAATAATTTTTATTATATTTTACTAACTTTATAGTTAAGGACACTTATCTAGAAAAATAATGTGTTCTACAATAGAAGACACTTTGATTTTGTTGAAAATTAAATGTCAAAAAACGATGGACGTCAGTTTTGTACTTGTGCATTCTTAATTTCATAGTTCTGTTCTCTTGTAGTTCTTTGGAAATTTGTGGCTCGAAAAAATGAGACTAGAGAAGTTAATGCAATATTTCATCGGCTGAGTAAAAATAATTTATAACCTCCAACTTAATCACCCGTTAGTATTTGGTTTTATAAAACTTACATACAAAAAAATAACTGAAATCATGTCTTAAAGGTGAATAAAATGTAATAATAATAATAATAAAATAACAAACAAAATATAGTAATAAGTATAATAAGAATTTTAATGAAGTGAAAAATGGAAATAAGAACATGAAAAAGAAATATTATTTTATTAAATTGTTATGATTAAAATCGCAATTATTTAATACATCTTTTTATTGTTTGTTTTAAGAGATTTACTTCGTATGTGTACGTTTTCTGTTTTCTTCTTGGTTTGAACAAAGCTTGAGAACCGTTTCCAAGACGAATAAATTTATTTAAAAGAAAATTTCGTTCGTGTTTTACTGCTACTGGGGTATGACGAGAAAGCAGTGAAATTAATTTATATCTTATAATGAAGACAAGTTACAAAAGAACAAAAAAAAACGAAAGTCGCTTAAGTTCGAATAATCAAATATTCACAATTTGAGTTTGAAGTTAATAAATATTTTGTGAAAAAAGTAGGAACTTTAAATGAACTTTTAGTTACTTTATAAACATGATTTTAGATCAATCTATTTATTTATCTAACAAAACCTAAAAAAAAACTTTATTATATCCTTCAAAAACATTTTTTTTATAACTTAGGTGATTTTCGCTTTTCTTTGCCAGTAAGGGAATTTTAGCTTAAGTAAGATAAGCGATTTTTACGAATTTTTTCTGCAAAATAATTGAAGCTTAAGAAAACATAAGTTAGTCTTTCAAAATTTAATTCATTTATTCATATCTTCTAAGTTGTATTCACTGTTAATATAAAATTATTTAAAAAAAAATTATAAAAAACATAAATTCACGTTTCTCAGGTTGTTTAGTTTTCTGAATCAACATCTGATCCATCGTCTTCAAAGTTTATATCTGGGTCAATATTTGGCACGTTCCCACCATTTAATTGTCTGTAGAAACTGTGATAGATTTCATTTATGAGAGGAAGTTGGTCCAGTAAATCTTGTTTTTTTTCTCTGCTTATTAATAGAAGGCTATCGTAACAATTGTTAACATCTGAGATTTTAACAGTATTAATCCCACGCCGACAAATATTTAATTCCTTGAACGGTTCTTCTTCCTTCAACGATGTTTTGTACTAAATTTTTCCAAATTTTTGTGTATACCGCAACCATTTAATTTCACTCCATTTAAATTTATTTCCATCCACATCACTTGCTCTCCACATAAATTTTGTTTTCGCTGCCTTTCCAAAATCAAGAAACATGTTTTGTTCAATCTCAATAACTTCCAATTGTTCTTTGGTACCAACTGTTCGCACAAACTGATACCATTCACGTGGATGATGGATTTGAACCATGGTTTTTTTTCTTTTTCCTCTCAATGATGGAGTGATCCACGTCGCACTCCATATGTGTGTGTCCAGGAAGCAAGAATTTATGGTCAATTATTTTGATGTTCTCAACGGTTTGCATAAAAATATTGAACATAGAAGCAACTAAAGTATTTTTGTTTTGGTCGCCGCAGCAATCACTGTATAAGACAACATGTTCAGTTGTACTCGGTTCAGATAGAAGATGACGCTATCTCATTGCCACCACGTTTTGCCAATCCTTCATGCCACATATAGCAATGTGGCTTATTGGACACACAATCGTGGACTGTAAGATTGTAAGTCCAAAGCTGTCGTTTATAAAACGAAATATTGGAACATAGTAATGGTGTCGGCAGACATTGTTGCAAATCAAATGTATACATTTTGATTTTGGAACACGAATTTTTGGCTTGAATTTTATCTCCGTCTTTAGATTTGTAGGCAATGTCAGCTGCTTCATGATGTTTCTCTTGCTGTTTTCTGATCTTTGCTTTATCTTCCTCAGACTGCGCTATATCTATTTGCATTTTATAGGTATCGCATTTGCTACAAATGTCACTTTTTGGCTTTTTGAAAACCAAACCCATTTCTAAAATTATAATGAATTAATAAAAATTGTACATTACATTTAAAAAGTAAGATAAAGCAATTACCTTTGAACATTTGTGAATATTTCGTTATTGAAACGGGATTTTTATATTTCTCCGTGTACAACTGGTACATTTTACTTAATGTTAAATCACTCTGTAGGTACTTCTTAGAAGTCCGCTGGCGTGTGTAGTGGCTTTCGTATGCAGAGAATTCATTAATGTGACTTTTAATTTCTTCTAGTTTATCATTTGTTAATTTATTCACAGGTTTTCTGCCCCCACGTTGGTCTACAATTTGGGGTGAGTCAGACAATACAAGCTTCTTTTTCCCGATTGTTTTTAAGAAACTATCGGTTTCACCTAAAGTGAAACGAAAACATTTTTGACACACCGAGATGTTTTGACCTTCAACTTGTAAATCATATGAATAATTATGTGTTCTGTTTCGTTGTGATTTTACGTTTTTCTTTAAAAGTGTATGGTGTTTTTCTTTAACCTCCATTAAATCGGAAACAAATAAGGCTTTAGAAGAGTATGATTTTTTCTGATCGTATGTTACCTTGGACTGACAATTCATCCGACATTTTTCTAGAGGCTTACACTCCCTTTCTTTAACTTTACCTTTCTTAGATTTTGTTATAACAGTTGTTGTTAAGTTATGTTCATTTCTTTGAATATTTTCATTTGAAGATTGGGATAAATTATAAAGATTTTCATTAATAACATTTTTTTCAATGGCATTAGCCATTGATTCTATGTCGAAAGAATCTACAGAGGAATCTGAGTTTAAATTTGTTGGTACACAGTAAAAAAAAATTACGAAAATACAATGCTACTTCTATTGTATATAAGTCCAACGCAATATTCCATTACATTTTAATACAAGAAAATTATTAAATTTTTTTAATGGAAGTTATATTAAAAACTGTCAATTTTGTATTATTAGATTTCAATACAGACACCATTAGATTTTTTTAAAACAAGTTCCATTAAAATTTATGTTTTTTGTTTCTATTAATTTTCAATAGTGCCACCATTTTATTAATATAATGGACAGAGCCATTATATTCTAATGTAGCCTCTATTTAAAAGTAATAATAGAATGTGCATTAAAAAAAGCCAATTTTTCAAATATTGCATTTTAATAAAACTGGTTTTGAGTTTTAAAGCACCCACTATTTAAATGTAATCATTATGCATTTTGACTTAAAGTCAAAATCTATTAAATTTTATTTACTGATAAACTTTAACAGATTTTGACTTTAATTCAAAATGCATAATTATTACATTTAAATAGTGGGTTTTTTAAAACTAAAAACCAGTTTTATTAAAAAGTAATACTAGAAAAATTAGCTCTTTTTATTGCACATTCCAATATTACTTTTAAAAAGAGGCTACATTGGAATTCGCCCGCCATTTATATATATATGATCGGTCTTTATATATATATATATATATATATATATATATATATATATATATATATATATATATATATATGATCACTGGTATATTTTATAAATAAATAATAACACAACAAATAAAACAAAAGACATAATTGTTTATCATACATTTTTTATTTCAATACTTATATTACAGATATTTAAGTGGTATACATATTTGGTTAAAACTTATAATTATGTACAAGCAATTTGAATAAAAAATTCAGCTTGTATCTTTTTTACATAATAACTTAATTAATAAACTTATGAGCTAGAATAAGTGTTCCTTTGGAGTCCTCAAAATGAAATGTCATAAACAGATTTAACCAAATCGTTTGCAGCTAAAATATTAAAGTTTGAAAGAAACTTAAGTTAGTGAGATTAGTTAGAACTAATAACAAAATATTAGTCGTCTATGACACTTCAAAGACACATTTACTGTCAGTATTTTTTACTGTGAAACCAGAAGGAGAAAAAAAATTCTAAACTACTCAGAGTGACAAAGATAATCGTTTTTGGTTTTTTGTTCTATTTTGTATTTTTTGTTACAACAAAAAAACAAAAATAATTTCCTTTGTTTCTCTAATGTAAACAAAAAGCTGAATACTATAAAGGTATAAACAGAACCAGAGCGACAACGACGAGCGTCAACGAATAAATATATATTTCGCCAGCGATATCGCTGTAGTAAACAGAACAAACAAAAGCATCAGCGTATCGCGATATAAAAATAACAATGAAAATTTCAAAAACATGGCTGCTTAGTACCCATTTTATTAAAAAGCCAACTCAAAAAAATAAAAAAACAGTTGGCAACATTGTTTCGCTGGCGATATAATTAGAAATAGACTCTAAATTTTTTCAACGAAAAAATCGTCGTCGCTATCGTTGATGTTTCTGTTAGCATACTATGCTTTTAGTGCATTTTAATTTGACAGGCGTCGACGCTCGTCGTTGTCGCTCTGGTTCTGTTTATACCTTAAAATGTTTAATACTAATTCTATTAAGTAAATACGCCAATAAAATCACTAGAAAACTGTCATATGACATGAGTATATTAAATACTAATACTTCGACTATTACATATTAAAAATTATATAACCTTCAAATAACGTGCAACTTACCAGCAATTACGAAGTCTTCATATCTAAAGTTGCTGACACTATATTACGTTTTATTTTAACAGACACACATTCTGATTTATTTAAATCGACAAAAAAAATTATTTAAAACAAAAAATTATGATTAAATAAAACCATTTATTTTTTTTTTTAAATTTTATCACAAATCTAATTACTACATATCTTATTACTTTTTTCTTGAAAAAAATTAAAAATCGCATTTTTTAAAATCGATCCGCACTTAACGGTACACAAATAAAAATGAAATATTCGGGATAAGTCGAGATTATAAAAATACCGATCGAGAATCGATTGTACATGTATTATAATTTTTAATGATTGTTGTATTATAAAAACTTTCGATGAGAGTAAAATTGAGAGAAAATAATGGGTTTACCGCTGCAGTCATTTTTATCACAAATGTTAAATATAATAATATTATTTTTTAATGGTATTGTATTAAACAATTGTTTAGCGGTGGTGTGCATTAAATTATAATAGAATATTGTATTGTATACAATTTAATACAAAGCTTCTATTGCATTTAAACAGAAGATTTTTAACTGTGTATAGGGAAGTTGGGATCATTGTCACTGTCGTCGAACGGTTCATCATCATCACTATCATTCAACCTATTGCACTTTGTCGCTTCATTAATATTCACAAGTTGTTCCTTATATTCTTCTTGTAACCGTAATACCTGTTCATACTCTTCGCTAGCCACTTTGGAACCGTGAGCAATATTAAAAATTGATGCCGTCTCTCTTCCAACAATTGTTTTAAATACGTTACCATCCTCATGAAGTGTTGTTTTACGTGTCCGCAATTTCGACAGGATATCTATAATTACAGACAAATACAGTTTAATTCTAGTTGTCAGACTAATAATATAGAAATCAATAATTTTACCTGGAACATGTGGTTTTGAGCAACCCGGTTTCTTAGAAATTGGGGTTTCCCCGGATTATCTTGCAAGTTGAATCATTTTCATCGCTCGAAATGCCATTTTTCCAATCAAATAAATTGGTTTCACACTAAACTAAACTAATCGACTTTACACAAAACAGAATAATTTTTTATATAAAAAAGCACTTAACTAGAATTTTTTATATAAAAAAGCACTTAACTAGAATTTTTTGTTTGATTAGCACTCGAAATAAACGCTTAAAATCACATAAAATATGAAAAATTCGCAATACAAAAACGTAAATATCGCTTAAGTAAGTTAGTTTAATACAAAAGGATAGTTTTATTCAAAATATAAATGAAAAAATAGCTTATGTTATGTTAGGTATTTACTTTTGCTATGAGGGCAATTTGAAAAAATCGCTTAAGTCTTCTTAGGCGATTTTCGCTTTTATCTAATCTAATTTAATACTTTAAAGTATGAAACGAAAAACTGGCTTATGTTGAATAAAATTTCTAGGTATATTAATTTATTGAAAAGAATTATTTTAAAAACAATATTTTTAATCACTTAAGCAATTCTTCCGTTTGCAAACAAAAATCAATCAGACTTAGGCCAAAACGTTTTTTATTGATAACTTGGTCAATTTTATAGGTATTATAATGAAAAATTGATATTATGGTATAAGTAGTATAAGGATTTGAAATATTATGTAAAATGCAAAATCGCCTAAGTTAACATAAGCGATTTTCGCTTTTTGGTACAGAATTATAATATGTAATTATAATTTTATAATGATGTAAATAAATATTTTTTGTTACTTTAATGGTTTTAGTTTTTCGTATAATTATTTTTTGACATCTGGTCATGGACATCTGGGGGCGAGCAAGTTACGTCAACAATTGACAAGATGGCGTATTTTGAGTTCTTCTTTCTTTTACTTTCGTACATCGACGGAATAGGACAAGCCACAATATCGTAATAATAATAAAATAATTAGAAAAATGAATAATAAATCAAACTAACAAATAAATAAATAAATTAAATTAAATTGAGTTTTCTGGTCCTCCGCTAAGCCATTGTACTAACAAATTTGGTAAGTGAAATAACGCGCAAACCTGAAAATAAAGTCAGTGTTAGAATATCAATTCGAGTAAAGCAGTCGTCTCTCCAAAAGAGTCGGGAAAGAGCCCTCAAACATAGCAAAGAGCTCAGTCGGAACACCGAAGTCAAAATGGTCCAAAAAGGTCCAGATAGATCAACTGGAGAAACAGTACAAGGCATATTGAGTCGTACAAGATTAGATCAAAGCCATGTGTGGTGCTGATAATTTGGAAGAAGAATTCGTCAGTCGAGGGCAGAGTGAAGAGTTTTATTTCGTCGCGAGCTCAAACCTCCAAACGTTATTGAGACAACATTCTAAGACGACTTCAACACAAGACGCTAAATCGAGTTCAATCGATGCTACCACTCCACATCAATCAATCAATCGAGATTCAGCTGCCATGAATCAAGGTACCTATCTTCGATGTCAATTACGGAAATTGAACAGAATTCTTGTGTTCATCGATTTGACCGACAAAAACCAAAGATTGACAGATTCTTAGATGCTCAATTACCTGATGGCAAATCTAACCGGTTGTGCTGCAACCATATTGAGAACGGTCCAAATCAGTGATGCTGATTTAAACAAAACTAAAGAAACATGAGAGACCGTCACAAATCGGTACAAACATCGACGTTTCACCATCGACGCCCACCTCTATCGATTCCGAAGTATACCCGCCGCCCTTTATGAATCCGAAATCGGATTGAGGAACATCATCGATACTTATACAGACACTGTTCGAAGTCTGAAGGTTTTGAGAGTTCCGGTAACCAGCTGAATATCATTCTACATAAACGTCGACAAACTCGACCCCAAAACTCTTCTTCAATGGGAATTGAAACTAACTCGAGCGCGGTATCCCACCTATGAAGAATTTATGGATTTTTTGGAGTTTCGATGGCAACAAGAACTTCTTCATCATCAAAGGGTCAACCATCGGCATCACGCCAGAACACGAAGCGTAGCAAAGTCTGCAAGCGTAGACACCACATCCTACTATACAAACCGTGTGGGTCATCTGGAGCTCCGGTCACCAACGCGAGTAGAACAACGAGTGATCATTCGCCACAAGCCAATCATGCTACCGAAGTTCTTTCGAAACACACCACATTTCCGCAGGCAGATGTATTACACGCAACAGCAAAGGGATCGTTGCAACCGAAAAACTAGATTTCACCAGTCGAGCTCTTATTCTGGAAAGCGCCACTACTCGGATTAGTTTACAACGGAAACCAGCTTCGATCTCAATCAATGAAATTGGCTAAGAAAGCAGCCAAATCACAATCGAATGTCGCATTCGTTCTTAAGTCAAGTGTTGATTCAAGATTTTCGATTTCTATCACAGCAGTAGTCGTCCAAAGCATAACCGGCATCCTACCATCGCAATACATCAAACCACAACAGTGAAAACATCTAGATGTCCTACAATTGGCTGTTCCTCTTTTCAATTGCCCTCACAAAATGAACGTATTACTTGCAGCAGATAATCTAGGAATCGCACAAGAAACTAAATTAAGACACATCTTGTTCGGGAGATTCGATCCAAACACAATTGCACACTCTTTAAATGTGACTGTAGTCATCGAGAATTACACCAACGTTGATAACACTCTAATGTCATTTTGGGAGATTGAAAAGGCATTTCCAATCGACGACCAAGGTATAGCGTGAAACTCCCAAGATATACCGTGAAACTCAGATTTGTTAATGAATCATTGCCACTTGGAACATCTGAAAAAGGTGCAATCGTGCGGTTGAAGCATATGGAACGCCGTTTTTCGAGGAATCCGCAATTACGTATTAACTATCGAGACTTCATGCAAAATCACATGGAGGTAGTGCCAGTCGATCATGAAGAACCTACAATTCAAATGTGTTATCTCCCACATAACGGCATAGTACAATTTTGAAAAGCCAAAATTATGTGTTATATTTGACGCCTTACACAAAACGACGTCTGGAGTTTCGTTCAATCGAAATCTTCATATCGGTCCTACAATTTTCGCTCGCTTTCGACAATATAAATTTGTCTTCATTGCAGATGTATCGACAGATTCTGGTGGCTCTGGATTACCAAGATTACTCCAACGTGGCGGCTTTGAGCTCTGAAAATGGTCGTCAAATAGCCAAGCCCTACTCGATCAAGTTTCATCATAATATTATGAACATCGACCATTGCGGGAGTTGAATAGAGAAAAACGGTCAAGGTGCTTGGGTTGCATTTGGACACCTTTGGGAGATTATTTTCATTCAAAATCGAAGACTTTCATGAATTGCCTGTGACAACCAAAAGATTCATCCTCTCAGAAGCATCGAGGATTTTCGACGCGTTTGGCTGGTTATCCCCTAGTATAATCATTGCAAAAAATATATTTCAAGAATTATGGATGCTTGAATATCATAAATTGAATATTTGTACAACACAAATTTGTTAAAATCGCGACATTAACCATAGCTTCATTTATATATTGTGTCAAAGTAACCATAGCTTCATTTATATAATTTCTCAACATGTTGCGGACAAAACAATAGAATTGGTTTAATTAATTTAATAAAATTCTAATTGTAATATTTTCTGTGTTAAAGTGAATATAAAGAGGATTTTCATGCAAGTACTATGTGTAATTGTTATAAAACCGTAGATTCGATTGAAATTAATCGTTTAATTATTTTGATAAAATTCCGATTGTAATATTTTTGGTGTTAAAGCGAATTTAAATAAGATTTTTATGCGAGCACTTTATGGCATTGCTATAAAACGGTAGATTTGATCGGATTAAAACTTTTAATTATTTTGATAAAATTTTGATTGTAATACTTTCGGTGTTGAAGTGAATATAAATAAGATTTTGATGCGATTATTTTGTGTAATTGCTATAAAACGATAGATTCGATCGAATTTAAAAGTTTAATTATTTTGATATAATTCTGATTGTAATATTTGCGGTGTTAAAGTGAATATAAATAGGATTTCCATGCGAGTACTTTTTGTATTTGCTATAAACGGTGGATTCGATCGAATTTAAATGTTTAATAATTTTAATAAAATTCTAATTGTAATATTTTTGGTGTTAAAGTGAATATAAATGGGATTTTCATGAGTATTTTATGGAATTGCTATAAAACGGTAGATTCGATCAAATTTAAACGTTTAATTATTTTAATAAAATTCTAACTGTAATATTTTCAGTGTTAAAGTGAATACAAATAGGATTTTCATGCGAGTATTTTGTGTAATTACACAATTAGCCAATAAAAGGTAGGTTCGGTCGAATTTGAACATTTAATTATTTTAATGAAATTCTAATTGTAATATTTGCGGTGTTAAAGTGAATATAAATAAGATTTCCATGCGAGAACTATGTGTAATTGTAAAAACCGTAGATAATTTAAGCATTTAATTATTTTAATAAAATTCTGTTCGTAATATTTTCGGTGTTAAAGTGAATATAAATAGGATTTTCATGCGAGTATTTTGTATAATTCCTATAAAACGGTAATTCGGTCGAATTTAAAGTTAATAATCGCTCATAGCGATGCGGCTTCATATTAACTGTCCCAGATCCACTCGGTAGAGTGTTAGAAAGTTGTATCTATGATGTTCTTATTTGATTCCACCGCCTTTTAATTTTTTAGAATATTTTTTAGAGTAACTTCAATATCTGAAAGCAAATTATTTAGGAAATGATTAAACAGATTCCAATACGATGTAAAGTAACTGTATCAGAATTCAAGTAAAAAAATCTAAACACTTACCTAACTCTTTTAAAATGTCCTCTCACAACCGTATTCTAACCACCCGATTTCGGTACAGCTCATCGGACAAGTTCCAAATTGATGGCCGGGAATGATATGCCTCAATTAAAGCTTTTGTAATGAAATTTGATCAATTAAATTTTAATTATAAGTTATAAACAATTGATAGTTACCATTTGAAATGTAAGCCTCACTCTCACTCTGTGGCAATCAAAGCTCTTCATTACAATAATCTATAATATAAAACCTTTCATTTAATTTGATACACAAAACATAAAAATGTTAGTTTTTACTGGCATATATTGATGTTTCCATTTTTAAGGTTATCTTTTTTTTACAAATGAGCTATAATTGAAATAATTTTGAATGTCCGTAATTTGTACTTGCGTTTTTGATCATTTTTTGGTCAAAATGTGACGTAATTTCATCTTTTTATAGTAAAAAGACAAATATCGTTATCTTGTGCCATAAAAGATATCTTTTTTTGGGTTTGTTTCTCGGGTTTCATCTGACGATTTTTATAAGATGAAGTTTTGTCTCTGTTTAGCTTCTATCATTTATAAATGTAGTATCTCAACTTTTTTCAAGATGAAAAATTTGTTGAATGTAAAGCGGCTGTAACTCTCTTTTTATCAGATAAAATTTGGGTCCAACTGAACATAGGTAAACATACAAATATTAAAAGTATGCAGCTTATGCGTCTAATACTATAGGGCCTAGCAAACCACTATTTGGGCTTGAAAATTATAAAAAGCTCATTCCCCTTTTATATTTGTTTTGACATTACAGCCCCATTTATAATTTTATTTTGCTTTAAACCCATAAAAGATACACAACACAAAACAGACAAAATATTAAATTTCATATTTGCGCTTACGAATGTACAGGCACAAATTCGTTGCTGTTTTTCTTTTCATTTTTGCAATATATGTAATTTATTTTTTTATGTTGACATTTTCCTGCGGGAAACATTTTATACACGTATATCTGGTTGTACATATAATAATAACATCCATTTTCTTCGTTTATTTCAAAATATGTTTTATATTTTCTTAGATTTTTTTTTTGGTGTAAAATGTGGTAATAAAAGAAATAAAAAATTTTCAACAGAAATTGGAAGAGCCATAATTTGATTGCGAGTTTAAATAAATTAGATGGGGGAGAGTTATTTCACTCTTTAATGATTTATTGATTAAGATATAAAATAACAAATTTGCTTTATGTTTGTATGTTGATTTTGATGTATGTGGCTTAATCACAGTTAGGGTTAGTAATTCACCGTTCTGTGACAGTAATAAGTTTTAATTGTTGATCCTAAAGTTTTAATTTGTTTTTGTTCCAAAAAATTGTAAATCTCTCTTGGCCTGTAGGCTTTTGTTTATCTGCAAAAGCTAGCCTTTATCAAATTTGAAGAATTTAGTTACCTTCCTAAGATTACCTTTGATCTACGATGTACAACCGTACACAAACTCGATTTCGAATTAAAATATCCGCAGGTTTTGACACATTTTTTTACTTTAGCGATAAAAGGACGAGTTATCTTCAGATCTTTGTCGCTTTATCTTCAGATTGAGATCTAGTAAATATTGCTAAAAAATGTTTGCTGTCATCCACGCTTCATTGTTAGCTAAATATTTTATTGGAAAGTTTGGCCTTTCCATGTTTAAAAAATGGTCTGTATATTTCTCTATCCTTCCCAAACACGGTTAACATCACTGTAAGCCGTTCTTTTGATAATTTTGAACATTTTTCACCGTTAATTTGTTTAGCAACATTAAAAAAAAGCGCCGTTTTGTCACCATTGGCTACATTTCCTGATTCATAATTTTCTGTCTGTATTAAATGTAATACAGTATCTAAAATCAGTATGTTACATACAAGAAAAAAAAACAAGTAACATAACCTATAAATCACACATCTTTTGCGAAAACATGTTAGCCATCCATTAGATGGATTAAATTTGGGTCCCGATACTTGAAAATTCTTTGCTCTAGCAAAATCATTCATATAGCACTTTACTAATATTATTCTATTTTACACATTAACTCGCTTGATTTGGCCTTACAATATTTAGACTGAATTTTCTCTTTGCTTTTAAGAGTATTGTATGCTAGTGTTTCCCGCATTTGAAATGGTAACATATATCAGCAATGGGTTTTTCTTCATTTGAATGCTTAATAGTGACTCATGGACCTCCATTTTTGCCAAATCTCGATGATTTAGTACAGAAAAGCTAACGATAGCTAAAAAAGAATTCGACTACATGATTGAGCAAGGTATTTACAGACGTTCCGACAGTCCTTGGGTAAGCCCGCTTCACCTTGTTCCGAAGAAAAATGGTAAATTGTGACCCTGCGAAGATTATAGGGCTCTAAACAACGCCACAGTACCAGATCGTTACCTAATACCATACATACAAGATTTTACGCATCAATTAAAAGGGTCCATGGTGTTTTCAACAATCGACTTAGTCAGAGAGAGCGTACCATCAAATTCCGATCGAGGAATCGCACATCGCCAAAACTGCAATTTCCACACCTTTTGGATTATACGAATTTACTCGCAAAAAGTTTGGTCTGAGAAATGCAGGCAGTTGTTTTCAGCGATTTATGCATTTCATTCTACAAAATATGAATTTTTGCTTTGTTTATTTGGATGATCTTCTGGTAGCATGAAAAACCATCGCCGAGCACTTGGAACACTTGGAGGCTATTTCTATGAAATTGAACAACGTGAATCTCGTGATTAACTCAAAGAAATGTAAATTCTTGAAAACAAAGCAGTTCTTTATGATTATTTAATGGGTAACAAAAAACGATTCTAGAATCATCGAATGGTCTAAGGAAGCTGAAGGAGCATTTGTCCAATCGAAAACTCAGCTAAGTAAAGCTACACTTTTAGTCCATCCTTGCTCAACAGCTTAATTAGCACTTATGGTTAATGTATCTGACATAGCAATTGGAGCTGTAATTCAAAGGCAACAACGACGGAAGGCAACCCTTACAATTTTTTTACAAAGTTATTAACCACACAGTAACGATACAGTGCATACGCCAGAGAGCTCTTAGCTGCGTATTCAGCTGTCAAAAAATTTCGTCACCAAGACAATTCCGCTACCAAGATTCCATAGGTCAATTTACGACCGACATCCAGCATATATCTGGATGTGATAACGTGGTCGGCGATACTCATCACGGCTGGATAGCATCGCCTTGCATGAATCTATCAATTACGATGCAATTGCAGATGCACAGCAAGCAGATAACGAACTAAAAAAAAATCAAGTAACATTTAACTTCGCAAAATGTTTGATATTTGATGTTTCCTCAAGCAAAACGCGTCCATATATTCCCAGGGATTTCCGTTCGGCCAGATATTAAGGGTCACATTGTTACCAACGAACCTAATTCACATGATTTGGCTTCTAAGAAACATTAATTCGAATGTGCAATGTGCAATGACAAAAAGCATACATTATTTCAATGTAGAGATTTCCATACTTTAGACCTTATTGGATGGAAAGATTTTGCCAAACGTACTAATCGTTGTTATAACTGTCTTAGCAACAAACATACGATATTCAGATGCCCGTCTCGACGACGGTGCCAAAAATGATGTAGAAAGCATCATTCGTTACTACATGCAGAGTCACAAGCCGAAAACCACATACAACCACATGAAGCCATGGCAAGCTACAACACAACCTCTATTCACTCTCAAAATATGTCCATGACGTCAATACTTCCTACTGCTTTAGTTAAAGTAGTAGATGGCTCAAGAGACCTAATTGTTTCCCCGCGTACTGTTAAATTTTGGATCGCAAGCCCGTTTCATTAGAGAGCCTTGTGCAAAACTTTTGCGTATAAAGAAGCACAAAGCTCGAATCTGTGTGATCTGTTTGGACAAGCAGGTACCTTAACATCTAGAGGGGTAGTGATCATAAACATCAAACAAGATAGCAGTCCGGAATTCGAAATAGATGCACTCGTAATGCCAAAATTACCAGCCAACTACCACAACAAAATTTGGACAATTCAACAAAATATTACATTGGCAGATCTGGAATTTTACAAAAGGACTAAGAGATGGACAAATTAAAACTAGCCCAAATGCACCTCTATTGAAGAGCATAATTTTTGGCTAGGTAGTCTCAGGACAAACGAATACCACTAATAACCATCACCTAACTACAATGATAGTTCTTACTATCATTGTTGATGAAATTGTAGATATCGACAAAAGTTTGTGGCGACTCTGGGAGCTCGATTCGATAAACGAGAAAAAAGTTATTCTTTCTCCAGAGGAAAAATTCTACGAGAATCATTTCAATGAAATTATACAGAGAAATTCGGAGGGACGCTTTGTTAACCGGCAGCCATTCAAGGAATCACAAAGCGGCCTAGGGCAGTTTCTATCCTCGGCTATCCAAAGATTTCAGGGAATAGAACGACGATTTAAACGAGATCCACACATGGCACAGCTATATAAAGATTTCCTTGTAGAATATGAACAGTTAAATCATAGAACCGAAATTGCACCTAAGGACACAAATAATAATGGATTATTCATACCTCATCACGATATTTTTAAATCATCCACTTCATCAAACAAACTAAGAGTTGTTTTCGATGGATCCCCAAATCCAGTTCGGGAATATCGTTAAACGATTGTTTGGCAGTTGGGCCTTCAGCACAGTCAACCTTATTTTAAATAATTGTAAGATTTCGAGAACACAAATTTGTTTTCTCCACAGATATACAGAAGATGTATCGTCAAATTATTATGTCGTCAGAAGACCCACAATTCCAAAAAATTATTTGGAGAACCCATCCGTCCAAGCCAATCGGCAACTTTAGACTGAACACCGTCACCTATGGATTGACTTCTTCATCTTTCCTGACAACTCGGGCTATGAATAAAGTAGCTGAAGACAATCTAGTTTCTTCCCGTCTGGCTGCTAAAGTTATAGCAAAGAATATGTACGTGGATGACCTCATGACTAGAGCGGACGATGAGGATGAACTAATACAACTACAAGAGGAAGTCACTAGCATACTTTCAAATTACGGATTCCAGCTTAGAAAATGGCAATCCAACAGTAGCCAAATATTAGCCAAAGCCCCCACAGAAATTGATGACAATCATATAAATTCACTCCAAGATAAGGCAAAAGATCACATGAAAGTAGCAAAGGTTTTAGGCGTAATGTGGAACAACCACCAATTTCACGAAGAGGACAGTGTTTTTGAAGCAAGTAGAATTTTTGATCCTCTGGGTTGGTTATTTTCCGTAGTCGTAAGTTCAAAAATACTTATGCAGTTGCTTTGGGGAGGTAAACTCGAATGGGATGACCCACTACCGGCAAAGAAAAGAATTATCTGGGAAAATCTACGAAATAATCTAAAGCAAATTAACTCAAAATCAATTCCCAGGTTTGTTTAAACGAAAAAGGGATACATAACAGACATGCACTGTTGTAGCTTATGCAGCGGTCGTATACTTCAAAATCACGAACTCGAATGGCAGTACATTAAGTAATATTTTGGCAAAAACTAAAGTCGCCCCTGACAAGCAACAGACCCTTCCTCGCCTGGAATTCTGTGCCGCGGTTCTGTTGACGAAGTTGACAAACGTTATTATGCGTGAAACTCAAATAAATATTAATCAGGTTTATGCTTGGACCGATTCCCAAATAATGTTGGATTGACTGGGGAGTCAACCTAGACGCTGGTCCACGTTCGTCGGTAACCGAACAGCTTAAATTATATCTTTGCTATCCCGAACGCATTGAAGACATGTGCCTTCTGCCGAAAAACCTGCAGATTGTGCTACGCCTGGTTTATCTCCTTACGAATTAGAGCTACATAGTCTATGGTGGAATGGGCCTAAATGGTTGCACAAGTCAGTTGAGTATTGGCCTCCACAAATAACAAAACAGCCCAATTTTGAAGAAATAAAAAAAAAATGCAGCACTCACGAGCACCATAAATTTTCCAGATGAAAGGTGTGACCCGCTGATTTCCAAATAATTCACAAACTACAACATGTAATATGCTATATGTTTCGATTTATTAGCAATGCAACAAAACTCCCGGGATCACGAATTGATGGTATATATTTTCGTCGAGAAGAATTGTTCAATGGATTATACAAAATCTGCCCAAACGAACAGTGTATAGATATTACCCTGACAACATATCAGCACTTCAAACCAATGGAGAAGTCAGCAAAACAGCAGTCTCAAATCTCTCATCCCTTTTTTATATGGTTCTGGAATACTGCGTGTTGGAGGCCGATTACAAAATAGTATTGCTCCCTATTCAACCCAGCATCCTATCATCCTGCACTCCAAGTCCAAAATAACATCCTTAATTTTGGCGGATGATCACCAAGACAACTAGCATACTGGAGCATCACTACTCTTATCAATTGTCCGACAAGAATTTTGGATACCCAATGGCAAACCCAAGGCCAAAGAAATTGTTAGAAAGTGCGTAACATGCAGTAAATTAAAGGTGCACTGCCAACAGCAACAAATGATTCGACCATTTTTTAAAAGTGGCGTAGATTATGCTGGCCCAATCGCAATTCACTTAACGAAAAAACATACAAAGCCTATATATGTTTATTTATATGCTTAAGTACTAAGGCAGTGCACCTCGAGTTGGTCAGCGATTTGGCAAGTGATGTCTTCCTGGGAGCTCTTAAAAGATTTCCTGCACGCCGCGGTGTTTGCCAAGAGATTTACAGCGACAATGGCACAAACTTTATCGAAGCCGACTCTAAATTAAGGGCAGAAATTCCACTTAAAGAGAGTTATTGGTAACCACAAATTGACCCTAGAAGAGATGACAACCTTATTAGCCGAAATAGAATCCATATTGAATTCCAGACCGTTATGCCGCATAAACGAAACCAATGTCGACCCGCTCACGCCATTCCAATTTCTGCTAGCACATCCTAATACGAAGTTTCCAGAATTGGACATAACAAACCTCAAGCTATCGCATCTTACCCGATGGCAGATGGTGCAACAAATCTGCCAGCATTTTAGAATAAATGACCTCTTTGCAGCAGCGTTCCAAATGGAGGTTTAAGTACGACTTATTAAAAGTAGATGACATCGTTATCGTCAAGGATAACAACTTTGGCGTTCAACAATGGCTGCTTGGAAGAGTCATTTGTCTTCACCCATGGTATCACAAAAACGGTCCCAGTAAAAACAAAGAATAGTGAGCTCAAGCGACCCATTCATAAATTGTGCGTTCTTCCCGTATCACATGCAGACCTTGATGATCAACAATCTTGAAGAGTCCCTACACTGCTAAACGATTACACTAGATTCATAATAAAATGCATTCATCAAATCTAAATATATTTACTAAGCGCAATTGCATGCCAATAAACTATTGAATTTACCAATTCAAGGCCCGGCGGTATGTTGGCTTTTGGATTCAAGGGTTCCTGAAAGTGTAATTTCAGGAACATTTAGCTAGAATAGAAAATTTATTTTTACTTATTTTGTTGAATTCCAAATTTGAAAAGTTAATTTGGATCATTGCCAAGTGATAACTGTTGATCATTACAAAAAGAACTGTCGTATAATAAAGTCAAAAATAAATACAATAAAATTTACATCGTGGTCATACTTTTATTATAAAAACCATTTGTACGAATCAATCCACTATATATTACAGTGGCAAGAAATAGAGCTGTGTCTTCACCCCAACAACGTCACTGCAACCAAAAGATATTTGTTTCACAAAAATCTAATAAATGTACTCATGTTTTGTTCGAACCGACCTATGTAAAATATCACTGCAGCCATCCTACGAAGGTCCTTTTCGTTTTGTTAGCCGTAACGAAAAATCATTCATTCTAGAAATGAGAGGCAGAAACAGTAATATTTCAATCGATAGGTTGAAGCCATGTTTCACTGATGATGAACAATTTGATATTTCACAAGCTGTCGATAAATCAAACCCCGATGACATAATACCGATTGTAGAACCAGTTAAATCCCCAAAGACATAAAATTTAAAAAAACAACGGCTCTAACTTCATTGCAGCCAACAAAGAACTTCAAGAATTATTTAACATCGTCAAGGATAATTCTATTTCTATTTTCTTTGAAAGGTACAAATTAATTGGCACTTCATCCAACCAGCGCATCACTATAGTTTGGATGCATATTTGAGAATGGTGTGAAATCAATAAAATTTCATCTACGGAGAACGCTGGCTAATAAATCACTAACATATGAAAATATGGGCTCATTTTTCACTCAAGATGATCTTAACCCCCTTTCACCAGCGCACTTTCTTATTGGGCACTCGTTTACATCATGGCCAGATCCATATTTGACGCACCTTAAAATTAAAACATTAGTCCAGATGGCAATATATTCAGCGGCTTCGTCAGGATTTTTGGAAACAGTGGCTTCAAGCATATACTGTCAATTTATTGACAATTTACTTACGTGATTTGGATAGTACTTTACTGTACAGTACTATCAGAACATAAATCGAATAATCGTAGGTTCAAACTACAATAGAGTTGTAAAAGAGCCTTCAGAACTAGTTGCTAAGGTTGCCTGTAATCATTTTATTGTTTTTATTTCTGCACATATTGTAACATATCTTTTATGTAACCACAAAAAAAAAATAACAGCCAAGTTTTCAACATTTTACCAAATCAAATAATTTTACCATCCATGTCATTCCGAAAACACATCGAGTAATGAGCAAAAATAAGACAATAAATAAATGAAATTGACAACAACAATTCAACGCATGAACCACATGTTAATATCTTCAATATAAATTCATAATAACCACATTAAAATGAGAAGAGCAAGTAAGTACGACTAAAAATGTTCAATTCATTTTCTTCTTACGGTTTACATATATACATTATGTTGTACATACATATTTTCGAATCGATATTCTTCAGCCAATCAAAAAATATTATAAACAAACAATGGCCGCGCATTTAATTTTTTTTTTTGTTTTGTTTTTCTTGTGTGCTGAATTTAATACAAATGAGCTTTTTCGTTTTATTATTTTATTACAGTGATAAAAAGCTTTTTCGTTTCATTTTAATGGGGATGGATTATCTCCTTTCCTTATTTTATATTGATTTGCTTTTAAAAGACTTATTTAAGAAATTATGAAATAATTTTTATTTGATTGTTGTTGTGGTTGTTTTTTTTTCGTTTTGTTACTAAGTAATTCGTTTAGTTCCACACCCACTTGTGATAGTATTTTAATTAATGTTGACGTTAAAATTATAGAGTAATAGGAATTTGGTATAAAAATATGAGCGCGTGATTTATGTTGTGCGGTATTTGTGTGTCCAAAAGCCTTAATGCATATCACTTTTTAGCAATACTAAGCGTGAGATTATAGAAATGTGTGCAGATGCATCAAGTATTACCAAAGTTACGTATATGTTATAAAACAAGTTTGAAATTTTAAATTATTTAAATTTACACGCGTTGGCGTTCATAAACTGTTACTCGTTCAATATCTACCGTTTATTTGTGCCTTGGATTCAGGCAATTACCAAAATCCAGGCAACAGCTGAAGCAACAAGACGTCCGAATGAGAGTTAATTTATCGTGAAATGACGATTGGCTGAAGATATACTGGCAGATAACATTCGCAGTACGTCATTCGTACAGTACGGACGTTTTTTTTCATATTTATGGCTAAAGTTTTGGAATAGATTAAATTTAAATAATAATATTAAACTCAATAAATAGTAAATTGTGTATTTTAATAATTATATTTGTAATTTATTATAAGTGAACTTATCTTCCTAATAAATAAATGGACAAATTGAGATTACCGTGATTTCCTAAGTGACATTTTACTGTAGTTTCCGCCATTTGAGTAATTGTGTAAATTTTAAATTTTTTTTGTTCGTCAATAGAAAATGTCTTTCTATAAAGCTCCTGAGGATTGCCCAGATTACCACCCCAACATTATTTGTTTAGTGGTATCGTGCAGAAAAGATGTTTCACAAAGACAAGCAGTACTTGTCTACAATTACTGCCCAAACTTCTACCATCCTTCCTGTAAAGGGATTATCGGAGCAGCTAAGACCAAAAAGGGTGCCAAGTCAAACTGGGTTTGTTAAACAGAATGATCGAAAACTGCTGCGTTCAATTCTGAGGCACCTAATGTTATTAGTAGTCTGATTAAGCGAATTAACGTTCAATTCGGTGAAATTATTTGACGCTATAAAAACTGAAATTAAAAATATCTTAGCTGAGAATGTGGTATTAACTAAAAAATGCGAATTTTGTTCCAAACGCAAGATGAGCGTATCTGTGGCCTTGAATTTCAGATCGATAGATTCCATCAGAGAAATCTGAAACTCAAATCTGATTATTGCAGGATTTTCGGATAAGCTGAGTAAGCCAGAGTTTTTAACCATTAATCTAATAAATTTCCTTTAGATTTTAAGATAATTAGCAGTGAATACATGGTACAAAAGAGAAATCATAATCATATATCTAATTCACTTGATGACATTAAAGTAATTGTAAATATTAAAAATGTTCAATCAAAGAACCGCGCACTCAAAGAAAAAAGTAGGTAAAATTGATAGAAATAATTGAGTAAAATGTTAATAAAATAAATTCATCAATTTCCAGGAAACTTCATCAAACCAACAAAATCGTTTATTAAATTGATTAAAAATTTGTTAAAAAAACGTAAAAACCCAATTGTTTTCTTCGTTTATTTAAACGATCCCAAAATATCGTTGATGGAAATTTGTAAAAATGAAAGAAATCGTCTAGTATTTTATCAATAAGAAAAAAACTCTATCATATAGAAAAAAAAATTCTATTAAGTTTTTTGTAAAAATGTGTTTACATTTTTAATAGTTTCTATCAAATTTACAGGAAATACAATTTTTGTTTTTTCAATTTGATAGTTTATTATCAAATATCCTTGTTACGGTATAGAAAATATCATCAAATTAACAGATATTTGCTGTTCGTTTGAAAATTTTTTATTAATTTGATATAATTTAATATTTTTATTATTTGTAGTAAAACAAATTCGCTTTCTAAAATAATATATTATCGTATATTATACTAATCGTACAAGCCGTATCGTACAAAGTGCAGTGTTGTAATGATATATTTCCATAAATCTTTTTAAAATTGGAGTACTTAAAAGTTCTACGTACTATAAACAATTGTGGTTATTATCTAAAATTATACGGTGTGAATTAAATTTATAAAAAACAATATTAAAGACATTTCTAATCAAGAAAATAAGCCAGTAAAACTTCTAATTTGTGATTATTTGTAAATTTACGCGAAATGAAGTGTTTTAAGTGTCACAGAGATATTTGTCAACAACTGCATTAATAGTTCATTTAAAAATTAACCATTCGCTAAGTGAATTTAGTAAATATCAGTGTAGTGTAACCTTGTGTTTTCAGTATTTTGGATGTTTAAAGAATTTTAGAAAACACATTAAAAAACATGAAAACACATTAGAATTAAACTTAAATACAGAACTGAATTTAAGCGAAATCTAAAAAGATAATTGTGTCTGGGCGAAATGGAATTACATTACACAGCTACATCAAACTATAGACTGCAAGAAATTTCAATGGCAGCGGAATTCAACGGATGTCATTTAAAAAAACGGATTCAATATAAAAAGCCTTACGGATATAAGTTGGATTGAGTTTAATTTTCGTGCTATGTATCCAGCATCTGATAAAATTGAAGAAGCGTTTTCAAGTTTCATGCCAAAAATTATCAACATATTTGGACAAAAACTAAAAGATAAAAATGCTAAATTTTTGCTGGATACTATTATCAAGCATAAAGAAAGTTTATCTGAGAGTAAGTAATATTGTCAAAATCAGTTTAAAAATAAATGAATTTAATTTTCTAATGCTTTTCTGTTTTACAGACAACCACCAGGATAGTGAAAAAAATTAATGGCGAAAATATGTGTTCTAAAGTTTCCATAAAAGATTCGCAAAAATCGTTTAAGTTGATTGGCAGGACAACACAAGAAGTTGAAGAAGCTCTCCAACAAAAAATAAATAACAACTGGCCAATTCAGCTGTTGGTGCTAATTACAGGCACAGTAATAAATCCAAAAGAGATTTTAGTATATTTCGATGGAATTAAGTATCGCTTTTATTCCATCGTCATAGCTTTAGACAATTGTTTTAAGTTATTTTATGTTTTAAATTTAAGTTACCCTAAGGAATCGTTATTAGTTTGGAGTTTTAACCAACAATTTTTTTATAAATCGGTTCTAAGTAAAGATGCAGATAAAAACATCCTTTGCTTAGCAACCTAATTTCTGAATTAAACAAACAAACATTTTGTGTTCTGTTTTAAATAATAATTTTATAATTTTAAATTTACAATTAAATAATAATTTATAATTTTTCAATTTATTTCCATTAACTAAGTTTATTTAAAATTTACATATAAGTTTGATTCTTTCTGTGATTAATTAATTTTTTGGTGATAGAATTGAATGCTGTTTTTTATACTTTTTTTTGTTATATAGTTATTCAAGAATAATTTAGATTTAAATGTCATCAATTTTATCAAACTTATTTTGCAGCTTTATTTATATTTTTATTTGAGAAAAGGTCTATTTTTAAGTTTGAAACTTATACTAATGTATAAACATTGAAATTATTAATTAAATTATTATACGAGTATGTATGTAATATAAATTAATATTTATATTAATTTATTGTTTTAATGTTTATATTAAATTTTTTTATTTTTATTTTTTTTGGATATTATGTTATATTAAATATTTATGATTAAAATTACATTTTATTTTACATAAGAATAATAAATAGGGAATTTCATAGTATAAACTTATTGTTGTTTTTTTTATATACTACTCAAATTGATTCTATGAAAACTGGAACCGATACAACCGAAAAATTAATTTATTATTTTGAATAAATTCTATCAATTTGAGAATCTATTTTTACTAATTTTAATAAAATTATTTTATCAGATTTATAAAATTTTGTAAATTTGATAACCATTAGTAGTAAATTTGATAAAAATTTCGTTCGGATGAATACTGTCATTTTGAAAAATTTTTATTAAATTTTACTTACATTGATAAAAAAGTTTATTGGCGCTATATAGATGGTTGTTTTATCAATATGATCACCAATTTCCTCAATTTCACTACTTTTTTTTTTTGAGTGCGTAGTACAACAAAAGAAAAAACGTGAACCAGCTTTAAATGCTTAAGATATTGGGCAAACAAAGTTCTCAACTCTATTTTCGTGAAGATTTAACTCCATTTCGTCGCTCGTTAAAAAAGAGTTTTACAAATAGTTTTATTTGTATATATCATGTCGGACTGTCAAGAATATACTACAAACGAAAATGTTGCCATCTTTTGGAAAGTGATATGTTTTACACGTATTCTCTAGTGCATTGATTATGCCACTAGATGTCAGTTAAAGTGTCAAAATATGAATAATATATTTTATGGCTAATAATTCTAATTGTATATAAGTATACACTAAACAACGAACATAATTCCTGTCGGAGTTATCTCGTACAAAATTAAATTTAAAACAAGAAAAAAATCATGGCCGACTATCATTTTCATTCAAAAAATACGGTGCTTTAAAATATTATATTTTTTGATGTTAGATTTAATGTTTTTTTCTCTGTTATTTGGAGCTATTTTGTTGATTTGTAATATTTTATGTTTTCCGTTTGACACGAAATGATTTAAAGATAAAAAAAACAAAAAAAATCTTTCAGCAATGTTTGGTACAATATACATACTTTGATCATGCTGCCTCTTTCGGTAAACATAGGTAACCACATACTTTGATCGTGCTGCTTCTTGCGAAAAATACGGTATACTAAATACTTTGATAGTGACGCCTCTTTCGGAAAACATGATCTGTTAAACAAATTTATGGTCAGTAATCATATATCTTTTTGTAATAGAGCAAGTATTACAATTTATTTTTCAATAATTTTTAATCAAATAGCATGGTTAACATCATTTAAATTCTCACACAATCAGGAATAGATCTGGTGGTATTGCTGTATTTGTAAGGTCAACCTTGAACTATATCAGGTCTAAAATAAATTTTTAAAATAAATTTTAAATTTTTCATCCGCTGATGTTATGAAAAAGCCGTTCATCTATAGACAATGCTAAATACTGTTTCATTTTGATATATATATATATATATATATATATATATATATATATATATATATATATATATATATATATATATATATATATATATATATCAAAAGCCTATATATGTATATATAGGCTTCATTCCTCAACAGCTGATTCCTTTTTGACTGAATTAAATGATTTTTTAAATGGAGATAAAACAAAGCATAAAATTGTCTTAGGAGACATAAATATCGATTTATTGAATGATTCGCGAAACAGATTCTCTAAAGATTACCAATAGCCTTAACAGAACGGATAAGTTTAAAGAGATTTATGGTTCTCAATGGTGGTGATGATTATGGTCACGATAATAGATGCAGGATTTAAGGAGGATTTTAGTTTTTTGAGTTAATCAAAAACTATTGTATAAGTGGATTCCAACTTATTTGGAAGAAGATCAATTACTAGAGGAATCGATTTCATTTCTAATATTGCATGGATAGTCAAACTGTCAACAGTTGATGGAAAGTCAACTGATAAAATAATAGTGGAACAACCTTGTAAGTTCCATCAACGAACCACTCAAATGCATTTTGTAAACAATCTAAATTGCGATTCATTGTAAAAATTAAAATTCGATTTTGAATAGGGCCAGAATCGAAAAATAAAAACTAATAACCGCGTTTAGTTAATTTAAACATATCAGGAATAACCATATCTTGTCTAGATAAAGGCAAAGGAATCTTACAGTCACGAATATTTTGAACTGTTCTACTCATCGAACTGGTTGAAGGCATGCAAGAAGCAACTGCTAAGGGAATTGTTACAGAATTAAGGGATAGGATTTCTCGGGAATTGTGTTCGATGAATTGTTGCTCGATGTATTGCACTTTCATAGAATTGTTTTTCGTAGGATTTTTTGGTTACCGGTAGAAATACCGGTTTAACTAAAAGTTTGGAATTCTTCACCTTTAAGACGTATTTTGTTAAATTGTCATATTTTTTTTTTTTTTTTTTTGAGATGTAAGTAAAGTGGCTAAATGTTTAAAATTAGTTTTAATATCATCGTAATTTTTCATAAAATATAATGATGCTACTATTTCTTTAATAAATTTTGACACTTTGGAATTTAAAGCATAATATTGATTTATACCACATAAAATATTTTTCAATAAATGAGAATAGCATAAATGAATTTTAACATATTTTTCAGAAAATGAGGGAGTATTATGCAAATATTATACAATGTTTAAGTTATTAAATGAATCTAATACTGAATTATTTTGTGCAAAGCTGAAATCTGTGACTATCGTATCGAAAACTGGCCAATTTGATGTATGCTGACAGATAAAATTTTTAAAATTCTGAGTCAATCCCTATCGCCTCAAAATTATAACTTGCGCTTACTAAATCTGTTAACGGAAAATGATCTGTTGTTTCATTTTCATATAGGTTAATAGGAATAAATAAAGGGTTATAAAACATTTTATTGCAGTCGTCATTTGGTGACCGAATTAGACCACCAGTTTCGTCTATATATCCTGTTACCTTAAAACTTCGATTTTGTCGACAAGCTTGTAACACTTCTTATTGCATTTTGCTATATGATACCGTGTAAAATGGAACTATTGATAATCTTTGTAAAAATTGTGTAGAAGGATTTTGCGTTTGTTTTTTTATTTCAACTAAAATATCAGTTAAATCATCTGGATGGTTATCTTGGCCTCTTAAAGGTTCCGATTTTATCTTCCTTAAAACATCTGCTGTTTTTTGAGTTTGTAGCGACTTCGCTACACAAACACAAAACAATTATTCAGATATTTCGTCCACGTTCATATAATTCGCTTACGCTACATGTACTCTGTGCATAAATATATATAGAGCGTAAAGTAGCATTTACACATAGCACTCGGTCGCCATGGCCTGATGAGATGACAATTAATTTTTAACTAAATTCCTCATCAGATCGAAACTGAGCTTTGCTTTGCACAACATCCAAATTCTGAATAATTACAAAATAATGACGTCACCGCCGTCATTATATATACATCTAGTTTTTGTCTTAACTCTCGTATGTTTTTAGCATCGTATATTACCATTTTATTTGAGCTGGAGTCTGGTATGACCGCAATAATATATAATACGAAGGATTTTTCATGAATTAAACCATTTGCCACTTCATGGTAAAAATTTATTCTAAATTCGTTACTTGACTTTGCTTTTTTCCGGACGATAATGTGTTCTATGTATCTCTACACTACACAATTGAGTTGCAAATTCTTCCTGTAGCAATTTTTTAAATATGTCCCAATTATTAATTGTTGGGCTTGCTTCTACCAGCTTTGCCGCACCTGGAAAAAGCTTACGTAAATACACATATTTTTGTGTCACTTCATTTAGTCGTGATCGCAATTCAACGTTTCCTTTTCGACTGATTTTGTATCTCTTGTTTTTGCTTTAAATCCAGTGTCGGTGTTAATTTGACCACAATCGTTCCACATACATTTGCATAAATTATTTAGGATTAAAAAATCAGACAAGGGGTTACAAAATTACGAACATGGATAAATTATGCAATAAAACACGTAATAGTGGTTTGATTTTGATAAGTACTTTTACTTCAAGCTTATCAGATATAGCCGTGCCATGCAGATTACTTTTGGATTCTGGTTCCCAGATCAACTTTATTACCGAATTTTGTGCAACGTCTATGACTCAAAAAAATAAATAAAAAATGCACGAGCTGCTATTAGTGGGCTAGGCCAAACTGGATACGACACATCAAAGGGTTTGGTGACAATTTATATCAAACCAGAACTGAATCCCGAATTCTTCATCGAAGCGCTTGTAACCGCAAAAATTACAAGCCAACTGCCATCACAAAACATGAAAATCCATTTCAATTCGAGATCAGGAAACAAACTAGCTGTTCCGCTATTCAATTTCAAGGGAACCACAGATATTCTTATTGGAACGCATTTTTTTTTCTTGCTATGTCTCGCAGATTCGAGATTGGCTGACCTACACATAACGAACTGCTCTATCAGAAGCAATTCGTCCTTTTGATCCGTTTTGTACAACAGCTTTGGACACATAACTTGAGTTGGGATGAACCACTTCTGCGGGACAAACCTCTAGTGTAGGAGAGGATAAAGCAAAAGCTAAACCCAATTAATACCATTTTTATTCTCAGTTTCTTGGCTACAACTAGCAGTTTTAATGTTTAACGCAATTGATGAAAGTGATCAAGAGATAAACAACTACAGCCATAAGACAAACATATGCCTGAAAAGACTCCCAAATTATGATGAACTGGCTGCAAAATACTTCTAGATGGTGGAGTACCTTCGTAGGGAACCGCTTGGCTGATATCCTATCCAGTTTGTCCTGTAAAACTTTATACACTTTCCGTCTACGGAAAATCCGGCAGATGCTCTTCTCGTGGCTTATCACCACATGAATTTATAGAAATGACTTTTATTTCAGTCTATTTGTTTCGAACATGACATAGTTCTAGACTATGTCATGTTTGAAACAAATGGACTAGACTTGGAAGGGAAGGACAAGTAGATAGAATCTTGTGTAGCCTAGCTGCATCAGAAAACTCTTGCATGTTATCACAGGAAAATCTCCAAGCTTTGCTGTAGGAACTTCTTAATTCGTATTTATATGATTTGAGGACATCCCTATCGCCTCAAAATTATAACTTGCGCTTACTAAATCTGTTAACGGAAAATGATCTGTTGTTTCATTTTCATATAGGTTAATAGGAATAAATAAAGGGTTATAAAACATTTTATTGCAGTCGTCATTTGGTGACCGAATTAGACCACCAGTTTCGTCTATATATCCTGTTACCTTAAAACTTCGATTTTGTCGACAAGCTTGTAACACTTCTTATTGCATTTTGCTATATGATACCGTGTAAAATGGAACTATTGATAATCTTTGTAAAAATTGTGTAGAAGGATTTTGCGTTTGTTTTTTTATTTCAACTAAAATATCAGTTAAATCATCTGGATGGTTATCTTGGCCTCTTAAAGGTTCCGATTTTATCTTCCTTAAAACATCTGCTGTTTTTTGAGTTTGTAGCGACTTCGCTACACAAACACAAAACAATTATTCAGATATTTCGTCCACGTTCATATAATTCGCTTACGCTACATGTACTCTGTGCATAAATATATATAGAGCGTAAAGTAGCATTTACACATAGCACTCGGTCGGCATGGCCTGATGAGATGACAATTAATTTTTAACTAAATTCCTCATCAGATCGAAACTGAGCTTTTCTTTGCTGAATAATTCTGAATAATTACAAAATAATGACGTCACCGCCGTCATTATATATACATCTAGTTTTTGTCTTAACTCTCGTATGTTTTTAGCATCGTATATTACCATTTTATTTAAGCTGGAGTATGGTATTCCCGCAATAATATATAATACGAGGGATTTTTCATGAATTAAACCATTTGCCACTTCATGGTAAAAATTTATTCTAAATTCGTTACTTGACTTTGCTTTTTTCCGGACGACAATGTTTTCTATGTATCTCTACACTACACAGTTGAGCTGCAAATTCTCCCTGTAGCAATTTTTTAAATATGTCCCAATTATTAATTGTTGGGCTTGCTTCTATCAGCTTTGCTGCACCTGGAAAAAGCTTACGTAAATACACATATTTTTGTGTCACTTCATTTAGACGTGATCGCAATCCAACGTTTCCTTTTCGACTGATTTTGTATCTCTTGTTTTTGCTTTAAATCCAGTGTCGGTGTTAATTTGACAACAATCGTTCCACATACATTTGCATAAATTATTTAGGATTAAAAAATCAGACAAGGGGTTACAAAATTACGTGGTTCGATTTTGATAAGTGATACTTTTACTTTAAGCTTATCAGATATAGCCGTGCCATACAGATTACTTTTGGATTCTGGTTCCCAGATCAACTTTATTACCGAATTTTGTGCAACGTCTATGACTCAAAAAAATAAATAAAAAATGCACGAGCTGCTATTAGTGGGCTAGGCCAAACTGGATACGACACATCAAAGGGTTTGGTGACAATTTATATCAAACCAGAACTGAATCCCGAATTCTTCATCGAAGCGCTTGTAACCGCAAAAATTACAAGCCAACTGCCATCACAAAACATGAAAATCCATTTCAATTCGAGATCAGGAAACAAACTAGCTGTTCCGCTATTCAATTTCAAGGGAACCACAGATATTCTTATTGGAACGCATTTTTTTTTCTTGCTATGTCTCGCAGATTCGAGATTGGCTGACCTACACATAACGAACTGCTCTATCAGAAGCAATTCGTCCTTTTGATCCGTTTTGTACAACAGCTTTGGACACATAACTTGAGTTGGGATGAACCACTTCTGCGGGACAAACCTCTAGTGTAGGAGAGGATAAAGCAAAAGCTAAACCCAATTAATACCATTTTTATTCTCAGTTTCTTGGCTACAACTAGCAGTTTTAATGTTTAACGCAATTGATGAAAGTGATCAAGAGATAAACAACTACAGCCATAAGACAAACATATGCCTGAAAAGACTCCCAAATTATGATGAACTGGCTGCAAAATACTTCTAGATGGTGGAGTACCTTCGTAGGGAACCGCTTGGCTGATATCCTATCCAGTTTGTCCTGTAAAACTTTATACACTTTCCGTCTACGGAAAATCCGGCAGATGCTCTTCTCGTGGCTTATCACCACATGAATTTATAGAAATGACTTTTATTTCAGTCCATTTGTTTCGAACATGACATAGTTCCAGACTACTTTTAAAAATCACTTCAACCCAAGGAACCATTGAGTCAATGGTTTGTTGGTTGTCAGCAGAACATATAATAATGCCATCTGGACCTGCTGACTTAAAAGGTTTAAAACTGTTTACTGACAAGTTGTCCCTCCTGTTGTTAATTTTCCCAGCGAGACCCGTAGCCCTATTTGTTTTAGGTGGAACAGTCGGAGATTCGGAGCATCCTGGGAAATGAGTTTCCAGTAAGAGGCCTAGAGATTCCACCCCCATTGTATTCCAGATACCATCCGGTCGATGTAGATAACTTGGAAGGGAAGCACAAGTAGATAGAATCTTGTGTAGCCTAGCTGCATCAGAAAACTCTTGCATGTTATCACAGGAAAATCTTCAAGCTTTGCTGTAGGAACTTCTTAATTCGTATTTATATGATTTGAGGACATCCTTATAGGAGTGCCAGTCTACGCCAGTCTTTGTTTTCTACCACCATGGTGGACGAGATTTGCCTTTAGGCCTGCTAGTAGGACACGAGCCTAAGATAGCTTCATTGAAAACATTGGACACCCTGTCGGCCAAGGCAGCCAATTCCTGTGTTGATTCAAGAGATTTAGGGACCCATTCTGTCAAGGAGTTACCTAGAACTAATTCCCCAGTTGGTCTTACTTTCATTCCTAAAGGTTGGAGTTTTAGAATATTTCATAGCAATGATCAGAAAAGGAATGTTCTTCGGACACTTTCCAATCAATTAATTTATTTGACATGAAGTTTGGAACAAGGGTAATGTCCAAAACTTCCTGTCTATTACTAGTTATAAAAGTAGGCTTACAGCCTATATTACAGATAGAAAGGTTATTATTTAGAATGTAATCAAGGAGTGACTTACTTCTCTCGTTCGAATCGGTGCTTCCAGATCGTGAGGTGTGAATTTGTGTCGCATCCGATGCCGATTCCGATCTTACGTACCTGAGCATTCGTAATTAAGCTGCGCATATTATCCGGAGGAAGGATTAGTACGCTGAGACGAGCCAGAGGTTCTGATTGTTGACCTAAATGCTAGCTGCTACCACATCTGCATCGCTATAACTGGCAAGCAGAACAATTTTTAGTTTTTTCTTTGCAAGAGTGCACGAACAAATCCTACCTTCAACCTGCAAAAACAGTAATTTATAGTTACCAGCCCTAAGTCTAAGAACCCGATTCATATTGAACCATGGTGCTTTGAGCATGAGCGCAGCTGACGCTGTTTACAGTGATATCGATTGACTTGTATTAGCTTTGGTATCTTGCTGCTTAAAGATCAATCGACACCACAGTAATATCGGATCCTTCTGAATCCGAGGTCGTGGAAAGATTGCAGAGTTCATCCATTGATACTGATAGCTCGTTGATCAGATTTGACTCTTTTGCTTCTTTCGTTTCTATAGTTGGAGGCTGCTCATCTAAAGGACACACATCCTCAGCAGAGGTTCCGAGTAAAGCGGAAGTTCCCCCCAACTGATTCTGAGGCCCCTGATTTAGCAGCCCCAACCTTCTTATAAACTTTCAGCGTGACAGTGTCAAAACCATAGCTAATTAAGCCATTTGTCTTAGCACTGCCAGTTATTCGTTGTTAGTTATGATTATAACCGACATATAATTATTTCGGCAACTCAGGATTACTCATCCTAATCAGCTCCATGATCGTCTTTGGATCTTTTGGTCTACAAGGTATACCTTCAGGCCAAACTTCCGCTAGGCTACTGAACACCTTTTCATATAAGTACAAAGACCTTTGGTTGACAATAGCTGTCAACTTGACATGGTTCCTGTACCAACCACAGTCCCGACATCTACGGATAGCTCCATAATTTTCCCGCATTATTTTTAGGAAGGAGGCAAGAGCCTTTTCCTCTACCGTTTTAGTAGCCGTTTTACTACCGTTTTAGTAGCCCACTCTAGTGTGTCTCTGTTCTTATCCGTTCTATCCACCAACGGAATTGTTTCTAACTTTTCTAGGGCTTTCCATGTTTTTCTTTTAGCATTATAGGTTAGTTTAAAGGGACCTGGATTAACGATGCACGTGTCCCCTTTAACCTTGGTGAGAGAAGGCCTGCAGACCAGGATCTCTAATTTTGGAGTTTCCGGCATTTTAAGAGTGCCTGCCTCTATATTATTATTTTTAGCTTTCATTAAAGTCCCACGAGTAGCGGAGAAAGGAATATTCTTCCTTGCAGAGATCCGAAATGCAAGGAAAGGCTAAATAAAACTGCAGGTCGTCTGGTATCTAAAAGCTCCGGTCGAGACTGGGTTATTTAAAAGGGCCCTCATTCAGATTGATTATCACCACTTGGAGATATATTGCATACCTTTAGCATAGAGACCAATATATCATCCTCTTTGCTTAATTAGATTATTATTTAGTAAATTTTCTGTAATTTTAAGGAGGATGTATTCGTATTGTATGACCCATCATCAATTTATAATTAATTAATTAATTTAAATAATTTAATTAATATAATTAATTTAATAAAAAATTAATAACCACATTTCTTTGAATTAAACAATTAAACGAGAAAAAAAAAACAAAAAAAAATAATGATTACAAATTGATTACAAATCTCCATACATAGCCAGTGTAGCCATGTCTGAAACAAAATTAAATTATTATTTTAATTGTCTTGAGAGACGACGGTTTTTATGTAACGTATATACAAATGCGAGTAGACAGAGTCGATAGTTGTTTCGAGTTTTAGCGTGGGCGATGACAATTTTTTCAAAAAAAAAAAAAAAAAAAAAAGCCACTTGTTAATAAAATACAGATTTATAGTAAAAGATAAAATTTAATTTAATTGCATTTTTTTTTCTGTTAAATTATAATAATTTATTAAGTTTATTGAATTAAAATGACAAACCTGTCAAATAAGATAATCAAAAATGTCAACATTTTGTTGTGTAAATATATTGACGAAATATACGTCGTATATTGAAATTTAATATGTGTACGTATTACGTACATGGACATGGCGTTAAAAACTCCATTAATTTTTTTTTTTTTTTTTTTTTTAATTTAAGTGTTAATTATTTTCCAATATTTGTTTCTTTGGTACATAATATTCAACAATTTAATTTACCTTGAAGTGTTGTTTGACATCAAGTTATTATTATTATATATTTTTTATTTAAATTTTAATTTTAAATCAGTTAGTAGCTTGATCTGTTATACAATTTTTTTTATTGATTCACGAACCGCGAATTGTGATTTCAAAATCGAAATTATAGGGCGATATAGTAATAAATAACGTAAACTGGAGCACTATCGCCTACTGGAGTAGATTCAAGATGGCAAATCATTAAATGAGATTGGCAATATATTAACTTAACTTCATATGTAATTTTTAATATTATTTGTATCATTTAGAACGCCGAAACAAGTAATAGTCTTGCAGGAAATTGAACCATGGCGGCGAATAGTTAGTAAATTTTTGTTGGGGTAGGGAAAGGACAGGTATGTCAGTAATGACAGAATTGGTCCGGTTTCCCGGTAGCCAATATTCGATCTACTGTTAGCATAAGACAATCACAATTTAACTGAACTGCTCTGCATTCTAGAATCTCTTGTCAGCAACTCCACTGTGTCACCATTCATCTGTTATCTGCAATTGTTCCCTAAAAACAGAATCTATTAATTAACTAATTGCTTTTAGCCGTAGACTGTAATAAATTGAATTAATTTTTAATCTGAAATTACAAATTAATTATAATATAATAATATAGTAATATAAGAATATAATAATATAATAATATAATAATATAATAATATAATAATATAATAATATAATAATATAATAATATAATAATATAATAATATAATAATATAATAATATAATAATATAATAATATAATAATATAATAATATAATAAAATAATAATATAATAATATAATAATATAATAATATAATAATATAATAATATAATAATATAATAATATAATAATATAATAATATAATAATATAATAATATAATAATATAATAATATAATAATATAATAATATAATAATATAATAATATAATAATATAATAATATAATAATATAATAATATAATAATATAATAATATAATAATATAATAATATAATAATATAATAATATAATAATATAATAATATAATAATATAATAATATAATAATATAATAATATAATAATATAATAATATAATAATATAATAATATAATAATATAATAATATAATAATATAATAATATAATAATATAATAATATAATAATATAATAATATAATAATATAATAATATAATAATATAATAATATAATAATATAATAATATAATAATATAATAATATAATAATATAATAATATAATAATATAATAATATAATAATATAATAATATAATAATATAATAATATAATAATATAATAATATAATAATATAATAATATAATAATATAATAATATAATAATATAATAATATAATAATATAATAATATAATAATATAATAATATAATAATATAATAATATAATAATATAATAATATAATAATATAATAATATAATAATATAATAATATAATAATATAATAATATAATAATATAATAATATAATAATATAATAATATAATAATATAATAATATAATAATATAATAATATAATAATATAATAATATAATAATATAATATGATAATATGATAATATGATAATAATATAATAATATAATAATATAATATGATAATAATATAATATGATAATAATATAATATGATAATAATATAATATGATAATAATATAATAATATAATAATATAATAATATAATAATATAATAATATAATAATATAATAATATAATAATATAATAATATAATAATATAATAATATAATAATATAATAATATAATAATATAATAATATAATAATATAATAATATAATAATATAATAATATAATAATATAATAATATAATAATATAATAATATAATAATATAATAATATAATAATATAATAATATAATAATATAATAATATAATAATATAATAATATAATAATATAATAATATAATAATATAATAATATAATAATATAATAATATAATAATATAATAATATAATAATATAATAATATAATATGATAATATGATAATATGATAATATGATAATAATATAATAATATAATAATATAATATGATAATAATATAATATGATAATAATATAATATGATAATAATATAATAATATAATAATATAATAATATAATAATATAATAATATAATAATATAATAATATAATAATATAATAATATAATAATATAATAATATAATAATATAATAATATAATAATATAATAATATAATAATATAATAATATAATAATATAATAATATAATAATATAATAATATAATAATATAATAATATAATAATATAATAATATAATAATATAATAATATAATAATATAATAATATAATAATATAATAATATAATAATATAATAATATAATAATATAATAATATAATAATATAATAATATAATAATATAATAATATAATAATATAATAATATAATAATATAATAATATAATAATATAATAATATAATAATATAATAATATAATAATATAATAATATAATAATATAATAATATAATAATATAATAATATAATAATATAATAATATAATAATATAATAATATAATAATATAATAATATAATAATATAATAATATAATAATATAATAATATAATAATATAATAATATAATAATATAATAATATAATAATATAATAATATAATAATATAATAATATAATAATATAATAATATAATAATATAATAATATAATAATATAATAATATAATAATATAATAATATAATAATATAATAATATAATAATATAATAATATAATAATATAATAATATAATAATATAATAATATAATAATATAATAATATAATAATATAATAATATAATAATATAATAATATAATAATATAATAATATAATAATATAATAATATAATAATATAATAATATAATAATATAATAATATAATAATATAATAATATAATAATATAATAATATAATAATATAATAATATAATAATATAATAATATAATAATATAATAATATAATAATATAATAATATAATAATATAATAATATAATAATATAATAATATAATAATATAATAATATAATAATATAATAATATAATAATATAATAATATAATAATATAATAATATAATAATATAATAATATAATAATATAATAATATAATAATATAATAATATAATAATATAATATGATAATATGATAATATGATAATATGATAATAATATAATAATATAATAATATAATATGATAATAATATAATATGATAATAATATAATATGATAATAATATAATATGATAATAATATAATAATATAATAATATAATAATATAATAATATAATAATATAATAATATAATAATATAATAATATAATAATATAATAATATAATAATATAATAATATAATAATATAATAATATAATAATATAATAATATAATAATATAATAATATAATAATATAATAATATAATAATATAATAATATAATAATATAATAATATAATAATATAATAATATAATAATATAATAATATAATAATATAATAATATAATAATATAATAATATAATAATATAATAATATAATAATATAATAATATAATAATATAATAATATAATAATATAATAATATAATAATATAATAATATAATAATATAATAATATAATAATATAATAATATAATAATATAATAATATAATAATATAATAATATAATAATATAATAATATAATAATATAATAATATAATAATATAATAATATAATAATATAATAATATAATAATATAATAATATAATAATATAATAATATAATAATATAATAATATAATAATATAATAATATAATAATATAATAATATAATAATATAATAATATAATAATATAATAATATAATAATATAATAATATAATAATATAATAATATAATAATATAATAATATAATAATATAATAATATAATAATATAATAATATAATAATATAATAATATAATAATATAATAATATAATAATATAATAATATAATAATATAATAATATAATAATATAATAATATAATAATATAATAATATAATAATATAATAATATAATAATATAATAATATAATAATATAATAATATAATAATATAATAATATAATAATATAATAATATAATAATATAATAATATAATAATATAATAATATAATAATATAATAATATAATAATATAATAATATAATAATATAATAATATAATAATATAATAATATAATAATATAATAATATAATAATATAATAATATAATAATATAATAATATAATAATATAATAATATAATAATATAATAATATAATAATATAATAATATAATAATATAATAATATAATAATATAATAATATAATAATATAATAATATAATAATATAATAATATAATAATATAATAATATAATAATATAATAATATAATAATATAATAATATAATAATATAATAATATAATAATATAATAATATAATAATATAATAATATAATAATATAATAATATAATAATATAATAATATAATAATATAATAATATAATAATATAATAATATAATAATATAATAATATAATAATATAATAATATAATAATATAATAATATAATAATATAATAATATAATAATATAATAATATAATAATATAATAATATAATAATATAATAATATAATAATATAATAATATAATAATATAATAATATAATAATATAATAATATAATAATATAATAATATAATAATATAATAATATAATAATATAATAATATAATAATATAATAATATAATAATATAATAATATAATAATATAATAATATAATAATATAATAATATAATAATATAATAATATAATAATATAATAATATAATAATATAATAATATAATAATATAATAATATAATAATATAATAATATAATAATATAATAATATAATAATATAATAATATAATAATATAATAATATAATAATATAATAATATAATAATATAATAATATAATAATATAATAATATAATAATATAATAATATAATAATATAATAATATAATAATATAATAATATAATAATATAATAATATAATAATATAATAATATAATAATATAATAATATAATAATATAATAATATAATAATATAATAATATAATAATATAATAATATAATAATATAATAATATAATAATATAATAATATAATAATATAATAATATAATAATATAATAATATAATAATATAATAATATAATAATATAATAATATAATAATATAATAATATAATAATATAATAATATAATAATATAATAATATAATAATATAATAATATAATAATATAATAATATAATAATATAATAATATAATAATATAATAATATAATAATATAATAATATAATAATATAATAATATAATAATATAATAATATAATAATATAATAATATAATAATATAATACACATGAGACGTTCTTGCACTACAAGAGCTTAGATGGTCCACCAATGGCTACACTCTTCATTACAGCGGCCATCAGAATGGAGGGGAATTTGAAGTTTGTTTCCTTATTCATTAGCGCACGAAGCATCATATCATTGACTTCCGCCCTATCAACATGCGGATATGCACGGTCAGGCTCCGCACTAAGAAATTCAACATCACGATCGTTAATGTACATGCACCCACCGAAGATAAATCTGATGACATCAAAGATCTCTTATTTGTCGAGCTGGAGGAAGTCATCAATAACATACCGCACCACGACATTAAAATCATCGCGACTTTAACGCAAAAATGGGTAGGAGTGCAGAAAATACATCGTACATCTGTCCTAACAACCTGCATCTAACTAGTAACAACAACGGCCAACGCGTCACCGACCTGGAAACAAGGTACAATTAGTTGTATCAAGTACGTTTTTCCCACAAAAGAGAATCCACAAAGTAACGTGGAGATCGAATGATGGAAGAAAGGAAAACCAAGTCGATCACGCCATGGTGTCTAAGAGACACTCCACCAGCATATCCGACGTCAGATCTTACAGAGGTGCAGACATGGACAGCGATCATGTGCTTGTTATATTTAAGTATAAGTGCAAACTGTCATCTACGTTCAACAGACAAGCACAAAAGACCGTTCGATGGAATATCGATGCTTTAAAAGATCAACGTCACTGCAGAGTTACCAATCAGCTGTCACTAATTATTTAAACCAGCCCAATAACAACGAAGAAGCTCCTCATAACTTCCAGGAGCATGGCTTAAGAAATTAAGTGATTTGACACCAAACTTAGATTTAGATAAGCAGATCGTTAAACCGTAATCTGATAAACGCTTGAATAATATTTTAAATAATATTTTAAGCAATGTGTTCTTCGGATGTTTTACTTGCAACGAAAATATCATCAACGTAAGCAAAATGAAAAGGTAAACATTTTGTTACTTCGTCAAGAAATCGTTGGAATGTTTGACCTGCGTTTCTCAGACCAAAGGTCATGCGACAGAAATCAAACATTCCAAAGGGTGTGGTTATTGCAGTTTTATATTCATCCTCTTGTGCGACCGGAATTTGGTGATAAGCACGACAAAGATCAATTTTTTAAAAAAAATAATTAAAACAATTAAATAAACAACAAAAAATTGATCAAAAAAATAAATATTAGAATATTAAAAAAATAAATAAAAATCTGGATCAAAAATAAAACGGCGTTCCATTCTTGTGAGTCTCTGATTTGCACAGCCAAGTGATTCCCCTAAGGGAAGTAGGGGCATTTTAAATGCTAGCTTCATTATGAATTGGCCTTAAGGATCCTTCTTCAGATTATGTTTGAAGTGATTCTCGCAAAATGTTTCTTCTTCTGTAAGCAAGACTTCCTGTCTGTCAATGTCGACTATTTCGTCTTGGTTGATGAGTTTATAAAATAAAAATGACTTCATTCTTCTGTAAAGGATTGGTTGATCCCGAATATTTTATTTTAATACAGTATTCAAACTGATACTAAGAGCTTTAGATAAAAGTAGCACTCATCAAAATCAGACGATTGTTACGTGACTTATTGGCTAATTTATTCGTAATTTTGTGGACTAACTCTTTAAAAGCGCTTTAAGCCGAGTTTTTAAGCCCAGAATTTTATTAATTCGTGTAGCATAATTTGTTGCTGAAAATTTCCTCCTTTATAAGTTATATCATCACTAATATATATTTTTTGCACTTTTTGTTGCTGTTGCCGCGAGTACATCAACGGTAGATCATTTTACTAAAGATGGACAAAAAATTTTCCATAAAGATAATCTTTGGTACCATAAAATAATTATTCCATTTAAAATTCCATCAAATAATAAATCCACCCTCTTATAATAATAAAAGAAAAACATTTTTACGTGATAATTTTTCATAATTAAAAATTTTCTCATCTTATTTTCGTACTTGAAGTGAAAAAAATCCAATTCTCAAGTAAATTTATTATAAAACCCCCTTCACACGAAATACGATAGCATAATTTTATATTTTATGTCTGAATTAAAAAATTGCGTGCGCAAAATTTTTGGAAATAATTCTTTCATAACTTTCGTCTTCTACAGCTTAATTCATAAAGTTTTTCCTACAATTTACAAAGTAATAACTTAAAAAAATGATCTTGTTGGATATCCTAATAATGAGGTGAAAATATACAACAATACATAAAAATTGGTTGATTCTGATTTCTATATACATCCGCCCTTTATACATCGGTTTATTTGGCTGCTAGTCTTCGAAGTGTTGTAAATTTATTTTATGTGTTCGATTGCGAAACATTTTGTAATATATTTTATTGGACATTGCCCTCTTCAATAATACTTATGGAAACCCACATCTTTATAGCATTGCAATTTGATACCTTTTGTATTTGTTTTATGTGTTATAGAGCGATAATCGATTGGCTGCAGTAAATTGATGTAAGAAAATTTATTGGTGCACATATTTCAGATTTACGATTGTCTTTTGCAAATAAAAATATTTAAAGCAGGCTTATTTTAAAAGGGAATATATACCAAAGGGTATCAATGGGGTTTGAACTGACAAATGAAATATTTGTACATTGTTCAAAAGATGTTAAAGGGAAAAATTAAATTCAAGAATTTTAAAAGTTAAAAAAATAAGAAATTAAAATTGTAAATAGTGGGTGAATGCCTATAAAACTATTAAAAAGTGTAAAATTTATTGAATCGTAGTTTCAAAAAAAAAAAAATAAGTCATTTCACTGTTAATTTTTTTGATTGGCTTACCAAGTTTCTATCAATTTGATTTTCTTTTAATTACAAAGATACGTTTTGTCTGTTTAACGGTTATTTGGTTTAATTTTCATACTAAATAGTTTTTTGTAATTTATAAACATTTTAGAAGTTTGTGTGTGGTATATAAATTAAATTTACGCCGATTACATGACGTATTTGTCATAAAACGGTTAATTCAATTGATTTGTAATGTTAATCAATTTTTTCAAAATCTAATTTGTATTAATTTTAAAGTTTTGTCTTTTAATAAATTTTAGCAGCAATTTTACGTGACATAATAATTTTGTAATTTACAGCGGTTAAATTACGGCTTGGTGAAATTAGTTCATTAATCGATTTTGTTCGAATTTCAGTAAAAATGTAAGAATTTTGTATGTGTTAGAAAATTTAAACACGTTGTTGATGTTGGAAACAGAACACTCCCACTGAGTCCTATTTTTTCTCGATGTTGTTGATGTTTGTACTTCGGAAGTCTTTTTGTTAATGCATCAGCAATCATCTGATCTGTCCCGATTGGATTTATTGTGATAACAGATGCTTCTACTTTCTCTTTTATAAAATGATGTCTGACATCGATGGGTTTCGTATAAGGATGATAGAAATCTATCTTTGAAAGATTTATTGCCCTGTGACTGTCACCGAAGATCGGAATCGCAGTCGGTCTGCTGAGTTCTACGTCCAATTTTCGAAGACATGCTTCTCTACCGCCTTTGAGAAAAAGTCTGTTTAACTAAATCCAGTAATGTTTTCCAATTCTGATTTTCGATAATCCAGCTTCGCATTTACTGTGCCTTTCAAATAACGGATAATCCATTTTACTGCAACCCAATGTTGATTCTGGGATTATAGAAAAAAAGACTCACCAAATTTACTGCGTATAGGCAATATTAGGTCGCTTAACCTGAGCTGCATGCAAAGGGCTGCCTACATACTGAATAAATTCTAGAATTTAATCTTGTTGATCCAGCAATAAAATCCCTTTTCCAGATCCTTTGTAATTCAGAATCCCAAAATGCTGCTTTGTTGGTACTTAAAATCATAAGTTATTGACATAGACCGCAACAAACAACTTGGAATTTTCGTCGATTATACGAAAGATCCACCTTTAGATCGTGCATATCTTTACCAACACCTTGTCCAACTTTTGGTTCCAGACACGGACGTGTTGTTTTAACTCATAAAGTACCTTGTTCAATTTACAAACATTCCCTGTTCCATCCGCGAATCTTTCTCATTGTAACGAGATTATACTTCACTACTACTGGATATGTTTCATAATAATCCAGACCTTCACGCTGGGAACAACCTTTTACCACGAGCCGTGCTTTGAATTGAACTGAGCCATCTATTTTTAATTTGGTTTTAAACACTCGTTTTGACTTTAGAACTTCGCCTTTACTCGGTAGATTGCACATAGTTCATGTTTCGTTTGCCATAATTGCACTGCAACTCAATGCTTCTTCAACATTAAGCGGATCATTCGTCAATCACTCAATTGACGAATAAACGAAATCTTTTTTCCTGTTTGATTTTGGTGTCCTTGCTAAACACCGACTTTCACTATTCTGAATTACTGCAATGCCTGGACAATATTCGCAATGCCTAAACAGTAATTTAATTTTTCACCACTGAAACATTCATCGACAATTGTAAGAAAATACGTTTTGAATGAATCTCTGATGAATCAGATACGACCGGAGTGGCATCCCTAACCACTGATTGTTCATTATGTAACATTTAGAAAAATTGGACATCTACATTGTTGATAAATATTTACAGGACTCATCAAAAATACAATCACGGGGAGAAAACCTCATCATTTGCTGAATTGTACACACGATACCCTTTTTGACTTTCACAATACCCAATCATCATGCATTGTTGTGGTATTGGATCGAGCTTTTTCCGCTTTTTTCACTTTTTGTTTTGGCACATATACCATAGTCTTTTTCTTCCTTACTACACCGTCTCTGGTATTCGTCCTGATAAGACCTTTGTCGGTGAAAGGTTGATTAAATATACAGCAGTATTCACCGCTTCAACCCAAAAACGTTTCGATAAACCAGAACACGCCTCGTTTTTTCGAAAATTATACGATTCTTGCGATCAAACAATCCGTTCTGTTGTGGGTTATGTGGAATTGTCGCCTGGTGTTGAATCCCTCAACTCTGAAGAAAACTCTGGGATTCTGTTTTACAAAACTCTCCACCGTTGTCTGTTTGCAGCATATTTAGTTTTTCTCCATGGGCCCGCACAAATCTGCATGAACCAACTCCAATTTATGGCTCGATGATGCCGTTGATTTGCCTTACTGTGATTTTGACTGATTTCCTTTACGACAAACGACGCAAATATTATTTTTGCCACTTGGTTCGACGATGTCTAACTGACTCTGGGGATGCTATTTTGATGAATATTCTAACAAGAAAGTTAGATAGGGACACTCACCGCGTATGTGAGACGTCCTTAAAGATACCAAAGAAATTCAAACCGTGAAAGATTTCCTAGCTCTTTTTCCTAGCCAGCGGCAATCTTAATTAAGTGTGATTTTTTTAAAGTGTATAGCTCGATCACATGATTGCAGATGACATCGACAGTACTTTCGTATGGTACTACATATATCCATAAATCCAATGATTGGTTGCTTCCATCGTCTCGCTACGGCATATAGTCTTGAGGTTCTTCTTCCGGTATAATATGGTCAACTCGCATAAACAATTGCTTAAGAATTGAGCTGGTTTGAATGTCTGACAACGGCTCACATCATCCTTGTCAATGTTGCGAAATGTTTCCTGCGGTCATCTATATGACGAGATATTCGGTTGATGTAACAATTTCAATGATTATACACTGTTGCGTGACCCTGCTGAATATCGTGTTGATGTCGGCTCGAACGTCTTGACGAATCAATTGCCACTGCTCCTCTAAGTGACCTGGTGCGAGTATTGAGAAAGGTAACTAATACCGATCAGACCCTATCCTCATATGTTCGATAAACCTGGACCTGCCCCATTTTATATTGTAGTTGGCTCTGCCTCTTTATTAAGTTGTTTATTGATGTGGCAGTGAAGTTTGAATTGCCATTCAGCTGTTCTAGAATGTTGCAGTTTAATCCAGATAGCTCCTTACAGCTTGCTTCTTATAATTTTTGACTTCATCCCAATAGCTCATGTTGTGCTGAATTATCAAAGTTAACTCCAAAGCGACAATTTTTAACTGGCCCAACTTCTCGAAATATTGCCGGTAGATTTTTCTACCAGCAATAAGAAGATGTTGCACGATTGCTATGTTTAGTCTCAGAGGTGCCAGAGTAAGCTGTGTGCCACCATGTGTTTTTATGGGTATCCTCAGTTATCCTATGCGTAATTATATTGTATTTGCTAAGTATTGCAGGTTGTTTGCTGGCGATCATCAGATTCCATTTTGGAAGAAGTCCTTTCACAGGTAGCAGGCCTTGGTCATGAATGAGTTTAATGAGGCTATATAGCTTACTGTCTTTATCTAGCATTCTATCTTTGGTTATGCATGTGATTTTTCTTTCGAACAATCCAAACCAGTGTGATAGTTGAGTCTGACCAAGCGTGAGTATTAATGTCTCCAAGTTTCATGGAGTTTTATGCGTGTCAATGATTTTTCCAATAATAAAGCCACATTTATTTTGAGGCAAGGGATTGTTATCTTCGTTTTGACTGGTGCAACTTGTGCTTCGGACACTAATAGTTGAGTCATTGTTTCACCGCTATCATGCACTACAATAAACCACTGCCGCATACGCATACCCTAAAATAACAGCAAAACCATGAAATTCCATTTTGCATCTTGACGTTATGCTGACCTATTTAGGAATTTTTAATTTTGATATTTCATGCAGGTCGTCCCTTGTAATTATATCGCATTTGGTGTTAATTTTTTTGGTATTTGTTCATTCCTGTTTTCCAAATATCCTGCATCATAATCTTGGCCATAATAATTAATGGTGATAGCCATTCTATGGGGTCAAAAAGGTTTGGTGGGCTGCTTGTTAGTTAGCTGCAGTTCGGTTATGTCAAATTCAAATACATCTTCTGCCGGGTTTTAGAGAATTTCCAATGTTTTAATGCATTCATTTAGTTCTATTTGGATGAGTCCGTTAGCTTGTTGCTCGCCAGAAATGTTTTGTATTTTAGGTGAGTTGGACGCCCATTTTCCCAAATGAAATCCACCATGTCCTTAGAGCTCTTGTAGCGCAACTTAGTAGTGCCTCCTCAAAGTTGCCCGTGCCAGTGAGTAAGTAATCCATATATAAGTCGATCATCATTATTTTAGCTGCTTTAGGATGTGTATTGGATCCTACTTTGGCTAGCTGAATATATGTTCTTACAGCTAAATACCTGTCAGCAGTAGTTCCGTATTTTATAGTTTTTAGACTTTACGCTTTTATAGACTCAGAACGCTCTTTGATTCATAATATGCGATGATAATTTTGATCGTCTGTGTTGAGCCAAACTTGGCGAAACATTTTCTCGATGCCAGCTTTCATGACAATCTTGTGGTTTTTCCACCTCAGGAGGCTAAGTTCTCTTATAGTTTTGGGCCGTTCATCATAATGTCGTTCAATAAGACATCAGTAGTTGTTTTTGACGATGCATCAAACACTTCTCACTTGGTCCTTGTTGACCGATATATTCCTGCATGAATTGTTGATATAATTGTTTGAAGCCTGGATCTTCAACGAATCTTTTCTTGATTTGTAACAGTCTGGCTGATGCTCTTCCCTTGGATTCTTAAAGCTTGACGTGATTGTCCCTAAATGAAATTTTTACTATAAATCGTCCATCAGTGTACCGCTTCAATGTTGTTTGGAATGCTTCTTTTTTTCTTCCTCCGTGCGACTTCCTTCCTCAGGAATGCTATCAACCTCTACAAATAATTTTAGTTGTTCTTTGATTCATTTGGTCGTCAACATGGTGGTTCTTCTTACTTTGTTGATATCAATCGCTTGTATGTTTTCGGATTTCTGCTACATTACTGCCAATGTCTGAAATGTTGTGATTGGTTTTTTTTTCTTCTTGATGTTTAATATATTGCCAGCCTTCAAAGAAATTAATGCAACTTGGGACCCCGAATCAATTATTGCCCCTATTGTGGTGAGTTGTCCAGTGCCTCTTGCTAATCGGACGACTGCTGTTGATAGTATCACGGAGCCCGGATTTACCTATAAGGGTTTGTTTTGCTCTCTTGTTAGTTGATGCTGTGTTAGTACCATGCAGAAGAGTGTGGTGACCTTGACATAGAAATGTACAATATGTCGTATTGTGAATGTAAACGAGTTTTTTGTTGTACTACCCTTTGGATAATGTGCTAAACGTCGTACGTAAGTAGTTATTTCGCTAACCATAATTTGTTTCTAACTAGTGTTGGCATTAGCCTGAATTTATGGCAGTCTTGAAATTGATGCCTTCCCTCTATACCAGAGAACTTTTTACTGTTATGACACGTTTTAGTGGTGTCATTGATGGTGGTGGTGTATTTACTACCTTGATGATCCTCATAGCCTCTAAAGTAATTAAAATATTCTTACTAGAAAGTTGAAAAGTTCACTAATTTGCTTAATTCCTCTCAGCTTTTCTAATGTTGTTTCGTAGAATCTAGTGGATTCAGGATTTAGTTTCTTTCCTATATTAAACATTACTAGTGCTTCGAAATAAGAGTTTATCTGTAGCTTGCTGATGTTGTGTATTATTTTGGATGCAGTATCACGCAAGGCTCGAATTACTGATGCTGCATGTAATGTTGGTAAGGCTATCAATGAGTTGAAATATTTATTTACCGATAACCTGGTGTTGTTGTACCATGCTTGCAGTATTTTCCAGGCTTTTTTGTAACTGTACGTTTAGCAATAGAAAGGAACTATTAGACCAATCATTTTGGATGGCTAAAACAAGGTTAATATCAATAGAAAATAAAATTAAAGACAACCCAACATTCAAAGGAGCTTATTTATATTTTATGAAGGAATTCAAAGATTTGTCCCACATTATATAAATAAATGAAGAATCTATTCAAGCGGGCACTGTATTCATTCCAAATCATGGGGTAATAAAATTAGACTGCACTAATACCAAATTGAAAAAATGTACCGCCAAATTTTGGTGACAGAGGAAGACCGAAAATCTCAATGTATAATGTGGAGGGATAACAAATGGTCTCAGGTATTAATGGGTAATACGAGGAGAACGTATTGGTAGGAACCGATACGGTACCAAATGCAATCAACTTAAAAAATCAATTGATGTCAACATTGTCTAGTTTAGGAATGAACCTACGCAAATAGATTTCCAATTGAAACGAATTTTTAGAAACCATCCCAGTCAATAATCGCGGAATCAATTTCAGAATGGTTGAAGACGGAGAGTCACTATAAAGGTGTATACAGTGGGATTCAAAAAAGGATGTCTTCACATACAAAATCAACCTAGAAAATTCAAAATATACAAAAAAGGGGATGCTTTTAGAAAGCAGTAAGGTATTTGACCCATTAGGCTGGTTAACAACTGTCATTTTGAAAATAAAAAGCCTATTCCAAAATATTTGGACAACACCAACCAAGTGGGACGATGAGCTGCCTCCTAGATACAGAACGGGAACTGAAGGTTATGAGTGCATGCTGGTTACTGCATAATCAAAGGTAGCCACTATTAAAGAATTAACAATCGCAAGGCTTGAGTTATGTGCTGCTGATTTATTATTAAAACTATTGACCACAACAGCAACAGTCTTACGAGTTCACAAAGATAATATAACGGCATGGACCATTTTGCTGGACTGGCTATGTGATCATTCGGCAAGGTGGACAATATTTGTCGGCAATAGAACTTCACAAATCCTGGCAACTATTGGGCGAGATCAATGGCATCATATTCCAGGATATCTGGATTCAGCTGATCTAGCATCAAGGGGCGTAGATCCGCCAAAATTGGTAAATTTAGATGTCCGGTGGAAGTGACCTGAATTCTTAACAAAAATGAATGGCCGTTACAGCAACGTAATTATGAAATTACAGACGCTCATGCAAAAATCCAAATTGACAGCATCAATGGCAGTAGAGGCGAAGAATGCAGTGTATGATGAGCTACTGACAAAGCATTCTAATTGGAACCATCTAATAATGGTAGTTGTTGTGATTTTGAGTTTCATATCAAACGCAAAAATAAAAGAGAAGAAGGAAAGAAGTTCGCGATATATTATAGTGGCCGAAATTGAAAACGCAATTAAATGGTGTTGCAAGCGTCAAGCGAGACATCTGCAGGCTGAAATTATCGAATTACAAAAGAGCAACGAACTAAGAGACGGGTTTAAATTTTTTGAAACTAATTATGAACTTTTTATTACAACCTTTTAAAGGAGCATATAATGTGGCATTTCAACCCGTCAAATGCTCCACATTTTGTTGGATTGTGGGACGGAGCGGTTAAGTCCTTTAAGACCCTGTTAAAGCAAGTGATTGCGGGCAAACTACTCTCACAGAAGAAGAGCTTCAAACGCTAGTAGTTGAGATCGAGGGATTTTTAAGTTCCAGACCGTTGACAATTTTATCAGGAGATGAATTGAATATTTTGCCACCAGCCCATTTTCTCACTGGCCATCCGCTTACATTGGTACCATAAGATGATGTCACAGATTTCCCACAAAATAAGTTATCAAGATGGCAGTTGGTACAACAAATTAAACAGGCATTCTGGAAACGATGGCACCCTGAATACTTGACACCATTGCAGTCAAGACAGAAATGGACTAAAGTGCAGGAAAACATCAACAAGTCAGCCGGTCCGGATTGTATTCCCCCAATTGTCCTAAAATATTGCTGTAAATCCTTGTCTAAGCCACTATCATATCTGTTTCACTGATCTATGTCTTCTGGCATTTTTCCTTCCATCTGGAAAACTGCTAACATACAACCTGTGCCAAAAAAGGGCAGTAAATCGGACCTTTCAAATTATCGCCCAATCGCTATCGTCTCGGTGCTTTCTAAAGTACTTGAGACTATAATCAACTTCCAGCTGATGAAATATTTGGAAGCTATAATCATCTAATTTCTGATCGTCGGTATGGATTTCGCGGAGGGCGTTCAGCAGGAGATTTAATTAATGTTGTTACTAAACAATGGAACAGAAGCATTCATCAATCTGGTGAATCTCAAGTCATTGCACTCGATATCTCAATAGCATTTGATCGCGTGTGGCACAAGGGTTTGCTGTGTAAATTGAGGGCAGTTGGTCTTCACGGTTCGTTAATTTTATGGATTGACAATTTTCTTCTTTGTCGCAAAATCCAAGTGGTGGTGGATGGTGTGACTTCCGATCAACATCTTATAAACGCTGGTGTTCTTCAGGGATCCGTCCTCTCTCCAACCCTTTTTCTAATTTTCATCAATGATCTTCTAACAGCAACTCTCAATCCAATATACTCCTATGCTGATGACAGCTCACTTTCCACCTCTTACAGTTTACCTTCTTCTTCATCGCGAAACGATGTTCTCACAGAAAGAATGGCTATGAATGACCGCCTTACGCGAGATCACAATTCCATTCTTAAATGGGGTGAAGCCAACAGAGTTGAATTTAATCCCAACAAATTTCAAACCTGTGTTTTTTCTGGCCGAACTGATGGTTATTCACCGTCTTTTCTGACTGGTGAATCCAGCTTGGCTACGTCTGACACATTTGGGATTCTCGGTTTAACTAGTTCAAAGAGAATATCTTGGGCTGAACAAATAAACAAAGCAGCGATTGGTGCAGCCAAATGTCCTGGATTTCTACGACGATGTAAATTTTACTTTGATCCATCCGAAATACTTACAATATATAAGACCTACATAAGACCCAGGTTGGAGTACAATTCTCATATTTGGCCTGGAGCACCGAAAACTCATTTAACTGCACTCGATTGGGTCCAAAACCGAGCATCTCGAATGATTGAAGACGTAAAATTATTATCTAATCTTGATGCTCTTTCCCATAGGCGTAATGTGGGAGACTTATGCGTGTTTTACAAGTACTTTCATGGTCATTGTTCATCGGAACTTTATGAATTTATGTCTGGTTTGTCAAAGTCCGCGCGTAATTTAAGACGCCTGGTACACCGATACAATCTGGAAATTAAATTCGCGAAGACCAATAAATTTAAAAATTCATTTTTTGTTAGGAGTACGCAAATGTGGAATAAACTGAACGACGAGACGTTTCCCTTGGAATACAATTTACAGAGATTCAAACTTAATATCAAAAGTAAACAACTAGAAGACTGAAAACCTTTATTCCTTTTATTCCTCTCTTACCTTTTTCCCTCCTAATCCTTCCTTTTACCTTTTGCAGAAGTGCTGTGTTTGTTGCTAAAACTTTCATATAAAGGATATACATACCTATATCCTAAGTGCTCTGAACATTTATAAAAAAAAAAAAAATTTAAGTTGAAGATATAGATCTGGTACAAGAAGGTAGAGACTATCGTTCATGGATGTGATGGTTTAGTTCGATTAGCAGAAATCAAAACCAATAAGGGGATGTTTAAGCATCCTACAAGCTTTGCACACTACCAATAGATTGAATCCAAGGGATTCAAGGGCGGCGGAATGTTGGAGTTTTGAAGTGTTGGAGATTGTTGGTGTCTGTTACAGTGTCCAAGTTCCTAACAAATACAATCAGTTAAACAACGTAAATTACTATATAATATATCTACATATATTAATATATAAAAATTACTATCGATTTGAAATAGTTGTTAACTTAAGGATGTATGTACTAATTGCATTTAGATCCACTATTTGTGTATTCACAAATATGTCTTTAAAATATTTTATTGGTAACCGAATACAAAAGACGTATAAGTGTTCCGATATAAATTTGTCAGTTCGACGGACACCAATGATGCAAACACAAATATAAAAAATATAATAGTGTAACTGAAATATGTATAAGAAAAAAATATATAATTGCTTGAAAGATTTTATAAAAATGATAATTTCATTGATTTATTTCTCAAATTCATTGGATGAGATTTCACGATTTTTTGTGTTACGTTTTATAATTTTGAAAGAATGTATTGTTACAACAATAAAAATCGAACTTAGCAATTTAGCAAACAAATAATTTGAATGAAATAAAGAAACAAAAAACAAATTATAATACATAGGTGTATATCTTTTTATTATAAAAGAAACCATGAGGTTCTTAAAATTGTATATATTATGCACAATGCACATTTGAATTAATATTTTCTTTTTTATTTATGAACCAGTAATTGAATACAACATAAAAGCAAAAATGATAAAAAACAAAATGAAATTATTTGTCTCTTGCCTCTGAAAATGTGAATACTAAAAAAAGGATACAACATAAAATAAAACTAATTGACAATCTCGTTTTACTACACATTATATTTGTTTTAAATTACTTATCGCGATAGTAATAAATTGATAATCAAATAATAGTTCATTTCCCTTTAAACATCATTAGCATTAAAAAAACAAATTCAATAAAAAAATTAATTAAAAAAATTGTAATGATTTCCATTTATAAATCGTAAAATCTACAACACAATTTTAATGCCTTTAATTAAAGTATCATACATTTTCTAATCCGGTTTTAATTCAATATTACCACTACAAATTTAAATAAAATACGTCAAAGTAAATTTACAAACTACTGGCATGGGTGATATAAACAAGAATTCGAATACAAATCAGTCAATTGATAGTTGTCAAAATGATGTCAGTATAAATGTTTATACTATTGATAGAGGATAATATTAATAGTGCAATTTATGATTTTTTCAAAACATTTAGCCATTCACATCGTTCACAGCTTTCATGAAAGTGCCGTACGTATACTTTTACTGCCGCATAAACTGCGGAACGTTCGTTTGAACTGATTAGCTTAATGCAACGCCATCAGGGCCGGTCCGCCATATGAGCAAAATGCACATTTTCACAGCGCGAACGCAAGGGCGCAATATTTGTTATAAATACATATATACTGTGTGTTTTTTGTTAAGCTGAAACTTTCAAATATCTCGGAAAATAAACACTCTACGAAAAAAATGTCGAATATAAAAATTTAGTCATTCCGCAAGGGAGTATATTAATGCTAAAATTAATACCCCCTCTCCTTCTTGTAGGTGGGGCGGGGGTAACTTTGAAATTAAATTTTTTATAGTAGATTCGAATTTTCCGGCTAAAAATAAGTACGTAGGAAATTTAATTTTGGCGGAAATCGGTTAACCGGAAGTGGTAGAATTTAAATTTTTTTTAAATCTTTAATTTTTATTTTTTTATATTTTTTTGATTATTTTTTTAATACATCATTTTTGCACAACAGAAATATTTACAGAACTCGAAAAACTGCAACCATTTCCGGTTAGCCGAAATTAACTAACTTTTGTTAATGCGGATGGAGACGTTAAAACAAAATAAGAAAAATACATGGCAGTTATGGTGATAATTTTATAACTAGTTATTCGCCAATAGATGACACCAGCAATAAAAAAGGTATAATATAATTTACCAATAAAAACTCTATAAAAACTATTATAGTAAAATAAATATTTGGGAAGTTTTTCTTTTATTTCGTGTGAAATTTTGCGGTACGATTTGCCGACGTAGGAAAAGTAAGTTCGCAGATAGAGAAAAGGCTCTCTATTAATTAACATTGGTGTCAGAAGTGGAATTCATAATCCCAGCTGCTATAAAACATAGTATAAATTCTTGCGTCAGAATTGCGTATGCTGTTGTTGTTACCACTGCTGCTGTTTGCTACGTATTATAAACCTTTGCTGCTATTGTTTCCGTTGCTGCTACAGTGCATATTTGTTGCTGTTCTTATCATTTGCTGGTATCGTATATATAACCTGCTATTATCTGTTATCGTTTGCTGCTGCTGTTTATATCTGGTGTAGTGTCATCTGTTGCCGATTTGTCGTCGCTGTACCGTTCTGATCTGGTTTTGCTGCTGAATATTGGACTCCATTTTGTACACTTGGTGATTACTAATTTGTTAGTATATTTTACTTATAATTTATAAAGTGTCGTGTCGTCGATTAGACGCAGTGTTACAGTTATGTCGGTAAAACCAGGTGCGGCTGAATTAAAGCGGTATAAACAGACAAATAGAAAATTAATATAAAAATTTTTTATTATCACATTAAAGAAAGTTTTACTTCTTTGCTGTAAATAATTTTTAATTTTTATATATAAAACTAGAAGTATTGAATTCTTTGTTTTTATTAAAACAAGCTTTCCTTATTTCGTTTTATTAAAATTAAAAAAAGAATAATTTTATATCATTGCTGAATGGGTATCAAGAGTTCATTGATAAAAAATTAAACATGGCCAAGGAAATTAAAATTAGATTGTGTGAGTTGAAGGAAGCATATAACATATTTAAAGAAAATCAATTAATTTTGGAAACAGTTGACGATGAGGAAGTGGTATCGAATACAAGAAACGAGGTAGACGCACTTTTTTCCTATAATAGTCGCGTTAGAGGAAAGGATTGATGAACCCAAAGTTAATGTTGGAACCAAATACGAACAACTACCGTGCTTACCGAAGTTGCCAGAACTTTCGATACAAGTTTTTAGTGGAGATGTGAAGTGCTGGATGCCATTTATTGAGGTATTTGATTCGCACATTCATAACAATCCGAAATTAGATGAATTAACAAAATTTCAATACTTTAAAAATTTTGTTATAGGTACTGCAGCGAGGGTAAACGAAAATTTGGTCTTTATAGCAAAAAATTATGAGGAAGCACGTAGTTTGCTTACTGATAGATATTATAATACAAGGATTATTATAGAAGACCACATTCGTTGCCTTGTCGATTTGAAACCTATCGATCGATTAACTCCACAAAGATTGCTTGAACTATTAGATACTTTCAACTCAAACCAGTTCAATATTGGGATGATATTTTGGTATATTTATTGAAATCAAAATTAAATTCTGAAACCAAATCGAAATGGAAGGAATCATCAGCAGATTTAAAATTCGTTATATTTAGTGATATTACCAGTTTTATCTCATTGTACAGTCAGCGTATTGAAGTTCAACGAACTGAAAACATTAGATCCGCGAAGACGAAATCTAAACACTCAACTGTTGCTACGCCACGTTTCCACAATTCAAAATATTCGTATGCAGGTTTTCATTCAAGGAAATCGAATTTTTTAGCTGAAACTTGTAGAATATGCAAACTAATGAAAATAATTCATTGCTGCATTCCAAGGATGATTCCATTAGCCACCTGAGTACCTCAATATTATCGGGTGCATCGGTATCCAATATAGCGGATAGCATGACATCTTGTACAAGTGTGCTAACTACTAATAATCATCTAAAGATTGAAAGCAGCCACTAATCTCAGTGGCCAGTACAATTTCAAATTAAAATTCCATGTTTGTATTTCTAGCTACTGCATTGGTAGAAATTAACAATGGCGATGACTGCTATATCACTGCACGTGCTCTGCTCGACTCGGGGTCTCAGCTGAACTTTATAACTGAAGCACTCGTAACTCGTTTGGACATCAAAATATTCAGATCAAACATAAATATTCAAGAGATTGGTGGTGCTTCTACGAAGTTTACATGCGGTGCTAAAATAATTCTGCGTTCCCTAATAAACAAATTTAAAACCGAATTACAATGTTTTGTGCTAGACCAAATTTCCGACAATCAGCCTTCGTTCTATTTTGACGTATTCAAATGGAACATACCGCCAAACATTAAACTGCTGACCCAAGGTTCTTCGAGTCCAATTCAATCGATTTGTTAATAGGGGCATATACGTATTATGAATTGCAAACGGTCGGTCAAATCAGACTTGGTCCAGATTTATATCGCCAAATTTTGGTCAATAAAAATAATCAAAAATTTCAGTATATATTTTGGGGATTCAACGAAATCCAATTTCTACATATAGGATGAAAACCTTAACATATGGCACTGCTCCTGCTTCGTTCTTATCAACTCGATGTTTATTACAATTGGCGATAGAAATCAACACTCTTGGAATATATTGGAAAGCGGCTGATGATGTTTTTCGAATACAAATAAATCAGCCCATTGAAATTAAATCAGTTACCAAGAGAATTGTGATTTTCGAAGTAGCCAGGATTTTTGATCTCATCGGTGCGGTAGCACCAGTTACAGTTCTGGGAAAACTGTTTATGCAACAATTATGGAAGTTAAAAGTTAATTGGGATCAATCGTTGCCGCAACATTTATATACTCATTGGATGAATTTTCGAAACGATCTTAGTATGTTGAAGAACTTGAGTGTACAACGTCATCTGTTTCATGGCTGCTGCAATCCAACATCGATTCAATTGCATGGGTTCGCTGATGCCGGTGAGCGAGCATATGGTTGCGTGATATATGTTCCTTATCTAAATGGAGGAGAAACTAAAACAAGTCAACTGGAGTGTTGCAACCATTCAACAAAATTATAATCGTGACGATTGGTTTTATGTCTGTTCTAATCAAATCTTTCTGACACTGTGTCGAGTGGTCTAATGGCTCGTGATATTATTGATTGTAAGCTATGGTGACAAGGTCCAGACTTTTTGAGAAGTGAAATTGCTGGCCATCAGCATATCAAGCTGGTTCAATTTATTGAGTCAGATGGTTTAGAAGAAAAAGAACATGGATTAATAGTGTCCAAAAAGCCTGAAAACTACATTCTAAACAAGTTGCAGTCGATATCTTCATACCTGAAAATACGAAACGTGATTGCTTGGATATTACGTGTCAAGGGGTATAAGAGAATATCCACCAGGCTTGGCACTACTGGAATTAAACTTTCTTGCCCTGAAATAAGAAATGCAGAATTAGTGATTTTGCGTTTGGTACAAGAATCCCAGTTTCCTACTTACAATCTACAAAGGAATCGAACGATTATCTTCGTTCATCGTACACAATCCCATGTTGAAATTCTTGGATTTGTTTATCGACCAAAACAAACTTTTCAGAGTTGGGGGTCGGTTAAGGTGGTCATCGTTGGCTTATTCTTCCAAGTATCCGATATTACTGCCAGCTGATCATTTTATCACTACCAGTATAGCTGAATACCTCCATAAGATCAATCTACACGTCGGACCGCAAGGACTTTTGGCAATTATTCGTCAAAATTACTGGCCTATATACGAAAAGAGTCTAGCCAGACAAACATACCGAAAATGCGTCACTTGCTTCCGGTCAAACCCAAAGGTGGTGGAACAGAAAATGGCCAATTTACCTGTAAGCAGAATAACCCAGTCAGCACTTTTTGAATATGTTTCGGTCGATTACTGTGAGCCTTTTTACTGTCACTTCCAGATACGTGACAAAAAACATCAAAATGCTATTTGGCTGTTTTTGTTTGCCATGCAACGCGTGCTGTTCATCTTTAGATGGCTTCAGATATGTTAATTCAATCGTTCATGGGTGCATTTCGACGGTTTGTGGCTACAAGAGGGTTACCTACGCGTATTACAAGTGATAACGGCACCAATTTCATTGGTGCTAACACGGAACTACATGAATTATTTAAACTGCTTTCAAGCAAACAACTTTCCAAAGAGGTTTACAAGGCGTGCTTGCAAGATAAAATTGAATGATGTTTTGTGCCTGTTTATACGAAGATGCTGTTAAGTTAGCCAAGACACATTTACAAAAAATTGCAGAAAATGCGAATTTAACCCATGAAGAATTCCAAACGTTTATTAAACAGGTCGAAGCCGTCATGAACTCCTGGCCACTAATCCAAGAACCCAGCGATGACGTTATTGTGGTATTAACGCCCGATCATTTTTTGATTACCATTACGTGTTATTCCGGAATCAAACAAATTCTCTGGGAGGACAAATATAAAAATAAAAGCAGGTGTACCACAGGGCAGTGTATTAGGACCGATTTTATATTTACTATACACGCATGATTTACCTGAATTAGAAAACAACATAGTGGCGACTTTTACTGATGATACTGCGATCCTAGCTGTTGGAAAATGCAACGAAGAATCAACACAAAAATTACAATCAGCTATCTCCGAAGTATATAAATGGACTAAAAGATGGCGAATTAAGCTAAATGACACTAAATCAGTTCAAATAAATTTTACCAACAAACTAGTGGAACATCTACTTGGTTCAATAAATCTATAAATAAACCGTATGTGAACACAGCTAAGTATCTAGGCATGAACCTGGATTCTAAACTTAGATGGAAGGTCCACGTCAAAAAGAAAAATGAAGAACTAAAACTAAGATATAGAAAAATGCATTGGCTGATATGCAGACACTCTTCTCTATCATCATACAATAAGCTGCTACTTTATAAGCAAATACTGAAACCAATATGGACTTATGGTATTGAACTTTGGGGTTGTACAAGACCCTGCAACGTCATTATCATTCAAAGGTTTCAGAACAGGATACTAAGGAACATCGTTGATGCAACTGGTTAAATTGTTAGAACAAACAGCGGCTTGCTGATTTAGATTCACAATAACGATGTGTTATAAACAACAACTTACCAAAAACTGTGAAACGCCAATTGGTGGAGTCATAGATATATTTATCTTAGTAAATTAAGTCAAAAACAAATTGTGCATTAATCCAGAAGACTAGATTCTAATAAAATAAAATAAATTTAAAAAAATGTTTTGCCATATTTTGATGTTCCTGTAAATCAAGTCGCCCTTTATTTATAGCAAAACTATTAAAAAATATTATAGCAAAAACATAAAAATAATATTTTAAATCGGTTTACCAAATTCATCGTACAAATCACCATATATCCATTATTTTTACCAGCAAATTAAGCCAATATTTTTCTTAATTGTTTATTGCCGAATATTTAATTACCTCTAATACTTAGTTACATGTGGGGGCAACTCATTTATGCAAATTAATGTAAATTTTTCTTTGTTGGTGTTTTGATTAAAATACAAATTTACTAGGGAATAAACTAATCTTGTTTTCTAAATTATCTTTAAATTTAAAAAATGAACATTAAAATTTTTATCAGACACAATTTAATGAGTTAATTTAGTTTTTAATTTAATTTTTTTTTTATAGAAAAAACTATAAAAATTTATGATTAGTTTTGACTCTGATTTTGTTTAATCCCTTTTAATTGTGTTGAAAAGTTTTAAATTGTTTTTAATGAAATGTCATTTATATTTTATGATTGTTCACAAAAAACAGAGTTTTACGAGTTTTTTGTAACATAATAAAATTAAAAAATAAAAATAAAAAATGATAATAGTAATATACCCATGTATGTGAAAAAATGTGTTATGGTCATTTAACGAAAACTATTAAAAAAATTTAATATTTTTTTTGTTAATTTATGATTTTAATTTAATTTTTCATTGTGCTCTCTCGCTCTTTGAACGAATCGCGCAGTAGCTTATATTATAATGGGATTAATGTTAGGGAATTTATTTGTAATGAACAAAGTAATCTTCTGTTTGATGAACTTGGTCGTTAAATATTTTGATGTGGTCGTTAATGTGTTTTTTTTATTTTACTGTTTTCAAATACACTACAAACGACAAGGCTTAAGTTCTGTATAAACATATTAAACTATCTTTACCATAAAGCACTTCTTAAAAATATTTAATATAGAAAAGAGGATATTCAAGTTTAATACTTCGTTCGAATAATGGCATCTTTAGAGATACGTTTAAGGCCTTTACCATATAGATTAATTTTTTTTTAATTTTAAAGGTATAATGATAGGGTTGGGTTTTTGATCTAGAAAAAAAATTCAGATACTTTAAATCCCAAAAAAAAATAAAGTTAGTAAAGTAAAATATAATTAGATCAAAAATGATGAAGTTTAGGATGCGGCCCGATGTGCTATATAACAAATCATTTCAAATTGGAGAAGGAGGAGAAAATAACATAAATAATCACAGTAAAATAAAAATGTATGTTCAGCGGCAGATGTTTAAGTGGCTTTCTTTTCACAAACAAATACTTTAGGTTTACCTCGTTGCCCAATTTTGATTCGTCATATGACATCATTCAATTTTGTTAGAACCTTGTAGGGTTCTTCCGATCCAGGCTACAATTTTGGCCATACCAATTGTCGCTCTTTAAATCCTCTGTTATTCTCTGTTATAGCTTTTATCTTATCACTGAAAAGGCGAATATTCTCTCGCAAAAACTAATGTACTTTTATACTTTGCAATAGTACGTAATCAATCGCTCCTGCCAATTGACCTAAATATTTAAACGCATCATAGAATAATGTGCAATTCTTCGGACTCAGCTTTAGCCTGGCTAATTGAATTCTTTTGAATAATCCCTCCAAATTCAAGGGCATGACATTAAATTGCCATATTTAATTGCCTACATTGAACGCCGTATTTTCTTTATCTGCAACTTCCACCTGCCAATATTCGCTCTGCAAATCAAGTGTCAAGAATATCCGTGGTCTTCCTAGTGTAGCTAGTTTTCGATCGTTGGTAAGCGATAACTATCTCCCTTTGTTATGATGTTGAGCTTTCTGTAATCGACGCAGAATCTAAGGCTGTCTTTCTTTTCAACTAGTACCACTGGCGAGCTTTAAGAACTGCTCGACTGCTAAATAACCCCTAATGTTTTCATTTATGTTACCACTTTATCTACTTACCTCTGCTTTGCTAATGGCCACTTTCTCGGCGCCTGGCGTGTTGGCATATCTGATCGTGTGTGCATCCGGTGTTTAACCATGTTTGTTCAGTCATGTTTAACCATGTTTTTTCTTTGGAGCACTACAGAAAATGGACTTGAATTTTCCAGTAACGCTTTCGCTCTCTGTTTTTGTTTTGGTGCTAGTTGTTCCACTTATTTCTGCAGTTTCGAATCCGTATTCAAACTCTTTTCTTGCCTTAGATTAACGCACTTTCCTGGCTCCTGTTTGGTGTTATGACAATGCGCATGAATGTTTACCTGCACCAGTATCAATGAAGGCTATGGAGCTTTTGGTTGTCGAAGTCAGTTTCTGATCCTCGAAACTGACTTGGTTGAGATAAACGGCTTCGTTGTTACCTGTCCCTCTTTTATGGCCCATCTCTCAACTTCTTTCTTTGGCCTGCGGTACATTGGCGATGGTGTTCTTGTTCGATTTCTTTGCCAATCGAAATCATCTCTTAGGTGTTGCTCCATGACCAATCGTCCAACTTCTTTCTTCCGTCTACGATACATTACCGATAGTGTCCTTGATCGTGTATTTTGCCATTCAACACAATCTTTTAAGATGTGGTCCATTTTGTCCAAACCTCAATATCTGATCCTTACCGAAAACACTTTAAAAATTTTAATTTGCAATTAAAACAACGACTGCCTCATCAGAGCCGTCCACAATTAAAAAACTCAAACTTCGTCAGTTTCATAAACATCGACAAAAAAATTAAAAACCGCTTACCAACAATCAGATGAAAATAAAAAAAAAAAAAATCTAACCTGGAAAACATGAAATGCATGAAAAAATTTTGGGCAACTGGTATAAGGGTTCGATACACAAACAGGGTTGAAAACCATGCAAAGGATCATTTTTAGTTTTAGAAATAGTGGCCAAATCATCATATACAAGGATTATTGGATTAATTTAGTTCTTGATGAAATGGGAATACGACCACAACGAGAGGAACAGAAACGTATGGAAACTTCTATATTGAAAATGGTATTCCCAGCGATATTTTGACTACACAAGTGTTTGTGTTAATGATTATTGGAGTCAACACATCTTGGAAACTACCAGTGGGCTGGTCTCCAATCGTATCTTTTTGTAATTCAAAGATAAAAATTTGTAATTATGTGCATGGAGCTTTTACCAACTGGACGTTGGCCACGTTGCTTGGATGTAATTTACAAATTGAAAATTTAAACACAACGTTTCAATTACGAAGTATAGAAACACAAAATGTTGCTTCTTCCTAGACGCCTGCCACATGGTGAAATTAGCAAGCAATATTTTGGCAGAAAACGGCTCATTAGTCGATATGCTAGGGAATTACATTGATTAGAAGTATCTCAATCAATTACAAGTGCTTCAGGACGAAGAAAGAATGTATTTAGGAAATAAAATTACAAAAACACATATATTATTCCAGAAACAAAATGAAGGTCAAAATTAGCTACCCAGTGATTCTGTTTGTGATGCACTACAATTTTCTTAAAACAGGTTTGTTAAAATGTATTTGTATGTGAATCAGGATCACATTGAATTTTTTTTTGTGTTAAATCGCTCTTATTTAGGAAGAAATGATAGTCCAACAGTCAGACAGTTTATTGTGGCTTACAAAAGACTTTTAATACATTGCCAACTCAAACAGTCAGGCATAGAGAATTGCATACCTTTAGAAGAAACTAATGCATTTTAACTCATTTTAGAGAAATGTAAAATTTTTGTTTAATTAAAAATGTATAAAATAAAAAAATAATATGTACAGTAAATTAACTAAAATTTCAAATATTTTTGTTTATACGAAATCGATTTTTGTTTTTTATTTAAAATAAAAAACCTTAGATGAAAAAAGTTTGCAACGCCACTGGTGAATTAAAAATTATTTGTGTATGTTTTGAAATCGGCCATCTTGGTAGACCAAAAATGATTTCACTATTTTAGTCTAGTTTCTTTTATCTTTGTTATAATTCTATCTTACATTGTCGAATGCATATTTTACGATCCTTCATTATACAGTAACCAAGAAAAACAGTTTCTTCTTTTTTTTTTACTTTCTAAAATTAATATAAATTTTTGTTGTGTGTGTGTGAGCTATCTTTATTATATCTTAACTATGGTTTAACTTATAAATATAATGGTCGGAATTAGTTCGCCGTGTTTCTACTTGTTGGCTTTCGCTTCTTCCAGCTACAGATTTGTTATACAAAAAATATGAGTTCCACTCCGATATATCTAACAAATGAAGAATTACTTTTTTATACCATCTTATGGTTTTTCTTGGCGATGAATAATAAGAGACCATCTGGTCTGCTCTATCAACACCAGACATAAATTGGCTGTAGAAAACTATATTTCGTTTGGTTTTCTCATAAATTTGCCAAATTTATTGGAAGTTTCAACAAGTTCCGGTTTCACACATTCCGCTTATCTTTCCACTTAGAAAAGTTAATATTACCATTTCGCCGCCAAATGTGTTCACCTTTTTCTAATTTTTTATTTATTACTTCTGCCGGATTTCCCTTGAGATTTGATCGTAAAAAATAATAAGATGGTGGCCTTTATTAGTATAATGATCCATCAACCGTATTACTAAATCGTCTAATTTAGAGCTTTTGTTGTCGTCTTTTCTCTAAATTTCTAGATTTAATACATAGCCACCAGGAGATGTTAATTTATAAAATTTAATGCATATAATTATAATTCATAAAATCTAGTGAAAGCTGCTTTTCGGGTCTGTATGCTTCTTGAAAATTATTGATCAGCATTTTTAATAATCGGATCACTTTTTTCAGCTTTCCGTTATCTATTTTATTTGAGCTGCAACTAAAACAACGCAATAATTTTTCGAACCGACGTCCAGACATAGTGGGTGGAAACACGGGATGGTATTATAATGGATTATTCGAAAACAATTGTCTTTTTTTCGATGTTTTTATTTTACCCGCCAAAAAGCATAAACCTAAAAATGTCATCATTTCATCCTTATCCGTATTTTGAAATGATGCAAAGCGACTGTATCTGGTTTTAATTTTACCTGGATTTGCCAGTCTTTAACCGTATTCATTCGTTGATACAACCAGCAGTTCAATGATATTTTCGGTGAAAATTTGATTAAATATTTGACGCGGTGTGAAGCCTTCGTTAATTTGTATTTTAGGTCCAACCTCTACATGGTTAAAATTAAATTGACGTTAAAATTAATTGACGAATCAGTTCTTCATAATCATTATTATTGGCCAATGCAGCGTATTGATCATCATTTTCAGCTTCGTGTTGAATATCATCATCAGAGTCGCTTTGATCATCCTTTCCGCTACCTTCACTTTCCTCGCTACTCGGTTTGTAATCTAGATCACCGGCAAATTCACCATCATCTTCAAATTGATCTTCTTCTATGTCAGATGCAGGTGTATCTACCTCATCAAATAACTTTTGAAGTCTTTTTTGTTCCTCTTCATTCATTTTTATTTACTAAGAATTTACTAACTACACAATGTGTGCTACTACACTCACACTTTCACTGATTTTAAAAACAAAAGGGCTTACTGCACTTACAATAAATTCATGCTCCACTGGCACATTAATTATTTCTCGAATTTATCTTCTATAAAAAGTAATAACTAACTTTACAAAACCAACACTAATTTATGTCCGTTTTACAATACCGACTAAAACAGAATAAAAAACAGAAGAGAGAATTTTTGTCTATTTTCCCGTTATGTGGTCATTTATTCGTTCAATTATTTACAAAAACCAACAATAGATCAACGCAGTTTTGTTATTTATTTATATAACAAAATATAAAACAGATCAACATATAGGCGTAATTATTCACACATTAAAACCGTTGCTAAAATGACACAAAATTCAAATTAATATGAAGACACATACAAAATTTGACGTCTTATGCCGTCATGACTTTCTCTGAACAATTTTATCAAAAAAACTTTGAATACAATAAACTACCAATTTCAGGTATTTACGTGGGTCATACTGAAAATCCAGTAACGTTTCAGTGGGACAAAAAGATGGCGCCTATATTATAAACCATTGAAGCGTTGACTGCTATTACCGTCATGTCCCAAATTAAATTTGTTTCGATGACTGCTATTACCGTCATGACCCATAAAATGCACTTTTAGATTACGGCATAAGCAGTCATGTCCGCGAACGTGTTAATGATAAATTTTCGCCCCGTAAGGAGTAACTTTCTATTTAAAAAAATACAATTTTCCTTATATTAAAATCATGCTGCAAGTCATCAGCATAAAAACGAAACCGGCAATCATGAATGTGCCATGAAAGATCATTTATATAAATAGAAAAAAGCAAGGGACCAATTATAGAACTTTGTGGAACTCCGGCAGCAACGTCACTAATAGTTTACTGTTTATCACCACCCTGCACGAACTGCTTACGGTTGCTCAAATAAGAGTGCAATAAGCTTATCGATGAACTTGAAAATGTATAGTACAAAAATGTTTCTGAAGTAACTGGGTATAATTTACACTATCAAAAGCTTTCGAAAAATCCAAGGGAACTAATAAAGCAAACGAATTTTTTTTATCTAACATAGCAGATAAATCATCAATAATATGTAGCAATGCTGAGGTGGTATCAGATTTAAATCCTGATTGAAACTTACTTTTAAAAAAGTCAAACTTTTTAAGATGTTCATATATTTGCTTTTGCATAATTCTCTCCATAACTTTAGAAAGGGTAGGTAAAATACTAATAGGAGAGACATCACTAACGCTAGAAATTTTATCTTTTTTTAGTAAAGGAATAATAGATGCAACTTTCCATAAATTTGGAAAAATGGATTTTGTCAAACACTGATTGATGATAAAAGTAACGTGTGGAAGAAATAGGTGGATAAATAATTTTAAAACTTTGAAATCAACCTCATCATATGCTATCATATCCGATTTAACTGCTTGAATAGCCTTCAACACTGCAAACTCATCTACACAATCAAAACTAAAATCATCAATTTTGTTCATATTATCAAAACCAATATTAGGTAATGGTAAAACTCCTAAATAATTGCAAAATTTGCTGATAGACGTTAATATATCGTCAGGGGAAAATTCAATGATCGCATCACTAGCTGTGCATGAAATTCCAAGCTTTTTGAAACTGTACCATATCTTTTTAGAGTTAAATGCAGAATTTACAAAACAAAAGTTTTGTTTAGCTTGATTAATCAATTTATTTGTTTTATTTCTAAAATATTAGAAAGATTTAAAGTCAAGTTCTAAACCGGATTTTTTATATTTTTTGAAAGCTAGATCTCTGCGTTTCATTATAAACAAAATATAAGTGTTTAGCCAAGGAGCAGTAGAGCATTTATTAATACTTATCTTGCGAGGAACACAAATAGAACCTAAATGTACAAGATTTGAATTAAAATCTTCAACTATGTCATTTATATTTGGATAAAACCAAAAATTTACCCAATCAAGCGAAAAATAAACATTTGTAAAAAATTCATTTTCAATTTCTTTATAATTTGGAACAACTTTATAAGATATTTTAGCCCTAGTACGACATAACTTATAGTTAGCAAAAATCAAGTTATGATCCAAAATTCAAGGAACAGCGCATTGTTCATAAGATATAATATTATGTTAATTCTGATCAAAAATGGTAAAAAGTATAAATTATTTATATTCAAACAAATAGTTAGAGGATTATTGGCACCATATTGTAATTAAAATCACCAAAGCAAATCATTTTAACATACCGCGTCAAAAAACCTTCAAAAATAGAATTTATATTCGTGATATCAGCACTTTCTATTGGGTTATAAATTATGAACAAACGAATTTTACCAAAATAACCTATAAACTCAGAAGCCAAAAATTCAATTTTACCAAAGGAACCAGAAGATACTAATTTAATTTTAAAATGAGCCCGAAAATATAAACTAACACCACCACATGATCGAGAAAGACAATTACAACGTAACAACTTGTAATTATTCATGGAAAGAGACTTGTTTGTAATTTTATTAAATAGCCAAGTCTCAGACAAAGCAAAAACATCAAATTGCCGAACATGTAACATAATATTAATCTCGTCGAAATGTTTCACTAAAATACGAACATTTAAATGACCACATTTTAATGAAAAAATATCAAATACCTGCAAGTTGCCATTTGGAAGGGTTTTACTATCTAAACTATTACTCCTTAAACTATTGCAGGGTTGAAATTTTGAATAGGTTTCCGAATTTTGGCTCGTGAGTGTTCTGATGTCCAAACGGTCGAATGAATATACCAGTTGGCCAGGTATTAGGATTAAGTGCTTTTTCCCGTAATTCAGCATTAACACCCACTTTAAAAAAAATATATTCTAAATTTTGTAGTTCACAATTTTTAGGGATTAGTTTGCCAATTTTGCAGTTAATAAGACATTTTTTTTCCAAAGTTTCAGGCTCAATCCTGGATAGATGAATCCAAAACTTTGGTTCAATAGTTTTAATAACCAGACTTACGGTACTTGAGTATATTTTCGTCATGATTGTAAGGGATTTTCGATGAACTAATTTCGCCAACTTTGGAGAACCTTACAGAATTAGTAGGCACATCATTATTAGCTTCAGTATCCTCATTGTTAGATGATAAAGCTCTGATAATACGAGCAGTTGAAGGCAAAGTCTCCAAAAGGGCTGTTATACTATTACAAACCACCTTTTTTGATGAAATTTCACTAGAAATACTGGATGACCGTAAAGTATCCACAGGTAAAGGAGATTTAATCCAGTGCAAGAAGTTATTTCATCAGCTGACAATAAAACAGCAGTGGGCATAATAGCTGAATCCGCAGCTTTGTTATCTGTATAGAAGATCACTTAACCATTACATTTTTCATTAGCATTCTTTTATAAACTAACTCATCGTTAATTTTGTGAAGCACTGGTTGTAAACAAATGTAATCACTAGAATTGCCATTAGCAAATAATTTATGAAACGATTTATTTAATAAAAGTTCTCGGCACGCATTACAAAACCACAACATGTTTGGACATTTCACACTGCTTTTATTTTTTGCATAAGTGAGTACCTAGCTAATATTTTTATTATTTCGATATGATAAGTGCGTAGGTTTATGGTAAAATTTCTAATAAACCATAAAACAAAAAATAATTGTTATAGATAAGTATTATGGTAACATAGTATGTATACAAAAACAAGATATGCTACACCATAAACCAAAATTTGAAAGAATCAACATTATTATCACACAATTAAAATCTTAATGTGATTTAAAGAATTTTTACCGACATACCTTGCACACGAGAATATGTGGACACAAGATGGACTAAACAAATGTAAATATTTTTTTTTTGTCGGTTTAAGACCAAAATTTATCATCTAGCTAGCTCGTTAATTTATGACTCAGCGAAATTATTTGCATAATCAACAGATTGTGAAATTAACATCTTATTTCTGAGAAATTATTATTGCTGTAAAGTAATTTAAATATTAAGACAAAAGTGTATGAATTCTTGTTTTGAGTCATCTTTCATTTTTACCCTTAAACTTAATTAAATTTTAATTATGTTGATTACTTTGTACAGTTATATAATTCAATTGGCTGATTAAGGTAACTAAATTACATGAATCTTGATAAACGTTTGTAACATGCATGAACATAATTTTTTTTGAAATGACACTTACATTGAAATGCGGACAATCATGAGTGTGTGTTATATATAGATATTTAAATATTGCTTTAATTGGTAGTTTCCAAGATTTTCAATCAATAAGATTTTTATTTAAACGAATCACGGCTTTTCGAATTTTATCACGAAAGATTGTTATAGCATTTTACTAGCTTCTGATGGTGTTTTAATGATCGCATGAATTCCAGGATTGTTGTGATTGTTTTTTTTTTGTTTCTGAACTCTGCAATCTGTTCTGGGGCCGAAGCTCTCCCAACTCTTTCGCAGTTAATTTTTAACGTCCTACCTTACGCCGTCACCAGCCAAATTGAGGACGCACGAATACAGGTTCGATTTTAAATCCATCTGCACATTGCATTGCTCCAGCCAGCCTGCACTGACATGGACGATGGTTCGGCCCATGGATTCTGCACTCCAATAGGGGGTCATAGTTGTGTTCATCGTCATCACCGATCGAAATCAGGTGATGAAAAATCCCTTTTGCAAAACACAGTGCAGAACAGATTTAAGTAGAAGGGACGGTGGGATGGGGATCGAAAGATCTCCGCCTCACGAAGCTGAGCGGAAGTGCATTCGTATAGAAAGTACGGAGCGTTCCGACCTAGAAAGCGTCGTCGTTCTTGTGCAGCCAGATAGTGCTGCAGTCACGGAACCAATAGAGCAAACAGAGCAAAGAAATGACGTGAGTCGCTTAACAGATGCGATCAAAGCCTTAGAGGTAGAGATCAAGTCTTTAAGCAAAATTAGCACTGAGCGCAATAGGCTCTATGAAGGTCTTGGTTCCATCAGATATGTTGGATTAGCAATATGCCTAGAAGTATCAGGCCTTAAAGGTCGACTTCAAGAAAGGGTATCGATTATAAATGCAAATAAACTCACTGAGCAATCAAACAATAAGGTGTCCTATGCACAGGCCCTGAAGAGTGCCGCTGTTTCAGTACCTGAGCCAAGACTCCCTAATTATTCGAATAAGGGAAAAAGAACTCAATGGAAGCCAACACGGATTGTCAGAGTACATCCCATTGTTGGTAAAGAAGCATCATTTGCTAATTTAGATGAAATAAAAAACCGAGTTCGGGAGGTTATCAAACCCGCGGCCTTTGGACTTGAAATCAAAAAAGTCAGTAATGCCAGCAATGGCATTATAATAGAAACAGCAAAGGTTGAGGACATTGAGTTCTTTATGAGTAACAAGAACTTAGAAGAGGCTGGACTAGTGGCTTCTCTACCAGAGAAGAAACTGCCTAGAATCATTGTGTATGATGTTGACAGATTAGAAAGGATTGAAGACATTAAGATCGCTATCTTGTCTCAAAACAAGGATATTAAAGAAGAAGAATCTTAAGTCTGGTTTCAAAACCGGGCCCAGAAATACAAATAACACACATTGGGTCATCGAAGTGACACCAAAAGCACGAAATACCTTACTGTTAAAACGCAGAGCATACATTGGCTGGTCTTCGTGCCGAATAACGGATTACATAAGAGTTTCAAGATGCTTCAAATTGCACGCATTTGGGCATATTGCCAAGTCATGCAAGGTCAAAGAACAGATCTGCGGACACTGCTCAGAGGACGGACTTGACCACAAATCATATCCAAAGAAAGCGGAAGGGGCTAAGTGCACTAGCTGTAAAAAAGCTAACAAAGCCTTCGTCCACTCTCTGAGAAGCAAAATATGCACAGCATATAAAACGGCATTGAACTTAGTAATCCAAAAAACTGTTTATGACGATTAAAAATCGCATGAACTGTCAATTGAGGATTGTCCAACTTAATATGCAAAATGCAGAAATAGTTGGACATGAAATTAGACAAAGTGCACAAGAAAAGAAGATTAATATACTCTGCATGCATGGAACCTTACATGGTCAAAGGTAGAGTTGGCAGTCTGGCTACTTCAACAAGAGTTGTCACTGGTGATGGTGACAATGCCAAGGCTGCAATAGGGGTGTTTAACCAGGACTTAGAGGTACTTAGAATCTCACAATACTGCGACTCACATTGTGTATGTGTTGAAATCAGGTCTGATTTGGGTAGTTTTTATCTAATCAGTATCTACTTTCAACCTCTGATGAAGCAGTGGATTACATCAATAGGCTTGATAAAATCATGGAGGGTCTCAAAAACCTTCCAATTATCATAACTGGCGACTTCAATGCCAAGTCAAAACTTTGGCATAACCGAGAAACAAATGATCGAGGAATCCTCGTGTAAGAATTTGTTGCAAGAAGGGGTCCTTTGTTTTAAATAAAGTAGGCCAGCCAAGTACCTATTGCCACAATGGTGAATCAAACATTGATCTAACACTTGTGAGTAGTGGGTTTTTGAGAAAAGTAACCGATTGGGTAGTACAAGGAAACTGGTCTTCAAGCGATCACAGGGCGATAGTTCTCACTTTAGAATCTGGAAACAATCATAATAGCAATGAACCTCAAAACAAACTTCCACGATATGCACTGAAACATGCAAATTGGGAAAAGTTTGATAACTTGTTGAACTCAACTTGGCAAGGATGGTCTGAAAATATGAATTACTCATCTGGAAAAGATGTAGATACAATAGAGCGTGAAATAACAAGCACGATTATCAGGGTCTGTGATAAAAGTATACCACGAAAACGTACTCACAAAGGAAATTTACCTTGGTGGACTAATGAGTTAACCACCAAAAGAGTAAATGTATTAGAATGCGCAAAAAGTATCAAAACGAGAAGAACCCAACAGAAAGACAACAAAAGAAAGTCAGCTATGTAGCATGCCGTAATGAGTACTTTAATAAAACAAGCTAGACTAGTCTGGAGAAGTACATTACTGAGCATGGTAATGCAGAACCATGGGGCTTCGTATATAAGTTCAGTACAGGAAGGCTCAAAACTACTGAAGTTTTAAGCACACTTACTAGTGGAGATGGTCTGACAACTACGTGTTGGATAGATACAACAAAGTGTTTGTTGGAAGCGTTGCTTCCTGATGACACAGATGCGCATAAAAAGGTCAGAGCGCAAAGATCTGTAACACTAAGGACTTGCGACGTGGAAGAATTCAGCAATGATGAAACCACGGACGCAATATTGTCAATGAAACTAGGAAAAGCACCCGGCCTCGATAATATTGAGGTCGAAGTGATACAAAGAGCATGGCCTATAATAGGGTCTGGTATCACGCGTTTCATGAACCATTGTCTTCAAAGAGGGTATTTTCCAAAAGCATGGAAAAACGGCAAAGTCATTATTATTAGGAAGGGAGGTGAAAGAGATCCCACCGACCCAAAATCCTATAGACCAATCATGCTTCTACCAGTCTTGGGTAAATTACTCGAGAAACTGATAACTGGTAGTTTGATGCGTCTGTTCCATGAATCTGGGACATTTAGTTTCAAACAGTTTGGATTTAGAGAAAATCGGTCCACAGAGGATGCTATGGTGAAGATGATCAACATAGTAAAATAATCGGAGCAAAAATACGTTCTCGGAGTATTCCTTGACGTATCTGGTGCCTTCGATAATCTGTGGTGGCCTAGTATAATGAATGAGTTGAAGAAGGTTAGCTGTCTAGCAAACCTTTACTTAATCATTAATAACTATTTCTCATAGAGATTCGCAACTGTTGTCACTAACTTTGGTTCATTACAAAAGAGTGTGACAAAAAGATGTTCGCAAGGGTGCATCTTAGGTCCACACCTCTAGAACATAGTACTCAACAGTAGTATGAATGAAAACATCCAAGAAGTAGCATTCGCGGATGATAAGGTAATGATATTTGCAGGAAACTCAAGACAAAACGTTCAAGAAATAGCGCAGAGTGCAATCAACATAATGACTGATTGGTGTTGCAGATATAAAATGGAGCTTTCATCAGCCAAAACGGTTATGATCCAGCTTAAAGGAACGCTCGACATTAGAAGACCACTATTGGTGTCTGTAAATGGGGTGAGAATTAAGATGGTCAAAACTGTGAAATGGCTTGGAGTTGATTTCGATGAAAGATTAGGTGTCACGTCACATGTCAAAAGAAAAGCTGAAAGTAGTAAACAAGTATTCTTTACTTTAAAAAGAGTAGCCAAAGAAACTTGGAGCCTTAAACAAAGGACCCTCAAGACTATATACGAAGGTCTAGTGGTTGCGTTACTTACATATGCTTGTGCCGGATGGGCTGACAGAATGAACTGTCACCACCGAAGAACTTTAATAAGTGCACAACGGGGAATACTTCTTGGTATTACAAAAGCTTACAGAACTGTATCAACAGATGCAGTTCCTGTTCTGGCCGGCGTAATACCCATTGATATATTATTGCAAGAGTAGCTAGCTTTAAACTTAGAAAGCGCAAAAGTGTGAGCTACGGGAACGTGGTATTACAAGAAGGACAAATACAAGAAAACCTTATTAGTTTGCTCAAAAGGCAGCTAAGGAAAGAATCAATTGCAATCTGGCAAGAGAGATGGAACAATTCGATGGATGAAAGAAAAACTTATAGTTTTCTTCCAAACATCAAAGAAAGGCTAGACAAAAGGCTTGCGCTTAGTTCTCCGTTTACGCAAATGCTAACGGGGCACGGCAAAATAGCTTCATACATGGAAAAGTTCCATATAAGCGAAACAAGCAGATGTGAGTGTGGCCATGATAACGAAACCATGGATCACTTACTCTACAGCTGCGATCTTGTCGAAGATGAAAGACAACAATTGATGATGGAGCTGGACACAGAATGGCCAGCAAGCAAACTAGTTTTAATGACTCCAAGAAACATCACGGCTTTTAAAAGGTTCTGTGACACTGTTCTAAGTAACAGATAGTTCCTACAAAACACTGATACTAAACTATATGTATGTATGTATATGTATGTGTATATATATGTGTATGTATATGTATGTGTATATATATGAATAGGAAAAGCACGACGGCGCGAGAATGTATATAGGCTAAGCCTGGGTGACATTCTCACGCAATAACACGTCAAATGATAACAATGACAATATCGCCGGAAGAAATTCTTGTAATTGTATTATCAATTACTTTTACCCCTTGAACAACCAAATCCTGCTGTCGTTGTTTTGTGCCGAGTTTGTAATAGTGGTTGAAAACATTCATCCGAATAGCGTGGCACTCTTTCACCGAATTTTAGATGGGATTTTACTGTGCATCCATTTTTCATACTTTTTAGAGATTATACGCCCTGCTGTATTTTATATTGATGAGAGAGTTTTTTGACTTTAAGAAACTACTCTTTCTCAGTTACCAGTATTACGTTTTCATTTTGTGGTTGTAATTGCCAAAACCACCTAGTCTCATAGACTAATGAAGTTAGTGGCAGTTAAAAAAATATTGCAATGAATCTTTATTGTTAAAAATTATTATTATCGCCAAGAAAACCGTTCACTAAAAAAAAAAGAAAAAGAAAACTTAATTAATTATAAAATTAAAAATAATTTGTTTTAATTAAAAAATTCACAAAGTGGTTCTTCGAGCAGGATTTAAAGACGGTGAAATATTGGAAAAATTGAGTTAGCGTAAAGAAAATTTTCCGGAGAAAATATGGCGGAGTCTCTACAATCGATTTTGAATAAAACCTTGTTCGAGCGTGCATCGATGTTTACTGTCCAGGCGTTGAATCAAATTTTATATGGAAAAATCATGTCGTAAAACCAGTTTCGTCAATCACTGCGGGAGTTTAAGCGGCTGGAAGCAGATTACATCGAAAATGCGAAACAGAGTCTTGCAATTCTAGACTCTGTGAATTTGAAAGAGGTAACTGAAATTTTGAATATCGACTGTGAGACAAATGAAGATACAGAGCAAATTTTTTCGTTTTTAGTCGAATTTAATAAGGAAGAGACTGCGGATGACGGTGGCGAAACAGATCAAAACTCAACAGGGGAGAATGATTACGTGCCATATAATAATTCAGATCCAAACCAGATGAATGATGCTCAGTCCCAAATTCTTTTACGACATGAAAATGACAGTTTGCGGGATTTGTATGTGAGACAGCAACAAATGCTAATGGCAATGCAACAGCAAATGCAAGAGTTAGTACTTTAGCTGCAAAATTGAGACCAACTGGTGGTTGTTCAACCAGCCATCAAAGAAACGGGAAAAGGTCAACAACAAATAACCCAACAACAGTTACATAAACAAATCTTTCTTGGAGATATCGATGATAAACCACAACGTGGAAGCGTTCATCAAATATCGATGAAAAATTCTTCAGAATTCGAAGACAAAGATGAAAACGGCAAATATTTTCCACAAGATGGCGCTAGTGGTGAAATCAACAAGAAAACGAATCAATATCAAAATATAGTCGAAAAATTTACATCGACGAGCAGTGGTGAAACAGCAAAGTTAAATAAATCGAACGAAGACTCGTCTAAAAAGGAAACATATTTCCGGAAACTTCTTACGCGACAAGTAATGGGGTTCGAGTTACCAAAATTCGACGGCGACGTGATGCAATGGCCCTCGTTTATTACAGAATATAATCGTTCATCGCGGGAATGTGAGTTTACACCATCCGAAAACATGATACGTCTGCGGAAATGCTTATCTGATCCAGCACGGATCAGTGTCGAGATGCTAATTTATACTAGCGATGCCACCCGAGTTATTGAAATACTGCGTGACAATTTCGGCAAATCACAATTGATAATCGATCAGCTGATTGAAAAAAATAAACAAAATGCAATTCGTGACAAACACAAACACGTTCATGGAGTTCACGAACTTTTGTGAAAAATTTGCAGTAATAATAATGTATTTCTTCATGTGAGCTGGAGATTCTAGCTTTTCTTGACGAGAGCAGCACTGTTACCATATTAGTTAGCATGGTAACAAAATTGATTGGCGTGGAAGGTTCTAAAGTCTCCTTATGTTACATGTGGACAGGAAACTTATCACGACATGATGAAAAGAGAAAAGCGAGTGATGATAACAGTACGATACACAAGATAACTCATGTCCATACAACAAAAGATCAACTACCAAAGCAAACTATTGATTTAAAAGAGTTGTACGAAAAATATCCGTATATACACGGCAAGCCCGCCTTATTGACGAAGTACCTAAAATGGTGATAGGGCAAGATAATTGTGAGTTGATCGTATCCCAAAGCAGTGTGCAGCCAACATCAACATCCCCAATGTTAATACAGACAAAATTGGGCTGGGTAATGCATGGACCTGCTAGGTAAGGTGAATAATTTCGTGAAGAAGCAGTGGTCTCTCGAAAACTTTGTCGTTGTTGTAACGAATACTGATCGGGAACAAACTGAAGACGACCGCGAAGCAATCGAAATCGCCGAACAGTCTATTAAAAATAAAGGCAACCAATATGAGCTGGATCTTCATTACAAACATAATCCAACGTTAATGGTTGATAGCTACGGAATAGCTCTTTACCGTCTAAAATTTACAGAAAGAAAAATAATTCGAAATAACATTGAAGAGGAATATGTGAAAACAGTTCAGACGTACATTGATAAGGGCTACGCCGAAAAAGTTTTGCCAGCAAATTGGATAACAAGAGACAACACATGGTTCTTACCACATTTTCCAGTGGTCAATCCTAACAAGCCCGGTAAGATCAGACTAGTATTCGACACCACAGAGGAATCGAACGGAATGTGCCTTAACGATTATTTGTTAACCGGACCGGATTTGGTTCCATCTCTTCTCGGTGTACTTTGTCGGTTTAGAGAAGAAAGAATCGGAGTTTGTGCCGACATCGAGGAAATATTTCCACACGTGCGCATAAAAGAAAATGACAGTTGGTCGCAGTGTTTTCTCTGGCGAGACTTAAATTCGAAGCGCAAGCCCGATATTTTCAAAATGAATGCGATGATTTTCAGTGCCACAAGCTCACCATTTATGGCGCAATTCGTAAAGAATTACAATGCAAACCAATACTCCGATGAGTTTCCTGAAGCAGTGAAGTCGATTATTTATCAACATTACGTCGAGGATTTTATCGAATCATTTAAAACCGAAGAAAATGCAATCCAGATTATCAAAGAAATTCTCAATATTCAGAAGAAAGCTGGTTTCAATCTGAGATTTCACTTCGAATTCAACAACAGTAATAAATAGTCTCCCGGAACGTATTAAACTAAAAACTGAAATATTAGATTTTATGACACAAGAATCGCATCGCGTACTTGGTGTACGTTGGAATGTAAATAGAGACTGCTTTGTATTTCATTATGATTTTCATCAAATACCGAAGGACATCGTAGACGGAACAAAAATTCCAACGAAACGAGAAGTACTGAAAATAGCGATGTCTGTATTTGACCCAATTGGGTTCTTATCGCCAGTCATCATGACGTCTAGCATAATTGTGCAACACTTATGGAAATCTGGTATAGGCTGGGACGACGAAATTCCTGGTGAAATCGCGAAGTACTTGATCCAGTGGTTGGGCATCCTGGCACAAGTCCATAAACTCGCCATTCCGAGATGTTTCTCTTTGAATCGAGATAATGGTAAATCGATTCAATTGCACATTTTTTTGTGACGCTAGTGAATGTGTCTATGCCGCAGTCGCATATTTGAGAATTGAGTCAACCGAAGTTTGAACTATTAGCAACCGTGCTCGGAGTTAGATTGGCACAATTGATTAAGCAAGAATTGAGAGTAACAATATCCTTCGTAAAATTCTGGAGCTATTCAAAGACGGTTTTATCGTCGATACGGTCGAAGAAAAAATTAATGACATTTGTTGCTACCAGAGCTGGAGAAATTATGTATGCATCAAATCCAATTGATTGGAACTGGGTACCCTTAAAACAGAACCCCGCCGATAAAGCAACATGTCAAATTTTCGACGAGCTTGAAAACGAATCAGAATGGTTTACCGGGCCGCAGTTTCTGTACAAATTCGAAAGCAAATGGCCTAAGAAGAAACCACGAAATGAAAACGATATCGACATAGAAGTTGAGACTGATGACGACAACGTTCAACATGAAATTATTGTTACAAGAGCCGTAGTTAATACGAATAATATGTCTGGAAAATACCAAATGGATTCTACATCAATTCTAAAGATCACAAAAGATCTGCCTGATTTTTCGCCTTACTCTTCATATCAGAGGATTCTGAGGGTCACTGATTTGTGTCGTCAGTTTATCCTGAAAACGAAGTGCGATATCCCGACGATTGGTGGCTTGCAAACAAATGTTACTCCCTTTGCCGACAGCGACGGAATATGGAGAGCAGAAGGAAGATTGAAAAATGCAGTCGCAATACAATTTGAAGCACGTCATCCAATTATACTTAATGGCAAGAATCGATTCGTAAACCTAATGATTTTGAATTATCACGAAAAACGATGCATCAAGGACGAGAGACGGTTCTAAATAACATAAAGCAGGATTTTTACTTTCCAAAGATGCACGCTTTCGTAAAACGTTATATCAACGAGTGTCAAAACTGTACTGTCCGTCGAAGTTTACCGAAGCCCCAATTGATGGGAAACATACCAGAAATACGATTGACTCCAAACTTACCAGTGTTCACGTTCGTTGGTATGGATTTTTTTGGGCCGGTGGTCGATTTTTTTTAAGATCGGTCGCCGGCAGGAGAAAAGGTGGGGAGCAATCTTCACTTGCATGGTGTCACGCGCTGTGCATTTGGAATTGATTGGATCGTTGTCCTCTGACTATGCAAAATTGGCCATCCGAAGATTTCAAGCTCGAAAAGGTACACCAAGGAAAATCTTTTGCGACAACGGAACTAATTTCCGCGGAGCATCCGTTGAGTTGCAAAAAGCGTTATTAGAATTAAATGAAGCAACCCTTCAACGAAGCACTGCTACCAGAGTAGCGGATGCGAATCGGATTAAGTTGGATTGAAAGCAAAATCTCTGCTGGTACCGTTTTAATCGATAAAGGAAAAATTCCGTTGTGTTCAGATTCACACATGAACAGCAGTATATCAAATACAGTAAAGATGAATTAAAATCTAACCGATTTTATTGTTTGTGAAAATAAATCTTTAGAAAACGTTTAAGTGCGGATAAGCACTTAAACGAGTGCGGGTGCGGATAATTTTTATTTATTTCTTCCGGAGGCGGTTTGGATACGGGCACCAAAAAACATTTCGACGCAGAATTCTAGTATGTACCTGACGTTTTAACAAATAAAGGTAAGAAAATTCACTAATAAAATATTTGTTAGCAATAGCAATATGAAAACAAAGTAAGGTAAACGATCTTTGTGAGGTATTAGAAACTTTAACTATTATTGCCACCCAGAGGCTCTAGATGTAGAAAAATTTAATGTCAAAAATATTGAGTTATAATAGAAGTTCAGCCTCGCTTTTAAGGAATAAAAACAAAGGAAATAGTGAACGGTAAAAATGCTACGATTACAATAAATCCGCAATATCGTAATTTCTTTTGAGTTAACATCAAACACTTTGGACAAAAATAATACTCTCCCGAGTTTCTTTAGAGTTGTTATTTTCTTAATAGCTTATTCTTTTTCCGTACGATTGAAATAAGTTTTTTTCTAAATAGAAAGGTTCAAAATTAAGTTTGCATACCTTTTAAAATGAAAATGTTTTTGTTTTTTTTTATCATTTAAACTACATTTTTTTGAAACTGTATAGACTTTAGACTCGATTTTTATTTATTTATGTTTTTGTATAAACAGATTGAAAACAATTGAAAATAATTGACGAAACGAATAAAATTGTTCCCCAGTGATCAATATCGCGTCTATTTTCATTTGTTGTTTTAGAATTGTTTTTTCTATTTTTAATCCAACCATTTGTTTTTTTTTTTTTTATTTTTTGTGGTATATGCTCAAAACATCATATCGATTACAGAATGTTATTTTTATTACATTGCTATATGTTATATGTATGTATGTAGATGGTACACATATCTGAGGATACAATCATATCCTTTTTTATTTCGATTTGATAAAATGAATATAAATTGAAAATCGTTTAGAAATTGGTTTGGGTATATTTTATCGATAATATTGATACAAAAATATATTTTCTAAGAGAGAACGAGGTTAGATTTTTCTATTTATTTTACGTATTTTTATGTATTTTGAAAACTGATAAAATATTTTTGTTTTTCGATTTTTATTTACATTTGCCATTTCTTTCCAGTTCCATTTGTATAATCTAACCAATTGATATTATTTTTATATCATTGAATTTGCACTAAACATAAAAATTACAATTCAAATATAATTGAAATTATTTTTTGTATATTAAAAATTTACAAATAACGAGTATGGAATGGCTGGAAAAAGGCTTGTATACAAATATTAGGAGTTTGTCTCCCCGAAAAATTTCTATGATAGAAATTAAATTTGGAGACATATTTAATACTACTTCTACTCCAGCCAGTCAATGATTATAGAACATTCTTTTTCAAATACAATTAAAGCTGTTCAAAAGAAGTAGAACTTTAAACAATTTACATCATTTGCAAACAATCGGATTTTTCCTTTTCAATTCAAATTAAAAATGTCATTTACATAACCATCAAAAATGGGGTGGGACCTGAAATAGTCCTTTGAGAAACAACAACGGAAATATAAAGATAAAATATTTATATCAATAAGAAGGGCTCCACACATTTTTTTTTCCTATTACTCAAAATTAGGTACATTGTTGCCTTTAACAACTTATAAGTTATTTGCTTTGACAAAAACAATTTATAGTTTAGTGAATCATAATTCCGAAAATCTTAACAGTTCAGATGAAATGCTTTAAAAAAACCCGTTTTGGAAAATAAATTAAATTACACTTTTCTTAAACAGCTTACTTAAACCATAGATAAAAGAATTTACTATAGATTTCCCATTTGGTATAATCGTAATTTTTGAATTGTTTTTTTTTTTACTCAAATGAAAATGAGAAATCTATAGTAAATTCTTTTATCTATGCTTAAACATAACCATAATTTTAAGACAGACCAACAACTGAGGCCTTTTTGCGGTCTCAAATAAAAGTTATTTTGGGTTTTATTTTTCAATTTTATTATTATTATTTTTTTAATATTTAAATTTCGCAACCATTATAATTTTGTAATGATTTCTTTATTACTTTTGTTTAGTTCACTTGGTATTGCTAGCGTGGATTAAAAGCGACTATTTTAAAAGATGCGTTCGGTAAAATAGAGTATCGTTTTTATAAAAATAAACCGACTGTCAAAAGTATGGTGTTGTTAGATAAAATGGCAAAGTTAAATTAAAACAATTTAGCTGACACTAAAAGATGTCGGGGTTGGCTTCTTTATCGTTTATACTAATTAATAAGGATAAATAACTCGATGACGACAACTTTAGTCTTTAAATATTTTTCAAAACTCTGCAAGTCTATTTGTAATTTTATTTGAACAGTAGCTCTGTGGTTGCGCCTATGCATATAGGCGCCTATATATAATGGTTGGGCCTATGTATATATATATAATGATTGCGCCTATTTATAATGCTTGCGCCTAAAGAGATGTCGCTTATGAAATTAAAAACTGTAATTTAACAATTTGGGTTTGGAATACAAGACAGTCTAAGAATCTGAATTGGTGCCAGAACAACATCACAAAATACTTCATTGATTGTTTATTTTGCTATTAAATAAAATAAACTTGGTACAACTTAATATTTTAGTTCGTTTATTTATACAAACCTTCAGAGGTTTTTCATGGTCCTTCGAGCTGGATAGTGACATAGCAGTGATTCAAGTACTGTAACAGGCAGTATGGGGTCGGCTCTTGCCATCGTTTTGGCTGGCAGTGGATTCCCCTTTTAGCTGGTAACTGAAAGAAAAATGTATAGAAGGCAAATAAGCTGATTAACCTGTTGTCCGGTTGGTTGGTGGCTTCTCGGTCCATGTCTTTCGTCCTTTCCATTTCCTTATAGGCACTGACAGGGCCAGAGAGCCGTGGCTGGTAAAGATGAGACATGGTGACACAAATAGAAACACGGCGATGAGTTTCACATAAAGAACGAAAACAAATTGAGGACATGAAACAAACACATACATCACACTAAACAAAAGATACACCACACAGATTTGGCCGACACAAATGTACAGTAACGAGCTGGCACACACATCACACAAATTTGCACAACAATAAAAGACTCACGAAATACATGACAAACAAATTTGCACGAAATAAATGCATAAATACAAAATTATTAGGTAACACAAAAATAAGAAAAACAATATCAATAAGCGGCATTGACGTTTGACATTTCGTAATTTGAAAAAGTGTACAATACAGGCCGAGGTACACGGAAGATCCGCAGATGGCGGGTCGAGTGGGAAAGAGGGGTTGCCCGGTGCATAAAAAAAACTTAATAAAAGACGGCGGAAAGAAGAAAAGGGGAGAGTTTTTTTTTGGTAGAGTCTTTTTTTTTTGGTTTGGGATCGTGGTGACGCGAAGTCGTCGAGTGGAACGAAAAAAAAAAAAACGAATAGAAAAGAGTAATATGAAAAAAACGGAGTATAGGTGGAAATTGAATGTACACGTGTCGTTGTGTTGTGCTGCAGATTAAAGTGTACATTCAAAGATCGTCGTTTTGTACTGAAAATTTGATCAATCCATCGTGTGAGTGGGGGAGACCGGACATAGGCAGCACAAAGCCGTTCTAGGTGAACGGTAAATAAAAAAATACAGGTTAGTGCTTTTTACATTTTTCCCATCCGATATTCCGCGTGTAACAAAAATTCCTCCGTACCTGCAGTGACCCCAAATTGTTACACACAGCCCGAGAGCCTCTAGCCGACCACAAGGCAGCTAGCCATAATACATGCGCGCAGGCTGGCGCCCAACCTTCAAGGAATCGTAATATTTGCCTGCTAATTGGGGAAGCTGAGACAGGAACGCACCTACTGGAGTTACCGTCGATGTGGTTTTTTTTTGTTGTTTTGAAATTGGGATAAAGAAGATTTGTTAGATTAAATTAAGAGAATATAAATGAGTGTACACGGAAATTAAGTTTGGTTTTTTTTTTTAAACGCGCGCGTAACAGTACCTTTTTCAACAGTCCATAATTAAATCCAATACAACTAATAATTATAAGTGTCATGTAATACAGTGACACAAATTAATACACAATAATATCTAAAAGTGGTTTTAAGTGCATCAAGTACATAGAACCGGCATATAATAAAACCACATTTTTGTACATTTCATAATTAGTACCGTAACACTCAATGCTGTGATAACTGAGGAAACTAAAACTTTAGAAAGCAATTTATTTTCGTTTCCCGGTCAAACATCAAAGTACGACGAATTTGAAAATAAAGGTCATTCTTTGGAAATTTTAATACAACAACGACACAATTGGCAGCCCGCACTGTACTGAGTTATGATCATATCAAGTTACCTAAGGTAGAAATCGCAAAATTTGATGGTGCTTACAATAATTGGCCTTTTGAAGACTCGTTTGTATCTTCCATTTATAACAATCAATCATTTGCCGAACGTCAAAAAATTAAAAATACTTAAGAGTCTTCTAACTGAAGGTCCTGCTTCACTGATCAAAAATTTGACCGAAACAGACGCAAATTGTACAGAAGCCTGGACAAAATTGAAATCACGCTACGACAAGAAAAGAAAAATTTTGACATCATACATCACCACATTTCTCGATTTGTCATCAGCAGTGAATGGGAAGGCATCCGATATTCGTTCACTTTGTGATAAGTGTGACGAAATTGTAATCGGAATTTGAATAATTAAAGCATCCCGTATCGAGATGCATGGTTGATTCAAATTGTTACGTAAACTGGATAGTGAGACAAATCAGTTATGGTCAAAGGAAACGACCGACAAGGATTTTCCAACAATTGCAGATTTTTTCAAATTTTTAAATATCAGGTGTGACGGGCTTGATGATAGAAACATTGACAATCAGGGGTTACAAAACCATCCATTTTCACATCCAAACCAACATTCAAGGGGAAACCGTTCTTCAAAACAATGATGTTAAATTCGAATTTGTCCTTGTGCCCCTGCTGTACCGCAAACCATCATCTTTTCCATTTTATGAAATTTCGTAGTTACGATGTCAGACTTAGACGAAATTTATCAATCGGGAGCTTGGTTTAATTGTCTGCGTATGAATTATTCAGTACATGAATACCCTGACCAATTGTCGAACCTGCAATAAACGGCATAACATATTGCTTGATGGGTATATGATCAAATCAACTCGTAAAACCAGTTTAATTATCCACACCAATAACAAGCAACCGTTAAGCCTCATACATCGAAGTGTTAAAAACCATTTGAACAAACTTAATTATACATGCCTTCACAAACACTAGGTCACACTCCGTTATACCATCACACCTATCAACATCAGCGCCAATCACTTATCAAAATGATCTCATGCTGCCGATGAACTCAATTATTATTGGTGATCCAAATTATTAAGAAGTAACGTCACCTCATGAATTGAAACCATTGCGAAAAATAGAATCACCGCACATTCAAAATATGGCCACTTTAACCACGAAATGATGAAGAAGTTTTTTATCTTCCACACCATGCTGTTCAAAAGGTAGATAGTTCCACCAAACTTCGGGTCGTTTTCGATGGATCCTGTAATTCTTCTTCCGGCTTATCAATTAATGACATTTTACCCACAGGACCCAATTTACAAGATGATCTGATCACTATCATGACTCAGTTTCGGCAGCACGTCATCGTTTTTTTCCACAGATGCGGAAAAAATGTATAGGCAGGTGCTCGTATCATCGCCTGATGGTGACTTTTAAAGTATAGTCTGGAGAAATAATTCAACCGAAGAAATTAACACATACCGCCTCAACATAGTCACATATGTAATGTCATGTGCACCATTTCTGGCTGTCAGAACACTTTAAAAAATAGCTGATGACAATGAACTAAATCATCCGGCAATTGCAACAATCATCAAACGGGATTTTTATCAAGGAGCCTACCATATTACAATTTGACGACGATACTGCGACCATTAAAACTCTAGGTGTTCAATGGAATTCTGTGCGAGATGTTTTTGTATTCGTAATCAACATTTCGTCAAGCTTATCATATTCCAACCGAAATTCACTCTCGAAGATTTAAAAAAATTTTGATCCTTTGGGCTGGGTATTGCCATCGATCATATCTATAAAAATACTTTTCGAAAAATTATGGATTCGAAACATTAAATGAGATAATGGAATCCCGGCAGATGTCAGTCAACAATGAAAGAGCATAAAATTGAATTTGCCTAAACTTGAAACGATCCAAATTCATCGACATTTTTTCATTTCATCAAACCAGAATCGATCCAAATTCATACATTTTGTGATGCTTCGGAACTGGCATATGCAACCGCAATTTATCTACGTACTGAAGATGCAGCAAGCTGCATTAAAACATCACTAAGCATTGCAAAGGCCCGCGTAGCACCGCAATCAAACAAGTTCATCAAAGTTTTTCTAAGATCAACAGTGTCAAGTGTTTGCTTGGGCTGACTCAAAAATTGTATTGGCCTGGTTATCAGATCATCTGCGAAGATTGAACACTTTTATTGGCCTCAAATCTTGGAAGTAGTACCTAGAAGTCAGTGACACTATGTACCGTCTAAGGAAAACCCTGCTGACGTTGAATCCAGAGGGATCAGTCCAGAATTACTTCCAAATTTCAATCTATGGTGGTTCGGTCCTAAGTGGTTAATGAGTCGAGAACAAAATTGGCCATCCAGCAATCCACTACAATTCGATACGATGTGAGAAGAACGTTGAATATCACCAGGCGTAACACACCTTCATATTGAATGCTCTGAGATTGCTTCAGTTTTTTTGAACAAGTTTTCATCATTTTTCAAGATTAAAAGAATTGTTATAGCTCTTTTTCGATGGGTATATTCGAAGCTTTGTTTTATTGATTTCATTCGAAGGGCCGAATCTAGAGAACATATTAATCGTAAAGGTCAGATTCGGTCGTTGTTTCCATTTATTGACCAGGATGGAATATTGAGGGTTGGAGTACGTCTTTCGAATTTTGACTGCCAATTTGACATATAACGACTTTTAAAACGGTGTTAAACGACTTAGCTGCGAAAAAAATGCGGTTGCTGGTGAAAAAAATTTACTATCTTTACTGAACATTTCGAAGATGCGATGGCTATTGTTCGTCGTCTTGGATCACCAGATTTCTTCATCACCATGACTTGTAATCTCGATTGGCCAGAAATTAAAGAAGCAGCGCGTATTATATCTGATAATTAAGTTATCATACTGCGGTCCGCTCATCCCGATCTCGTCGCTCGAATTGCGAAACAAAAATTTAATTAAATTATCAATTATTTGGATAAAACCTTATATTTGGAAAGGTGGCCGCATATGATGATCTAATTTCAGCTGAAATTCCAAATACCGATGACCCTGAATTGCGAGAATTAGTGTTAAAGTGGATGATTCATAATCCGTGCGGAGTCGAGTTAAATCCAGATGCTACATGTATGGTCAATAAAAATGGAAAATTGCAGTGCCGCTTCGGTTTTCCAATGCAATTCAAAGAAGTTACATCTCTAGCGGATGATGAAAAACCAAAGTACCGTTGTCGTTATGACCCCAAATTGGATCAAAATAATCGAGAAGAATTTTCACATGAACTTGCAGTATCGCCACGAAATCCAAAGAAAGAGTCATATCATTCCGCGCTTGAATATACATTTATGTGGTCAATATCGAATGCAAGATATTGACCAAGCCCATGAAGATCTGGCAGATATTGGACAAAAAGGTTCAATATTTTCGACATAACCAGGCGTTGAAGCAAATGCAAACAAACCAGAATTACTACTACTATTGGCAAATGCCCGAACATTTTTAATGGATACAATGCCTTTGGTAATGCAAATACTCTTCGTTCAGATTCTTATTTTTGGATGCCCCGAAGATTTAAAAGGTAAAGATTTAAAAATCAGTTGGCTGAAAATTTTATTCTGCAACAACGACGAAATAATAGATCTGAGGATGCTGCAATCAAACGTGCTTATCGTATATTCAAGTAATAAATACGACAGCAACAGAAGGTCGAAATTTTCGTTTCTGGGTGGAACGATATGGTATGGACGACATTGACAATTAATTACGAAGATGACCAAAACATGGACGCTCTAAATTCTGATGAGTCAGTTACTACTGGAGAACTCATATATTGGCTTCTGCAAGGAAAACAGATCGAAATTGTGGACAGTATTTTACATGCAGCCAATGGCTCTAACTATGTTAAACAAAATGTGTTTTCATAGATGAAGCAGGCGGTACCGGTAAAACCTTCGTATATAAGACTTTGTATCATTTATTTTGTGGCCAAAATCACAAAGTAAAATCTATGGCATCTACTGGAAACGCATCAATTCTATTGCCTGTTCGACAAACATCAGACAAGACATTTGGTCTGAAAGTTCCGCTTTCGTCAGATTCAATTTTCAACATTAAACCTGGTTCAGTCAAAGCTACAGAACTCACTCAAGGCGACGTTTTCCTTATGGATAAGGCACCGATGTTACCAAAGTATGGTTTACAAAATATGGATCAGTTGTTCCGGTCTATTGCAAATCCAAACTTGCCATTTGAAGGGAAAATGTTAGTCGCTGGAGGTGATTTCCGTCACTGTTTCAACTCCGAAGCAACCGTAGCGACTTACTTGATTTGTTGATCAAAAAAGTCATCTCTGGAAGCATTTCAAAAATATGCGTGTCGATTTTGAACAGGAAGCATTCGCATAGTATATCCTGAAACTGGGAAATGGAAATCTTCCAAAAAATGACTGAATTACCGAGGGTATAATTTCCAGTGGTAATTTAATCAAAGAAGTATTTGGGAATTGCTTTGCGAATCAAAATTACGTTGGAATGAAGGAAGACGTTTTTCTCGCGCCGCTGAACAAAGAAGTCAGTAATATTAATGCACACAGGAATATTTATTTAAGTTAAGGAACATGGCATCATCATGTGCGTTTGGTGAAAGATTGGAAAACAATATAGTGGACAAATTTGTAACGGGAATCAAAGATACAAAAATTTTCGATCGGCTATGCAGTGAAGAAAATATGACAATGGAAAAAGCACTAACTACGGCGAAAAAAATGGGATTGCATTTGAACGGCGGTCATCATCAGGAAGAAGCCGAAATTTGTAGTGTGGAACGAAAAAGTCCACACTACAAATGTGGATTGCATCATCAGTGAAGACGCAATATAGGAAACAGCAGCAGTGGGCAGTCCAACGAGAAATTTCAAAAATATTATCAGAAATTGATGCGGTGTGGTGAATTTTTTAGACGATATAATAATTTCTGCACCAAATGATGAAATTCACAATCAACGACTTAAAGAAGTTTTCAATAGACTAAAAAACGCAGAATTGAGATTGAACAAGGTTAAATGTGCATTCGCAAAGGCTTCATTAGTTTTTAGGACATATAATAGCAAGGGAAGGATTTTTCAAAAAGAACGAGAACGGAGCGGTGTTAAAATTTCCAATACCAAAAACAATTTCAGACGTTAGGTAATTTTTAGGATTGGTGAATTACTTCGGGAAGTTTATTCCGAATTTGGCAACAAAAATGAGCCCAATTTATGAACTATTAAAACATAAAGAAGGTAGTTTAAATTGGAATCGGGATAGCCAGAGGGCATTTGATATTATCAGGAAGGATATGATTTCGGATAAAATGCTATTGCATTTTAATCCCGATTTGCCTGTAATATTAACTTGTATTGCCTCGAACGTAGGAACTGGTGCAGTTTTAGCGCATAGTTTTCCAGATGGTTCAGAACGACGAATTGAGTATGCGTCCCGAGTCTTGTCAAATGCGGAAAGAGGATACGATACGTTGCAGAAAGAGGCATTAGCTATTGTTTTTGGACGTACATATTTTCCAGTATTTAATTGTAAAGCTTTTTATTTTGGCAACCGATCATAAACCCTTGTTAACGATATTTAGGCAACACAAAGGGTTACCTCAAATGAGTACGAGCAGGCTGCAAAGATGGCCTTTCCATTTAAGTGCGCTCAATTATACGATTAAATATGTCAAATCCAAAAAAAATTGCGCGGATGCTTAGTCCAGATGCCCGACTGATGAATGTAACGATGTTGGTAACGAAGGGGAAGTTGAGGCTGGTTATTTATTTTTTGTAGAAACAAACATTGATATTCTGATTAGCTCAGAAAGTATTAGGGAAGCAATGAAAAGTGACAAAATGTATATGGCGGTAATGCGGGCAGCCGACAACTAGAATGTTAGCAACTTAAAAAGCGATATACATATTTTGACATTTCAGATCAGTAAGAGCAGAGTTAGTAGTCGAATAGGGGATTTTAATGCGTGGACAAAGGATAGTGGTACCTGAATCCTTGCGGAAGCAGTTGCTGATGCAGGTACATCGATCGCATTAGGGATAGTCAAAACGAAGGAGTTGCTCAGGTCATATGTGTGGGGGCCAAATATCGACGCAGATGTAAAAAACATGATCAGAAATTGTTTACCGTGTTTATCGGTTTTTCCAAGTCCTAGGAAAGAAAACATAATATCTGAACGTGTTTGGGAGCGAATACATGTCGACTATGCTGGATCAATGAACGGTATATTTTTTCTTGTCATGATAGACGCATGTTCAAAATGGATTGAGGTGCAATACACTAAATCGGCCAATGCGGAGTTTACAATTAAAGTTTTAGAACATCATTTTGTCAGATTTGGTAATCCTGACCAGTTACTGTCCGATAATGGATCGCAGTTTACTGCAACAATATTTAAGAACTTTATGATCGAACGGGGTATTAAACATAACTATACGGCCCCAGGTCATCCGGCGTCGAATAGAGCTGCAGAAAATACAGTTCGCACAGTTAAAAATGCTATTAAAGCTGCTAGCTTAGCTAAGAATGGGGATATCGACACGATTGCTTGTCGATTTTTAATAGATTATAGAATGACAAATCATTGCACTACTGGAAAATCTCAAGCTTCGGTTTTGCTAAGTTATTCTCCCAAAGGTGTCCTGAATTTATTAAGACCAAACAATGATAAAAGGGAAAATTGTGATCCGGACACAAGTAAAGATAAAAGAATCAGATTCAAGAAGAATGATAATGTTGTAATAAGACAGTTTAGCAATCCTAATAGCAACGAATGTATTAGAGCAAAAATAACTAAGGTTTTGGAGACTAGAATGTATGAATGCATAAGTAATAATAGGCTGACCAGGCGGCATATCGATCAAATACGAACATATGGGACAAATGATGGTGATTCTCAATTAAAAAGCAGCAGATTGGGTGAAAATAAGTTTTTGGAAAGAGAAGAGGTAGAGGGGAAAGTCAATTCTGAAAGTGAAACAAATTTGGAAAAAAGAATCGTGATTGAATTTCCCGATGTTACAGTAGCCGAGCCAGTAAATGACATAACAAATACCAGATCCGAAAGTAACAATGAACGTGAATTTTCCGACAATAGTAATAACGACGATTCGAACATAAATATAGCTAATCGTGATAATTTTCGTAGGAGAGAAGATTTTGTTCCTCCATCATTGTTCTTTAGTTTGTAAGATAATATAATTAATGAATTAAAGTCAGATCAAATTTTTTTTAGTGGTAGTGGATGTGATGTTTTCCATGAAGTTTGTTCATTTGGATTTGTTGTACGTGTGACCACACTGAAAAAACATTACATCTGTCAAGAAATGTAGAAAGATTCGAACAGTAATGTTTGAGCGTTTGTTAATAAAAGAAGTAAAATCTGTAGAATAAATATAATGAAATAGACAACAAAAAAGGCAACGTGTTTTATTATAACTTCGTATTTATCTTGCTCAAAAAATACATTACATTAATTGCATTAATTCCGAGCTCTTGATATTTAGCGAGTAAACTTTGTGAAACAATCAACAACAAAAAAAAACTTTTAATCCATTTCTGTGGGGCAACATTATAAGCCAGATTATGGTAGTAAGGATTGCTCATCGTTTGTCAAACTTTCACAATTGATCCATTAAGTACGTTCTCTTGTGATCCCCGACTTGAACAAAACCCAAAACCTTAACATTAAGTCACCAATCACAGCCATGTGACGTTGTCGTTCCCAACCTTCAAAATGTTGTAATTATAGCAGAAATTAATAGCAATTTATCTCACAGCATACACGATATAGTTTAAATCATATGCCATCTTCAATCAATGTACTGGAATAGTTCTCAATAGTGATACCGATTATCAGCTAACTATGGTTATATGATCATGGTTATTCGTTTGTAACAGTAAACTAGCATAACAAAGAAAAATCAGCCCTCAAGAAATTTAATCAACCAAAACTCCTCCATTAACAGATAAATAATTAATTAGCAATGAATGATCCTTTTTGTCTACACTTTAGCTAACATCTTTTAAAAAATATAACTTATTTGATTTTTTTTGGGAGGTCCACTTCATATATACATAAATAAAAACTAATTTCAAGACATGTGTCGTATGAATTATCTACAAAATAAAAAAAAATTGCATCACAAACATGAAACGAACAAATTTTTTTTTAATGTTTACCATTTCATGATATGAAAGAAAATTTGTAGGCGTATTCAAAGTTTCAATTTCTTTTCTTAATTTATTTAAGAAGAAATTGATCCTTTTCTTAACGATAAAATTTATGCCAAACGTTTAACTAAAATGTAATAAGGAACTGATGATGTTAACAAGGCAATGTGTTTTCACATTCATGTTATGTATACATAAATTTACTTTCTAGACGACTTATTTAAAGTGGTTTACTTAAGTCATTAATTTGAGACTAATAAGTATTGGGTGGTCGGTTTATTCGATTTTTTAAATATATGGTAAATGTGTCAAAAGCAATTTAGTTTTATAAATTGGGGACATACAATGATAAATTGAAATTTTAGGGTTATGTAAACCTACATGATTTGTTTTAAGGACAGTTAAACATTTAAAATAAACTCGAATTAGTGAGTAGGTATAGGAATTATGTAAATAAATTATATAAGTCGATTAATGCGCGATTCAACGATATTTTCAAGATGCAGATATTTAAAACGAGAAAGCATGAGGAATAAAATACCATGAAAAATACGAGAAAGAAAGAAAACAGTTTTTATATATTTTTTTTTTTGTTATAAGTCAAGTAATCATATTCATTTTGGCATTTCCAAACCGCCATTTCATTTTCAAAACAATAAACTTTTTTTTAAAATAAATTTAATAAGATTCATATAATATTTACAGTTCAATCTAGTCATCATAATATGTCATATTCTGCCAATTTTAAAGTGTATCGTCGTTTGTTTATAAAATAAGATGACGATTCACAACCTGAACTATAAAATTTGATATTGACATCCTCATTTTTCGGTTCGTTTCTCGGCTTACAGATATCGACTTTTTTCTAACTTGAACAATTGTACTATGTTGTATCTCATGTAAGGGTTGTTTGGGTTTCGTCTTAGGAGTCAAAGCTTTCTAGGCGATTCTCATAAGACTCCTCCCTAGTGTAGTTACGCCTCCTCGTGGCATCAACCGGGCAATGCATCCTAGAATGTAGCTACGTAACGTACACAACCGTGCAATGACTGATTTCCATTGCCCCAAGCTTTGGTGGGACAACATACGCCGAGAGCTGCGTGGCTAAGGGGGAGCTTAGTCGTTAGTAAGTGAACTCCGGATACCAGGCGACCTCCGGTTTAAATCTTGCCTTCCCACAGTATACCAATCTCTGCTGTGGGTGACCTTCATTTCTCGGGTAATCGTGGGAGTTTAATAAATCCAAAAAATATAAACATAAAGTGTGATGCATCTCTAAAAGCATCAACTTTGCCAGCTGGGTTGCTGGATTATAATATAGGAAATAATATGGTGGAAGATGCCTCTGGAGCTACCTGCACCTTCTTAGATTATTTTGATGCCGGGACAAGGGAAATAGTAGATCAGTCCACTACTCTTACAAAGGGCACCTTTTGCGCCATAATAGTGTCATCTCACAAACATCGGGTACCTTAACCATTGAGGTTGGTATTGGGAACATGTGCCTCAACTCCAGTGCATGGGTGAAGCTCAACTCCTTCGAGAGAATGGGTTTTAAAAAGGGGCTTAAGGAAGGCAAAGCTAGAGAGATAGCTCCAGCCGCTGCTATGTCCGGACTCCCTGTTTAAACACCCCTGAAACTTGTCGCACTACCCTAGACAGTAGGTCTGTTGGTAACCGCGAGAGGTCTTTTGAGGTTACTTTGGAGTCCTCTAAACCACCTGCAAAAAAAACTTTAACTGGGCCTTCTTCAGTCAAGGCCACATTTAGCCAAGTAGCATGCAGTGTTAGACTAGGCATCTTACCGAATGATCTCAGTGACATTCCTCTTAGTATGAAGCAAAGAGCAAACATACAAGAGTGTCTCATTGACCCTTATTTAGATGCAAGGTTATTGGTGCCTTTCGGAGAACAAGATGGCTTTTCTTCATTTGTTCCGATCACTCCATAGCGGGATGGATGAGGAACAATTATGACAGGCTAAGATCAAAATGTGGTCTAAGCATAACTTTGTGGAAGAGGAAGATTTTCCTCGGCCAAATATAGTTAGGGGGTTTTTACCACAAAGCCTTAGCTTGTCTAGCGAGAAAATTCTCGCCACCATGCTGCGCAGAACAATGGTCTCGCGGCTAACTCATGGAACATACTACAACGTTGTATACTACAACGGACGACAACCATAGTAGAGACGAGTGCGCCAGTTCAGTGATCATGACCATAGAAGATACTTCGAGGAAAACACTGCGCGAGTCCAAGGGGAATGTGGCATACCGCTTCAGCCACATTAGACTAATTTTAAAGAGTGATCCCCCCTCCATTAATCAAACTACTGGAGTCAGCTCCAGCAAGGAAAGTTTTTTACCAGCCTCAGAAGGAGTTACAAACGACGAAGGGGTAGCTCAGTGCAGTAGCGCTATAGAGTATTCTGTTCCCGCTACCTCTTCGTCGGGAGACCGATTATTGGATCTCTCCGTTACTCAAAATTTGGCAACGGTAAAACAAATAGGATGACCATACAAAGGGCTGTCCAGGATAGACAAGCCAAGTCAATGACACCAACCAGTAGAATCAAGCCTAAAGGGACTCGTGGGGTTACTAGGAAACGTAGCAATGGCGTCCCCATCCCGCGAAACAGTCGGTTGGTAAGCAGTCAGTGGTTAAGCAGCCAGGAGCGGAGAGCTCCTTACCCTAATAAGTAAGTATGGGTGGTACTATTAGGGTACTACAAGCAAACCTGCATCACGCAAAAAGGTTAACATGATTCGGCAAGAGGTTTTGGACCTCATTCTGTCGATTCAGTTTATTTCCAACTCTGTCGCAAACTGGCATGTATCAAATGAAGCTTCTTTGCCGGACCACATGGATATAACGTTCGATATACCGGGAGTGATCATACAGGCGGCAGAGCGTCGTATTCCTTGTTTTACAGACTGGAAGACCTACAAGGATATTTTATTCATTAAAACGGCCTTGCTGCCAAAATATTTGAGTTCAATTAGTGACCTAGAAACTGCAGCTTGTTTGCTAAATGATGTGCTCCTATCTTCTTTCGGAAGTAGCTGTATGGCGCGTTACGTTGCGGTTAATCGCAAAGTTCAGTGGTGGAACGATATCGAGGATATACCTACAGCTGCTCGACTCCATAAAGTTCTAGCTAAGGACTACTCCAACAAGATTGCGCTTCTTCTGAAATCCGATGGTAACTATACATCGGGTCGCAAAGAGGCACTCAAAACCTTGCTTCAAGTGCACTTTCTGGGCTGCACTGTTTGCGATACAAATACAATTACTAACCCTATAATTGGTACACCTATGGGGGCAAATGTGGGTTGGGTTAATAGTTTATCAGGTTAGCTTTTTACTCCGGCAAAAATCAAATATACCATTAACTCCTTTCAGCCATTCAAGGCTCAGAGATAGAATCTTCCCAGCCCTTCTCCAAAGGAGCTTGGATTCGATTACCCCTGCTTTGGTAGCATTGTTTAGAACTAGCTTCAATTTGAGTCAAATACCACAGGCTTGGAGACAAGTCAATGTGGTTTTTATCCCAAACCTTGGTAATAGGCCAAGTGAACTCCCTCTTACATCATTAATTCTAAAAACCATGGAACGACTGGTAGATCTTCATATCAGAGACTGGTTAACTGTAACCAGGCCCCTGAATCCTAATCAATTTACCTACAGAATAGGTAAATCCACAGATTCGGGCTTACCACTCGAAAGAAATTGCGCTGTGCGCTTTTTTGGATATTGAGGGTGCTTTCGACAATACTCGATACGACTCAATTGCTAGAGTAATAAGACGTAGAAGTATTGATGATCCGACTAACCACTGGATTAGTTTCATGTTGGCTAGTTGGAAGATTATAACGAAATTAGGTAACGACTCAGTCGCAGTTACGATAGTAAAGGGATGCCCACAACGCGGTGTCCTGTCACCTTTGCTGTGGTCACTCGTGATCGACGAGTTGCTTGATAAGCTACATCTAGTCTCTGGTGGGCATGAATGTACGATGTCTGCCAGCATGCAACAGGTCTTGCTTGTTATTTCGAATTGGTGCACTGAAGAGGGCCTTTCGATAAAGCCTAACAAGTCTGTAGGCGTATGTTCGATAGGACTTGGGGCCTCAGCTCAAAAATGATTTACTGGATGAACATCATGATAGTGAAGCCAATTGTAACCTATGGGTCCATAGTTTGGTAGCCTATGGGTCCATAGTTTGTACAACAAAAAGTTATTATAAACAAGCTTACTTCATTGCAGAGGCTAGCATGTCTCGGATCACAGGTGCTATGAGCACCTGTCATACGGCGGCAATTTAAACCCTCATCGGACTCACTCCACTTCATATTTATGTCAAAAAATCAATTGCTACTTGTGCAGCTAGATTACAGCTGGAGAATCAATATAGTAATGATGATCATATGAGTCATCTGGACATTTTGAATGAACTTTCAGACTTGGATATGTTCTTTAGAGTCCCGAACGTGATGCCCAAAGAACTCTGCTTTGGCAAAAATTTCGAGGTAACAGTCCTTGATAGAACAGCCTGGGATACTGGTGGACCTCTTATGGAACCTACCATCGTAGTCAGGTTCACGGATGGATCAAAAATGGATAGTGAAGTAGGCATTGGTGTCTTTGGGCCCAACTACAAAACATCGAAATCCCTGAGAACTTATCCTAAACTAGTGTGTTGCTCACACTGAGGTGGCTTCATTTTGAAGAGAGGTATATGACCCTGGAGAAATGTAGATTGCCCTCTATATGTAGCATTCCCGCCTTTATTAGAAAGGTGGAGAAGCTCCTGGACTAAAAAATTCCAATAGCACAAAATATTTTTCAGGTCGCAGTGCTAGCCGTTTTGGGAAGGGGAAAAAAACCTCATGTTACTTTGCAGAAATCGATTTCGTTGAATCGCGCATAATGTAGAACAGTTTGCAAGTAGAATAAATAAAATTTGGTTTATCAATTATTAAATTACTGTGTTTGCATTTTTTAAAAGAACGAAATCCATTCGTATATGAGTAAAATAAATTGTGTTCATATGTACGATAACGAAGAGATACAAATTATCAATGTAGACTGGTTTAAGATGTTTTATTTGGAAAAAAAACACTGGTAAGATTACACATAAAGAAAAGACAAGAAATTAAAAAAAAACATAATTTAAATTTAATAAAGGTATAACGTATAAAATTAAACACGCGGATAATTTTTCAAAGCAACTCAATTAATTAGTCAGCCGGCTTTTCATGAAACACAATTTAATGTATATATATACATATATACAAACATAACCTTAACATATTATATTATCTAGGAATAGGAAAGAATATAGTTTTGTGCATTCTATTTTTGCATGTTTTATGCATTTTACGTGATAAATTTTATGTTAGTTGTCTGTGGCACTGGCATATTGGATTCTAATTTACATCTTCCGTTCAGGTTAGTAATTTATATTTGTAGATTTGAAATAATCTGCCAGCAATCACGCATATTAAATTGTTGCAGCTAAAAACAGTAGCTCTGTTACCACGATAACGTTGTTTCAATCAAAATAGGTAATACCGCATTTTTCGACGGAGATCACTAACTCACTTGAAGTAGAAAACTCATGGTAAAAACATTTGAAACTTACATGTTCGGCATAATATGATCTTTCAAAAAATTAAGACTCTGATAATATGGCCATTGAATTATAATTGGAGCACAGCTTCCAATATGCATTTGTCTTTTATTATTTTTCCGTCTATAATGGTCCCTTAAACACCATCGCTGAGCACATTCATGCACTAAAGTGAAATAAAATAAATTTTAAATATATTTTTTAAAATAAGACATATTAATTCAAACATTAATTTAGTAATACACACTATTTATTCTTAAGGCTTGGGATATTGCTGTCCATGCTTCCAATTTGCTTTTTCGATTTTTATAGGATTGTAATTTTTGATTATAAATATTAACATTTGTTTTTACTAGCTCTATTAATTTTTCGTTAAAAGTATCCTGGTAAAAAGGAAATTTTATTATTGTAATTTTATTACTTTTATCTTATTTATTGCTACAAAATTATTACCTCATCGAAATCAAAAGATGAGCTCTGAATTTCCTATAAAACCCAAAGAAAATTATTTAATTAAAATACTAAAAATATAAAATGACAAAAAAATTTGTTTTAAATTAAAAAGAAAATAGATTTTCTTACCGTTTGACTTGTTTTACCCGCCATCTTAATTAAAATGTCACATAACGCCTGAGAAATAGAAAATTTTCTATTTTGCCGCCGTTCTATTTGTTTGCACTTATGAAACTATGGATATTCTAATTATTTCACCGCTAGCTACGCCGTTTATCTGTTTGAGGTAACAGTTATATCTACAGATATACATTTATTGGATTAATTATATTTCGATTTTTAAAGACAATGGTCTAGAACAGAGACGAGAATGCTGTTGGTTTTCGTTAGCAGCCGTAAAGAAGAATTTCATCATATTGCAAAAAAAAAAATATGTGTACGATCATTTATTAGAAAATCTCACTTCGAGTGGTATTTCGGTACGTTATAAATTATTAATGTTAATCTATATACCTAGTAATTTTCTTTGAAATATAGGAAATTTCATTTACGGTTGACGAAATTAAAAACAGAATAAAAACTTTGAAGAGCGCCACTTCTATAGAAACAACATGTGAAGTTTTATTATTTTAAAATTAAAATCATAGAAATGGATATTGCTAAAATTTATTTTTTACTGGAATATTTTTTGTAATATTCTTAAGTTTTTGTAATATTTGCATGCCTAAAAATTATAATTAAAAATAAAATAAAAATAATTGTTTAAATAAATTCATTGGATCAATAAAAAAAATTAATTAAAACTGATAAAGGATTTCATTAAATCAATAAAATATATTTATTAAACTTGACTGATAGTTTTATTAAATCAATTACTGTGTTTGTTAGTATTGATTAAAAGTTTCATTAAATCAATTATTGCGTTTAGTAAAGTTGATTAAAAAATCATTGGGCCAATTAAAATCATGATTAATACAATTAAAAAAATTATTAATACAAGTAATACAATTGATTAAGCTGTTCGTAGTATTAATAAAAAATTAATTTACTAATAACTTTGTTTATCAGGTAATGAACATTTGTTCATTGAGCCAATAAACTAATTCATCGGACCAGTTTTGATGATTTTTTTATTGGCGCAATGTACTTTTTAATGGTATTTACGTCGGGATTTTATTGAATGTTTCTATGCCAATTCTAGAGTAGATGGGTTAGTGGAGGATGTGGGCGGATTTAATTTACTTGCTGCCTTCAAATACTCCACCAGAGAGATTTCCCGATCCGTAACCTGAGATTTTCTTTTGCGGGAGTTGTGGTCACCAAACATATTATCCCACCCAACCATATTAATGGTTACAACGCAGCCAATATTTTTGTTGTTTAGACTAATAGAATGCCCCCTCTGCGTTAAGAAGGACCATGCTACGGTAGGGTACCACCACTGACGCCCACCAGCCATGGCCTGGCAATTCATCATCCTGCCGTCACAATTCGCTTGATTGGTGGCTACACACATTGGAGGATAATAAATTAATACTGATGGGGCTATAGAGCAATGGCAAAGCGAATTTTAAGAAACTCTAGGTTTCTTCGTTTTCGATGTGGGTATGCCAACCTACCTCTTCTGCAACTCCGAGAGTAATCACGGACTGAATACAGTTATATCGTGACCCTACACCGAATAGTCCCCATATGCTGTCCCATCTCTCCAAGGAGCTTACCTGGATAATGAGACTGGAGTCTTGTGTCACCATCGTGGAAAGCTATTCTGGCTCAAGCCTCCGTCGACAAGTAAACAATTAATGTCATTGGTGCCATTGATTAAGCTGACAAGGACGTGTGATGCTTGAGCGTGAAGGTAACCTCTCGCAAATCTGTTTATATCCTGCCCCATCACATTGGAGCGGTTCAGTGTCGTCGGACATCAAGATTTCGTGGTGGTGCTCACAGGACGTGATTTTCACCCTCTCCAATAGCTGAGTTGGCCTCTCCGTATGCCCTCCAATATGATCGTCGCAGATGTTTTTGCCTATACTCGCTAGCGATGATAAAAAGTGATGTCGCGACTCTCGTTGTTCAGCGCGTTCTCCGACTCGCGCGATAAATAAACGCCTCTGCCGGGCTGTGCCTTCCTCTAGAATTGTCGCTAGTGCTAGGGGCGCTGCAGCTGCTTCCTGCTCCACCTGCAACGCATCTGCTTTTGCAATCACTTGGGTCAGTCCCCGATTACCATCAACAAGATCATGTACCTCAGCATTAAATCTTAGGTCTCCGGTCCTGCCTACCATAACGGAATGGTGTAACTGACTGAATCGCCCGTCTCCGTACCGTTGGATCTTCCGTAGTAACATAATCTCCTGTGTTCGAGCACCTCCACCAGCTACCTCAATGTGATCGAAAATTCTAGTACGGTTGCAGCCCACATATTTTGGCTGAAATCTCTGAATTTCATTGACTACTGGATGCTGCCTTTTTCTTTTTCCAGCTGAGTTATTTGTGCAGGCGATGGCCTCTTGATGAAAGTTGATTTTAGGAACAGCACTACAACTCTTCTAGTTTTGATATTTTGTACACCGTCAATGAAGTCATCGAACTTTCTTCTCTCTGTGTAGTCTGGAGCTTTGTCGAAATGTGGTAGATGCACCGACCTCTTGATATCTGCCGCATACCCTTGTATTGATTCCCCCTATGTTGATATCGATTTTTTAGCGCAATTCGATTGAGTTCTCGATTATAATCTCCTCTAATCTAATTGTATTCTATTGTAATTACCCGCTGCATGCACTTCCTTTTAATGCTACAATAAATGACGTAGCGTGATCTTCACAATTTCACAATTTCAAAAATATTGTTCCATCAAAGGTTGGAGGCTTTAATTTGATTGATTGAACATGATGAACTGTCTTCGACGGTGTTCCGTTTACTTTGACGTGAAGCAACCTTTTTAAAATTTTAAAATGTTTGTTCGATCTGTTCTATGTTGTTTTCTAACTTTGATGAACGTGTTGAACCTCTATTTTAACTTCTTGATCTTGATTCTAAAATCTTTTGGTCATCTACGATCGGCTTTTTCATCTCACCAATTTTTTTCATCATTTTATTCATATCGATTTCATAAGTCTGCTGCTGCTCCTCTTCCACCATCATTTGTTTCATTCCTCTCTGCAGCTGCTGCTCCAAAATTCTATACTTCTGGTTGTGTTTCTTCTAAATTTTTTTTGACGATTTTTTCACGGGAATCTTTATTTTCTATTTCAAACTTAAATTCTTATGGAAGTAACCCTTTTTTACATAACCCCACAAAGTTGTATCACCAACGTCTTCTTGTTTCCGTTTGTAAATTTTGTCGCTCTAACTTTTTTTTAACTCGACAACTTTCAATTCCTATAGAGAATTATTATCTGTTTATTATTTAAAATCCCACCGTTGTCACCAATTGTTACGTTTTTGTCTTTGTTCGTGTCACTATATTGTGAATAAATTCTACTAATATTTATTTTTCGATGTTTTCGAAAATTTTCGATATGATTGTAACAATCACCCCTGTTTTGATAAGCTTGGACCAGTTTTGTTAAAGTGTTTTTTATACTGGAAACAAACGATCAGGACTTTGTTTGTAGTGCAGTAAAATAAATTTAGAACACAAGCAGAAGTTGTGTACTTGTGTTTACAGCATTAAGAATTGTTAAATAAAATAATTGTTGGTCCTTTTTCACTGTGAGTCACACTATATACCAACTAGTCAATGATTAACTGAAATAAAATACCAATATGTAAATTTATTAATTAATTATTCTAAACGCGTTAGACGAATAATATAATTTTATATGTACAAACCTTTAAACACTCAAAAGCAATTTAAGTTAGAGTACGTTGGTTTAGTTTCTTTGAAATGAGACGATTAAAAAAAATGTTTTTGGTTTTATTACGATCTTAAATGATAATTTTATGTCGTCTCTAATTAAATAATAGCCGCGCGCAAACACACACATACGATGGTAAGGAAGATTATGTATATTTCACCGAATCTTATGTAGATTTTTTTGATTTAGTAAAAGCCATAAAAATGATGAAAGAATTATTTCACGTTTTTACCAGCATTGTACTTGTTTTTTTTAATGACATTCGTATTTTTTTTTATGATCCACCGTCTCACGGTTTACTAATAAAACACAATTATATTGTATTTAAATGTTAAGTATGTGCTGCCGATTTAATTGTTACTTTCATTTTTATTGGTTCGTAATTTGTACGAGTAGTTTTACGTCCGTATTGCCAAATTCTTGCAAAATGTTCATTATGTTTAGTACATTTTTGGACAAATTATTATCCGGATTAACAAGTTATGCATCATCCCAATACTTAACCGCCAATGGCCAACTTCCATAACCATACATTACTACTGGTATTACAATTTTTTACGTACTTTGTACTTGTTAGAACTGGCCATTTATTTTGGTGTGAAAGATGTCATGCGAATATTTATTACTTTTTCCGTATAAAATAACTTTGATTTCTTCCTAATTAGATTAGTTTGGTTTATTGCGGCAAGAGGGATACAACTAGCCAATGATGTTCAGATTAATCTTACTATAATCGACCCCCACTTTTATTAATGGACACGCGGTTTAGGACTGGTACGTGGAACGTGGAGTCGCTAAGTAAACCAGGCGCGTTTGATGGTACTATATCAGCCATGTAAGACTATCGCTCGGAAGGATAGTGCCAGAATAGTGATTGGTGACTGGCAAAACTCAGGCTGATTTATGTGAAAACATAGGTCCTCTCTCCCGATACGATCTAGTGACCGATAATGGAGAACTAGTGATCGATCACTATCTCATTGTGGCTAGCATATTCTTTCCTCATAAAATTATCTACTTGAAACATGAACATACACCCTCATAAGACATCCTGAAGTCAAATTAACATTGTTTTAAATTCTAAGGGACTATCTCGGGTCGTTCAAGATCTCACGATATTATCGATCAGCTATAATTTGTATAGGTAGTGATCATCAATTGGTCACTACAAAGCTAAGATGGCAAACTTTGTACAAGCCAGGGGTCACATATTTAAATGCTCTATGGATTGGATTGAAAACTTCGTTTGTCAGTGCTGCCCAGGTGAATCTAGGAATGGTAAAAATTAAACCCATAAATGATTGGTATGAAAAGTAGTGACGTCTTTCTGTCGAGCAACATTACAATCACATGGATGAACAATGCGGTCCTTGCTAAGAGAACCGCCAAGCAAATTTGTAGATGGAGAAAGTGTGAATGGTGGATGGCCCTTCTGTGTTTTGTTGCCGGATAGGGACAGTTGGAGGATATGGTGACCATCTTTTGAAAGAGAGTCCTTGGCTTTTCCAAAGAGAAATGTGAGTATGTGGGACTACTAGACAGTGGAAACCAGCTATGCTATAAAAAGCTGGAAAGCTTACGATAATATATGCAGGACCATTCATAGATGGAATTGGATTATCAACCACCATAGAGCTGGAGCATACAATAAGCATATACCAATAGGACTGCGATTATTGACTGTACGTCAATGAACTTCCGCTCGACGGAAGCGACGGTCAAATTGATGGTATAATGGGTTCAATCTCTGAATAAAGAGAAACGTAAGAAAACACAGGAAGTTATTTATCTTCGCTCTTTTGATGAGGTCAGTGAGGCAACTTCTACCACCAATCGCACATATTTAAATCTACGAAGAGCGATGTTCTGTAATATTACGCAAGAGCTTTGTTGTGAAAGGCTAGTGTGGAATATGTGGCGGAAGATAATTGGAAACAACCAATTTGGTTTTTGTCAATAATCTAATACAATGGCAACATGCTTGAATTTTACAGATTATTTGAGTAAAGCTTTTGAAAGTCGGATTTTGTTCCAACGGCACCCTTCGCCCAACGAACGATGTTATACACTTTTGATCCCGGCCTTGTAGTCAGCGGCTGGGATTGAACTCATGACCGCAGTGTGTTTAAGCCAACACTTTAAACATCACTATACTTCATATTTTTAAAGTTGTATAAAGCGAAGTAATTTACCAACATAACCTAAAAATTACATCGTATTTGTCATTTAAGTGTTTTGTGACTACGACGCATTTAATAAAAATATATAAATAAAAACAAAAATTATTTATTATAAAATGGACAAATAAAAACTAACAAAATGTTTTAATGTGCCACTAATATTTACTCGCACTACACCCTGATTCTCTAAAAAACAAGATAAATTGTAATCAGTGCTGTCGTTTTGAAATTTCTATGAGGAGTACTTTCCACATTTGCAGGGGAGTATTTTGTGTCAAAAGGGAGTACGCATACAAAATATTGACAAAAAGTTTCAGAAGTCACATAAAGAAGAAGTTTGATTTTCAATTTCCCCAATTAACATAATACCTATAAGTTTCAATACAAAAAAAAATTAAAAAATTATTTAAAGCGTAGTAAATATTTATTATTATTAATACATATAATGTTTATTGTTAAATTAAAGACTTTATTAAAAAAAAAATAGTTTAACTAATAATTAAAGAATATCACATTCCATGTGTTTACGTTATCACAAAATAATTACATATTATTAATAAACTACATTGAAAAATAATAAATTATTTATTATCATTCCATTCAAATTTTAGTGTCTTGTTTTGCAGTTGAAAACCAAAAAAATTATTTAAAATTATATAAATAGTATCACATTCTATGTGTTTACGAGATTACAAGATTAATATTTACTAGTATACTTTATCTAAGCATATTTAATTAATATATAGTATATAATCAATAATTAGTAATTGCTTAGGTTTAAATTATTTTTTATACTTCATTAACAATTTTTGGATGGAATCCATTTAGTTGCGTCACTTCTTTTTAACATCTCCTTTGCCATAAGGATTGAATTAACCGTATATGTCAATAAAGAGTTCCTTTGTTTATTTTTTATCAAAGCTACTTGCGAAAATACACGTTCCGCCGTTGCACTACTGTGCGGTAAACTTATGATCGTTCCAATAAAATTTATTAAATTTGGATACATCTTATCACCCAGTGCATTTTTAAATTGAAAATTTCGGTCCAAAACTCTTCAAACTCTAAATTGCAGTTAACGTACTCCTGATGCAAAAATAGCCTCCATTCTTCATCCAATTGTTCTATCAGGTCTTCTTCAATGAGGTTAGGAAATCGTTTAATTAGCTGTGTGAGAGTAGGAACCTTTTGTTTTTGATTTAGGGCTTGTACAGCAACCAACACCTCATCCTCAAAATTGATTCGTTTCTTAATTTGTCTACAGATTTCTTTATAATATTCCCGGCAGTTATGTTTCAAGCTTTGTATTGCATTAGTCGATAATGTATCTTGTTTGATTAATAAATCAGCTTTGGCCCCGATATATATTTGATCGTATTCTAGTAAGTTTTCGTCATTTGAAAAATTTATTGAACCTAATAAGCTATCAGAAATAAAATTAGGTTTAATGAAATTCGACAGAATAGTTTTATAATACGATTTTATTGTTGGCAATAACAAATGAATTCTAGGTCCCTCCGACTGGTATTCAATATTTATTTTATTTGTAATATTTAAGATATATGCCAAAAAATGTAAATAAACTTTATTCTCATCGTTCATTTCATTGGAAATATTTTGTACCAAATTCGAATCGGCTTCAAATTCGTTAATTAAAAAGTAATGTTTTAATGGAACCCATTGTTCTAATATTCGTAAGACCACTTTTTCAAAAGAAAGCCACCTGGTCGAAGCACTTCTTAAAATTTTATGATTATTAACATTAAAATACTCCTGAAATTGTTGATATTCGGTTTGACGTTTTGGACTATGTGAAAAAAATGCATATATATTTTTTGCTAAAATTTCGATTTTTTGAGGAACCATTTTAGCTGCCGCCGATGAACATAAATGTAACGAATGGCAAATACATCCTGTTACATATAATTCTGGATTGCTTTGCTGTAATAGGGTTTTTACGCCGCTCTTATTGCCCATCATGACCGATGCATTATCTGCAGCAAAGCCTACTAGATTTTTATTGGTATTCTGATGGATTCGAAGTAATTTAAAATTTTTTCATGTATACTTTTAGCATCACAGTTATCTAATTGAATGAGACCCAAAAATTTATCTGACACCTTACCAATGGCATAATCGAAAAATCTAACGACTAATACTAAACATTTTTTTGTGCTGATATCGGTTGTTTCGTCGATAATTAAAGAAAATTTTTGTTTACGTAAAATCTTCGCAGTATTTTCCAAGCCCTCTTCTAAAATTAATGTGTTCGTTGTTTCGGTTGCCTTTGTTTTACCACATTTAATATCTTTAACTACACTCGAATCCGAAGCAATAGATTTAATTAATTGAATCAAAGGTGTTATTAAAACGAAAGGTAAATTATGTTCCAAGAGGAACATGATAATTTTTAACTTGCGTTAGTTTTTTATTAAATAATTCGACCGCGTTTATTTGAAAAATTTCTGGCTGTGATTTTAACGCATTTATTGTTGCCTGGTGCATGTCGGTATTTTCATGCCTTTTCAAATGTCCAGTATTATTAGTAAGCATTTTGTGACAAAATTTGCAATAGGGTTTCTCCATCCCTTTTGCATCAAGCTTTTTTTCAACCCAACTAAACCTCGTGGCCCAAATTGGCCTATATAGTTGTTTTCGAGTTTTTGATTTTTTGTTTGGTGGACTACAATCTATGTGACTGTGGTCACTTACATTTGCAATATCTACTTCATGTACTTCAGTTATATTCAAGTTAACAGAGTTTTGTACACATTCCAAATTTAAGTCAAGTTTTGAAACTTTTGATATAACTGGAATGGGATTTATATTGTAGTTTAAACAAATTTTAAAAGCAGTAAACTTTCCTGTAAAAATGAATTATTTATAACACTTGAATATACACATTTAGCTTACCTGGTATATATTCTGGTACAGGTTGTCGAGATTTTTTGGTTGGCGGTGGCGATATTGTGGCACGAGAAATGGCGGTAGATGTTGGCTTTGTATTATTTAAATCATCCTTTCCGTCTTTTTTACATCGAATTAAAAAGCTTTTAAGAAAATCCAATAAGTATATAGGTAAATACAACCAAAAACTATTTATCTTCTTACCGTTCCATTTTAAAATTATTTTTGAGATTCTTTTCTAATTTATCTAACTAAGAACTATAACTATCCCACAATATTATAGTATACACAAGACACAACCTTCTCTAAAAAATGTACTCTAAAAATGAAACATCTACTAACTGGAAACAACAATTATTACACTTTACAACTTTAAAAAAATGTGGCGTTGGTTCGCTTCAATTCCGCGCAGCGTTGTGATTTAATATGGATATAATACAATTTCACAACAAACCCTATAACCACGAAAATTATACCTATAATCAAATAAATATATGGTAATGGTATAATAAAAACATAGAATAAACAAAAATACATGATTCAAAGCAAAATATGTCATATTTTTAGTTATAGTCGTAGGGGAGTACAAAATGAATCAGAGGAGTACGGGCATACGGATGAGATAAAAGGAGTACAAATGGACCGATCGTTCTCAACTCGACAGCACTGATTGTAATGGTAAACTTAATAAATTTTACACACGATAAGACTTCACTTAAATTTATCTTGGAATGCTTTAATCATATTCTGTAAAAAAAGAAATTGTTTCCAAGATAAAATTATTGTCAGCAATTCAGCAAGATAGCCGAAATGTCAAAACGTCAATTGCAATCCAAGCTTTCATACGAGTTAAGAGATTGCGTATTACTCGATTAAGTTTGAGACATACACAAAACCCTTCAATTTATCTGTCGATTACTTCGAAAGTTATTATCGATCACCGAAATTTTTCGTACAGTCTTTAATTGAAAAATTGCAGCCTTTTTTATGTTTGAACCAAAAAGCCAAAACGATTCAGAAACATACTTAACGAAAATAACTTATAGAAAGTTAGCAATTTAAACAATATTTAAAGCAAAGGTTATTTATATCATTAGTAATATATTTGAACCGTTCAATATGTTTACTTCCACAAAACATTTTTTCGGTAAGTTAAATTGACGAAATTTTTCTAGTTTAGCGAACCAAACAAATCATTTTTTTATTTTAAATATAACCTTATTTAAAAACAAACCAATAAAAATTAGTTAATATTACTCAAATGACTTAACGAGTATTTGACGAAACCTCTTCGTTATTCAACTTAACGAAACAAATAGTTTATCTAATTCACAGGTTATCATCTTAAACTTCGAAGGCTCCGGGCATATTGTAAGATTAATTAATAATTATAAAGTCATAAAAGCTATCTTTAGTAGATAATTAATTTTTAGTATAGTCGTACATGCTATGCTGACGAATTGTTCGGAGACCGTGAAAATATCAAATGTTTTTTTTTCTTTTTAACTCAACAGTTTGCTAGCAATTTGGTTAAAAAGTCTTGCACAGCCAGCTTAAGTTTTCACAGTTTAAGTTCATATTGTAATATATTTTTTATTTGTGCTATTCAGCCAATAATGATATAAAATCAAACTTAACGAAACTAAATTAACGAAAATTATCAAAGTCGATTAAAAAAATCCTTCAAACATTATTGGAATTTTCGTTATTCTTATCTGCTTTTTAACAGATTTCACTTAAGTTAACTTAATGAAATTTTTCAAATTTAACGAAACGTAATATTTGTTTACTTTTTACCTAGTCTCACATAATAGTTGATACGTAAAGTCTTCACTTTCTCTTTTTTTAAATTTTCCACATAAGAACTGAATTAGCATAAAATAATACCTATATACTTTGAAGAGTGTCAAAGTTTATTGGACATTTTTGAGTCATATGTTTTGAAACCGTTCTGAATCTCTTTTAGCTAGCCTGCATGTTCCCACCGTACCCAGATATATTTAAAAAAATATAACCTATTGACTGTATAAAATTTAAAATTGTTTAAAAGTATTAGGGCAATTATGTTGTTTAGTGAATTTTTTGTGCACCATCCACATCTATAGAAACGCCGGCCCTGGATCCTACATAATATGATGATAGAAGCGAACTAAATGTTGACGATGACAAATATAACGAAGTAACTGTTGACGAAGACGGTAATATGGAAGGTCTGCATAATTATTTGGAAATGGATATTTCGGCTCGAAATAACTTAATATTGGAATATTTTCAATAACCTAAATAAATTATGTTTTTATACTGTTATTAAAAAATATAATTAATTCAATTTTTACAAAATTGAAATAAAATAAAAATAAAATAAAATTAAAATAAAAATAAATTAATAATTTCATTCCTAACTAATTAAAATTTATAAATTATAATTACGCAACCGGATACTCAATGGTTTATTCTCTACCTTGGCCAGTGATGTTGGTGCATTTCAGCGCCTCTTAGTGTGTATGGAGGCCTTACGCTGTGATTCCTCGGGATGTGGCTCACAGTTTTCGGTTTCTCTTTCTAGTATTATAGCTTCTGGCGATGTTTAATTTATGACATCTATGTAGGGAATCGTCTGTGAAAATTATAAAATAATTTTGTCTAATTTTATCAATAATATTTCAATCAAACCAACACTGAGGGGTCTGTTAAATCCCCTTTCATCGTCACCATCAACCACATCTGGAGTGATAATGGCTAAGACCTGTTTTTCAATGACATCTAACTGGCAATAAAACTTCCTTAAGCCATTTACACCAGACTCCTCCAAGCGACGCTTTTCTTCTGTGGCCTTAGATTTAACATTTCTCATTGAAAAAATGGAGGATGATTGTAATATAGATCATAGATAAAAAAATAATTACTTTAAGTCTCGTTATTATTGTTTCCATTGTTTTGGGTTTTTTGAAGAACCACCATTTGCTTTGAGCTGCGTATTAACAGGTTGCCATCTCTGTTCTAGCATAATTGCTCCAAAATCCCCTTCAAATCTAAAAAAATAATAATATATTTTGATTCATATTAGACAAATATATATAAAGGGTCTCCCAAAATTTAATAGAAAACACATAAATATGGCTGGATTTTGTTGATGCAGTGTGGGTTTTAACCAATTGATCCAGTCTCCCTGAATTTTTCAATTAATCTTTTGGCAGTTGTCGAAGTTAAATCACTATTCCTTCCATATTTTGTATGTAATTTTCGAACTGAGGCCGCCAAACTTCATTATTTTTGAAATATTGTTCAATAATGAAAACACATAGCTGTACGCCCTATTTTTACTAACCCTAAACTGCCAACTATCAAATTGTTTTTTTTTTTTCAGAGTTGTCAACAATTTACTGCACAAATGGCGGCAAATTAAAATATTTCGTTAATTTTGATAATTTTATTTATATCCATGTTAATTGCATACAATTTAATAATAATTAACCAAAATAACTTTAAAAAAAATTTTTGGGTAAAGTCTTCGCAAGTAAAAATAATTGTGTAAAATGTTGACCTTATTTTATTTTGATAAATAATTAGAGAATGCGAAATGACAAAACCAGCAAGATAACTTTAGGTTTATCCGTTTACACATTATCTGCTTGGAGAATCGCTGAGGTATTGACGCAACACAGAAAATGTACGCATTATTAATATTAAAAATAACGACAGTTGACTGACGAACTTAAACCGATAGGAGCGCTACATTTTATGTCAAGTAGCCATGTTGTAAGTAACCCACTCAAGACAACCGCTCGGCATGTTATATTTATTTCAAATTTCAATCACTAGGAGCGTCACAGTTATGTCACGCACATTGTGTGAACATCATTATTTAGACGACGGCAAGTATTGTTTTTTCTCCAAGTCAAGCACAAGACATGTTACTAAAGTTTAAGCACTTACCCAATTAACGTACGCCTCATTAAATACAATCATTTAAGAAAATAAAACGATTTTCGTTGAATTTTTTTTGTGATCAGAATTAGAATTGATTTAATTTTCGCTTTTAGATTACATAATTTTTAAATTTGGCACTAAAATTGTAGTTCTGGTCGTAATAAAATTCATTACCTATTTAAAATGTGTGGTTTATGGTAATAAAACTTATTTTATAAATTTATTACATTTGCCGTGTTAATAGGACACATTTAACTTAATACACCGATGCGATTAATGTCTTTAAATTTAAATATACGAGTACAACAACAAAAATAAAAAAGGTAAAAAATCGCTTTTCGTTTTCTGTACAGTTAGTAATTTATTCATTATTTTCTCAACAAATATACACAAAGAATTAAATTATATTAACAAATTGGTGGTGGTTGGTCAAACAATAAAAATTTGTTCTTCCTACATGAAAACAACCTCAACAAGACATGAATTGCATGCTCGATACAAATGAACGAATAATTACTACCATTTTTTTATTTTTTTTTTTCGTATTTCTAATTCACAATGAAAACATTTTTCAAATAAAAGAAACATTTACGTTTACGTTTTTAAACATAAAACCGTCAACAATTTATTATACCACCTACAAGAAATTGGGTTACCGCATACAATAAAAAAGGAACAAAAACGTTTTAAGTCAATTATCTTGGTATAAATTATGGTGATTTTTAATTACGATAAATATTCCAATGGCAGTTGATGAAAAGCATTGATAATATTTGATGATCTAACCACGAAATTTGTGCGTACGAAATATTTAGAAAAGTTGCTTTACCACTAAAAACTAAATGACTGTAAAGGACTGCTTCTGTGAGTTTTAACCTCAACCTTTAAATCAATTTTTTAAATTAAAAATTATTTATGTACATTTAAGGTTTAACCCCAATTAACACTTGCTTTCACCAAATTCGACTTCCAGTAAAAGGAAAGGAGTCGTCCCCATAAATGAGCACCAGTGAGAACTTATCGGGAGCAAAGGTAAACCAATTACCACTATCAGCAAGACCAAGAAAAAAAAAACACCATCATCAATCAATATCACAAATATCGATAAATTTAGTGTTATCCAAGCGTTAATGAAAGAAGTGGCAGAAAAGGAGTATAAGCTTGTGTCGCTAAACAACAACGTCTGGAGAATAAATATGCCTGATCCAGACGGTTATAGAAAATTTTTAAATGCATTGGATGAAAAAGGTCTCCAATAGTCTACATATGAAGACAAAAATTCTAGACCCATTATAGTAGTTGCGAGGGGTCTACTTCAAAAAGGCACACCAGAACCCCGATTTAGTTCGTTTTTTCATTCATTCTAACGGAAGTGAATTGAAAATTTTGTATACGTATAAAGTGTATAATATACACATTTAGTGTCAGTTTAATTCTAATGTAAATTATGCCTAAATGTTGTTTCAATAAAGCCTAAATGTCGAAGCAGTTGAAATCGGTTATCGCATGAGTATTATTTTCCCAACCTTTCGATATGACGATAGATGGCTTATACATACAAAATCAAATGTCGTTTTGTATTTCCATTGAAAGAAAAATATTATAGACGGAAGTATATTAGTTTGATCGAAAATCGAACAGAGAATAAACTTTATTTTTCAAAATGGCGAGTGTTTACAATTTTACAAAATTAAAAGTGATTTTAAATTTTAACATAAATTACTAGTGAAAAAAATGTTTAGCTCTACGGAGAGCACAAAACTGCGACTGGAGATGGCGATATTCTAGACAATCTGGAATTGGATGAGAACGAAGAAAGAATTGTAGAGATGTGCGGCCTAAATGCCCTTGATGGTCATGATTTCATATTCAAATTTGAAGGCTCCATTTAAAGTATCATTAATCATATCCTTTTAACTGCTTTATTAAATTATATTTGTATTTTTTTAGATTTCTGAACTACCTCAACCGCCGATGAACATTTCAATTCGACTAACGCCACCAACAGAGGCAACAACGACAATTCAGCTCTACCGTCGGAAGTAATCCTTTCAACGCCAACACCTTTACCCACATTCTCTCACCCTCAGTCACTACCACATTCATCACCAACATCTTTAATTCAAATTCAACAGATACCCCAGTCAACACCACAGTCATCACCAATATCTTTACATCAAATCAAACAGATACCCCAGTCAACACACTCTTCTCGGCTAGAAGTACCGTAAGCATCACCTCCTTCTAGAACAACAATCGCATCCGAAATACGTTCTATACAATTACAAGATCAAATTTTGAGAATTCTGAAGAAATTAGGTCGCAGCACAGTCGACACCTTTCAGTTTTGGAGGCCATATTATCTAAAATTAATTAGACTGCTTTATCGTAGAAGATTTTTTATATAACTCATATAATACTTTTAATAAATGAGAATAAAGAAAAATTTCATAATACAATTTGTTGTTCCTGAATAAAATTAGATAAAAATTCTCTATTTCGAGAGCCGGAATCAGAAACATCTCGCACGTCTCGAATCGGAACCATTTCATCTTCAATTATATCATCATCTACCGGATAATTGTTGTCGATTAAAAAATTGTACAATGTAACACATGATTGACTACAATCCCTGGAACGCCATATTTAACAGCAAATTCATTTTGTTTTATTTTGGCTTCCGCTCCTGTAGAAGGGGATTTCACATAACGTACAGCCAGTTTTGGATTCCGGTAGCACTACTACACGCAATTTTTCATATCGGTTTTGTTTGTGTGTGTCAACGAAAGTTACAAGAAAGTTGTATTAGAGAGATTTTGATTACGTTTAACAAAAAATCGTTTTGTATTCTCATCGAAACAAACGAACTAAATTTATGTTTTTAAATGGTAAATGACAAATTATTTACAATTTTAAAAATTAAAAGCGACTTAAATTTATAATATAATTATTTGTGTATTTAAAAACACAACTAAAACTTTAGATATGCACGAATTTTTCATAAATGATGTACCGAAAAAAACTAACAAACAAAATGTAAACAACATGCGCAAATACAGTGCGCATGTACAACACAATGAATACAAACACCAATATTATTACGTTCCGGTTCAACAATTTGTACGCATGAGAATTACAAAAAAATGAGAATTACAAACGAATAAATCGAGTTACAGGTGAGATAATTGAAGGCCTCAAAAGTTAAAAAATTAATGATCTTAGATGCAGTTAATATGTTTAAAACTAAAATGAAGTGTACCGGCAACGGAAGGAGTACTGTTAACAAAATAAAAGTGCCACCATTCAGTCTGACCTTTGCAAACTCAGATAATATTGACAACATATTTAACATTACGAATACCTTGGTTGTCCGAAAAGAGCCATTGAAAAAGCCAACAGGGATCATGCTACAATGCAAAAGTGTCAGGCATACAACCACACTCAAAAATACTGCAATCGTGAAACCAGATGTGTAAAATGTGCGGAAAACACGATACAAAATAATAATAACATGTGTGTTGGATAAGAACACTCCAGCAAAATGTGCTGACTGCTAAGGAACCCACCTTGCTAGTTATAGACGGTGTGAAGTAGCCAAAACACTGCAAAACATGTGAAATAGAGCAACCAAAAACCAGCCAATGAGAGCAACGAAAGAAAAGGAAATCTCGACAAAAACTGCCACTATGTTCCATAGTGCGAAAGTGACAGAGGGATTCTGATACTCACAAGCAGCAAGACAAAAACTACTTGGACCTTCACTCACTAAACAACAAAAAATTAACAAACCACATAGATTATTAACCTGTAATGCTAATGGACTTCTACAGCATCTTCCAGAGCTAGAACTATTTTTGAATACAGAAAAAATTGATATATGCTTAATAGCAGAGAGCCGCTAAGTGGAGCAACTATCGTCATCAGAGAAAACATCAAACATTTCAAAGATGTCAAACTCGAAATAGAAGCAATGCAAATTGTATCAATTAGCATGCAACTAAATAATTACAAGAAGCTGCGGGTTGCTGCGATATATTGTCCACTAAAGCATTAACTTAAAATGTATCATTACTTCTCAATACTCAAAATGATTGACTCAAATATCGTCATAGGAGGAAACTTCAATGCATTGGGGTTTGAGACTAATATCACCTAAAGGTAGAAACCCTAAAGCTGGACATCAAATAAACTGCGAGTTTCATTCAAGTGGTATTCCTACTTATTGGCCAACAGACACAAACAAAATACAAGACGTGATTGACTTTTTCATAGCTAAAGGAATGTCAGAAAACTAAATATATCCACGTCGAAAATAATGAAGGTATATTTTCGGATTTCAATCATACTTACGATCAGTGAAACAATAACTGAAAAAGAAAAGCCACCAAGGTTAACAAGCGGGAAAAATTGTTGATTGAGGAAAATTTTGATCCTCAAATCAAAATCTAAACCAAACACAACTTGAAAAAGAAGTAGAGCTGCTCATAAACAATATTAGATCGGAGCACGGAAGAGCCCTCCTCCTGCCAAAAATTAACCTCACAAGAATAAAAATATCCGCAGAAAATAAAAAATCTGGTCAGAAAAAACGGAAAACTCGCAAAATCTGGCATAAAAATTGAGCACCAGAAAGCAAAACTATTTTCAAACAGCTAAAAATAAGCTGCAGAAGTTAATACAAGAAACCAAACCGGTAACCGTCAACAAATATATAATAAGTCTTTCTGGCCACAAGAAAAGTGATTACTCATTATGAAAAGTTACAAAAGGACTGAAAAGACCAAAAGAATAGATGCCACCAATCAAAAAAATAGATGGTACTTGGACCAAAAGCCCCAAAGATAAAGCCAATCTTTTTGCTGAACATCTGGAAGAAACGTTTAAACCTTTAACTAGACAAACAGCAGATGAATATGCATGACAAATTAATAATAAATTTGAAATTGTATTAACACTGTACAATATGTTGGAAAGACTCCAATTAAAGCAAGCCGTGAATAATGAAAGTCGCTGAAAACAAAGTTAAAGTTGCATCATATATACTTACATCACTGAGATATATACATGGAGACTACATGAAAATTTTTCTCATATTTAATAGTCAAACCGAATGGTACAACTTTTTTTTTTGTTGTTGTACTGCTCAATTTATATATGCTTCACACTCTAAAATGTTAATTCCGAAAAAGAATTGTACTTGAACATCTTTAACTTCGAAATAAATTCGATATTTTTAACATTATATAAGCATTAAATCATTAAACATATAAATATTTTAATAATTATTAATTAATTGAAGAAATATTTGAATTATTCAAAAACTCCCAACGTAAATTATTTGTTTATCAAAAAAGCCAATTTAATTTATTTAAATAATAAAATAAAACATTTAAATAATGTAACATGTAAGTAGTTTATTCATGGCGAAAAATAATGAGTCGGCTTAGTTGTGGCCTTAATTGGGTGGTATTCGCATCATTAATTTCCTTCGAAATCTGTGAAAATTTTATTTTAATCAATCATTTTATTATAGTTTTAGATAATTATGATTGTTATCAATTGCGGTGTCAAATTGGTGATTGTGTAGTGATGAAAACAATTCACCGATATACAAATCCCAAAAGATTCGTAATGTCAATCGTTCATCTTGATTTTTTAATTTCAGATTGATATTGGCAGTTTCAAAATATCTGTTTGTTATAATGCACAGATCCGTAACATCTTTGGATGGAATAATCAAGCCTAATCTAGTTTTCTTAAATAATAAGCTTAGAGCTGTAGGATGGGCTCCGCCATATTCAGAATGAAGTGAATTTATCCATGGTGTGCATTTAATGATCTTTTCTGTCATTCTTACTACATAATCTCTTATGTATCCAATTACATTTCCTTGGAATGGTGATCTAGTATTTTTTTCTAAGAATTCAGATATAAGCTTGTTAGTTTCTCGATCACTGCTATTTGTTGTTTTTGCATTATTATCATCCAAATTAAACACATCAATTGGATATTGAATATCACCTATGGTAAGTAAATTATGTGTAGTTCATTACGAATATTAAAGCAAGCTTAAGTTCTGACGATTTCTTACCATCGTTTCTAGAGTCTGGGACACTGCACACTCCTAATACTTCAGTTTTATCAGTTTCACCGACATTGTCATTGAAATGTTTTACTTGAGTATGAACAAGTAGCTGTTTGTATCCAGCGATGAACTGCCTCGGTGTTGGATTGTAATTATTTCCACTTCTCGAACGCATTGCACAAAAAAATAGTTCATGACTTAGTTTGTATGTGAGTAGATAATTTAAATAGTTTGTTTCGATATAATCTTTGTATAAACTTTGTTGCATGATGAGTCCTAAATAAATGCCCAAAAAACCTGTACATTTGTTTTTACTATATGAAGTGATTTCTCAGTTGTTCACATTATTTTTACCAATAGTTGCTTTAGAACCTTTACTGAAAGAATTTCGATAATTTAATAAATCAAAAGCTAAATTTATTGTCCTTATAAATTTTGCGGTTGGTTCGTTTTCCGCAAATTGTGGTAATCGTAAATCGTGGTTACAAAAATCTATTGCTGCTTGGAAAGCTTTGGAAAGCCTGTTTTCGAGCTTAAATTCCTCTTTCAATTGAGTATCAAGTAATTCATTGATATACCTCCTTTGTACCATTCCTTCTTCAGTTATAATTTATTTTTCAGAATATAAGCGGTTCCGTATTAATTTTAACATATGGCATGGATTAAGATGCATGAAGATTTTTTGTAAAGGATTACCTAAAAAACATGAAACATTTATTTATGTATACATAAGTATGCTAAAATTGTCACATAAATGCTATTTACATGAACATAAATGCTATTTACATGTAATGAATTAAATTAACGTTAAAATATAACAGAGGTTTAGCTTCATTTATACTCAGCACTGCTCCTCAATTTTCCAGCATGCATTGGTTTGAAAATAACCCATCACAGATTATGGAAACTACCTTGGTACCGGCTTCAAATAATCTTTCAATTGTCATTGAAACTATTTCTGTTTTCAGCGCTGCTGACATACCATTAATGAGGGAAAACGCAATTGGGATTTTCCAGTTATCGGTCATACCTACTGCCATAATTACCAATGCTTCTACTGCCTCTTTTTCACAATCGGTTAAGTAGTCAATGCCCAAGTCAACTTGTCCAACTAAGCGACCACCAACCAATTCCGTTTTGCGCATGATAGTCATTTCATCCAACATTAGCGCCACATTAGCGTTAAAGCTTGGTGGGTAAATCCGGGTGATCCTTCAACCTTTGAGTACCATCGGCGTACGGTGTCTGGATGTAGCAAAGCACATTTAAAACACCACGCACATAGTTATATGCCGAATAAAAATGTAGCGTATGTGCAAAGATTTTAAGTTCTTTTAAATATTTCGTTTTCGTAATTTTATCCATAGATTCATTTGAAGCATACCTCTGAAACAGTGCGACAGGAACTTCTTTTGTCGAGTATTTTATTACTTTATCGTTAATTTAATCGTTTATAAGTCGCTCACTTTTTAATTTCTCTTAACTGTCTTTTTAAATTATGGATTTGTTTATTTTTTTGCAATAAACGATTTTGTAATTTTAAATATTTAGTTTTAGGGATATACTCTGATGCTAAGGACGTATGTGAGCTTGTACTACAAATTCCGATTGCTGTTGACGATCATTCAGAAGTTCGCAAAACAGATCCTTTCGTGCTTGGCCAACTGGTATTGAAACCTTGAGAATTATTTTCGGAGTTTTCTAAAATATTAATATTTAATTCTCCGTACTCTTGATTTTTTTCCGAATGAATAAAACTTCCCTAAAATGATTTGCAGTTATAAATAAACTCTAATTCTATGATCGATCAAATATAACTCACTTGACTGTGCTATTCAGATGTGAATGCATTTCAGTTTCAATTTCGGGACCAAAACATATTGATGCTGTTAGAGTGTTAGTGAATTCTCCTAATTCAATTTCCGAACAAAACGATGTAGAAGGATACGTTCTTGTTACTATGTTTGGATTAACATCTTTTTGCTCTAACTGTAAGTGTTTTAATTTATTATTTAATATGACTACTATATTAAACACTTCCATTTTACATTTTCTGCTATTACGTTTGGCACAGCATCTTTAGAAGCCACAATTTATCTGTTTCCAGCCCAGTTCTAAAACTGTGGCGAACAATGTGGTGAACATAGCCCAGTTCTAAAACTGTGGCGAACAATGTGGTGAACATACGCGTAATTTCTTATATTTGGACATCATCCAAAGGTCAGTCATACCTAAATTATCACACCATTTTTTTTAAAGCTTGATCTTTTGGAATGTAATTTTAAAATCTTTAGTCTTCAACTTAGTCGAACAATTTGGCACTATACACTTAGGAATAATTTTTCTTTTTAGTGAGTTCTTAAAATTTTACCACATTTTAATTTTTGAAATTATTAAAAAGTTTAAACCAAATAAATATGGAAATTATATTCTACATCGCGATTGTCTTTTAAAATATAACAGTTATAAATTCTTACGTCTCGGTAAATATCGTATGTATTTTCCACTAAAATTAGGAAAGTAAGCAGGTAAAATCGGTGAAATATTTTAAACGTCCTCTTGGTCTTTTTGTGTTGTCACATTATTAACATTAAACCTACTTAAGTATTCAACTAACGACATAACACAAAATTATTGGTGATATCTCTTGTTGTGTGTTATGTTATATAGGCCCATATAAACATACATTTTTTTTGTTACATTATCATTCAATTGTATAAATCTTATTGTTACCAGCCGTATCAGAAAAGTTTTTTATTATTAAAAAATATATATATATACAATAATAATATAAAAAGGCGCTCGACTGTCTTATTTTGACGCGATTCATGTTATTTTATCGCGCGCATATTTATTGTTTTTATACATAATTTCATTCTTCTTTCAAAAACTAAAATAATAAAACAACAACAAAAATGTAGTTTTATGTTTGATAAAAATCAAATTTTTTTGGAGGCTTATTATATGCATTTTATTCCACTTTTCCATTGTTATATGACAGTTCAAACAAACCATGGCGACGAATCATCAAAAAGTTCTAAGAATTCTTTAAAAAACATTATTTATAGTCAATATCATTTAATTAGTTTCACTCTTTTTATTATTAGAACTACATGTGTTATTTAAAGTAATCCTTTAGTTTTAAACATACATTTGTGTGAGACGTTCGAAATTCATTAAAATTTTAAATTAAAAGTCTAAGCAACACCTAATAAAACTTCACAGGGCCTTCTATGGATTTTGTCTCTGGTTCTTCGTTGTTTCTTTCGACTGTCATTCGTTTTTGGTGCAATTAGTTTTATAAACTAAATATTTTTTAATTAAAGCACAACCTTTAAGTTTAATCACTATCTACATCTTTAAGTATATCACTTCAATACTCCTAATAAACATAAATAAACTAAATATATTTAAATATCTTATTGCGGACCCGGCAATACCCAGACCAGAATTGGCGCCTAGTTGTCTACACAATGTAAAAATAGTATAACCGTTAATTTACTGTAAATATTATATGTACATACTTACATAGTCTAAAAAAGTTTATAAATTACACAATTTAAAAAATAAAATTATTTAGCACCAAAATTAAATGAAATATATGTTAAAACATAAAAAAATCTTATTGATATACATTTAGTGAGTTAATCAAAAAATAAAAGTAAAAAGACAATACTTTCACAAAATTCTAAAATTGATTGATTGAATGATATATTATTATATTATTATATTATTATATTATTATATTATTATATTATTATATTATTATATTATTATATTATTATATTATTATATTATTATATTATTATATTATTATATTATTATATTATTTTATTATTATATTATTATATTATTATATTATTATATTATTATATTATTATATTATTATATTATTATATTATTATATTATTATATTATTATATTATTATATTATTATATTATTATATTATTATATTATTATATTATTATATTATTATATTATTATATTATTATATTATTATATTATTATATTATTATATTATTATATTATTATATTATTATATTATTATATTATTATATTATTATATTATTATATTATTATATTATTATATTATTATATTATTATATTATTATATTATTATATTATTATATTATTATATTATTATATTATTATATTATTATATTATTATATTATTATATTATTATATTATTATATTATTATATTATTATATTATTATATTATTATATTATTATATTATTATATTATTATATTATTATATTATTATATTATTATATTATTATATTATTATATTATTATATTATTATATTATTATATTATTATATTATTATATTATTATATTATTATATTATTATATTATTATATTATTATATTATTATATTATTATATTATTATATTATTATATTATTATATTATTATATTATTATATTATTATATTATTATATTATTATATTATTATATTATTATATTATTATATTATTATATTATTATATTATTATATTATTATATTATTATATTATTATATTATTATATTATTATATTATTATATTATTATATTATTATATTATTATATTATTATATTATTATATTATTATATTATTATATTATTATATTATTATATTATTATATTATTATATTATTATATTATTATATTATTATATTATTATATTATTATATTATTATATTATTATATTATTATATTATTATATTATTATATTATTATATTATTATATTATTATATTATTATATTATTATATTATTATATTATTATATTATTATATTATTATATTATTATATTATTATATTATTATATTATTATATTATTATATTATTATATTATTATATTATTATATTATTATATTATTATATTATTATATTATTATATTATTATATTATTATATTATTATATTATTATATTATTATATTATTATATTATTATATTATTATATTATTATATTATTATATTATTATATTATTATATTATTATATTATTATATTATTATATTATTATATTATTATATTATTATATTATTATATTATTATATTATTATATTATTATATTATTATATTATTATATTATTATATTATTATATTATTATATTATTATATTATTATATTATTATATTATTATATTATTATATTATTATATTATTATATTATTATATTATTATATTATTATATTATTATATTATTATATTATTATATTATTATATTATTATATTATTATATTATTATATTATTATATTATTATATTATTATATTATTATATTATTATATTATTATATTATTATATTATTATATTATTATATTATTATATTATTATATTATTATATTATTATATTATTATATTATTATATTATTATATTATTATATTATTATATTATTATATTATTATATTATTATATTATTATATTATTATATTATTATATTATTATATTATTATATTATTATATTATTATATTATTATATTATTATATTATTATATTATTATATTATTATATTATTATATTATTATATTATTATATTATTATATTATTATATTATTATATTATTATATTATTATATTATTATATTATTATATTATTATATTATTATATTATTATATTATTATATTATTATATTATTATATTATTATATTATTATATTATTATATTATTATATTATTATATTATTATATTATTATATTATTATATTATTATATTATTATATTATTATATTATTATATTATTATATTATTATATTATTATATTATTATATTATTATATTATTATATTATTATATTATTATATTATTATATTATTATATTATTATATTATTATATTATTATATTATTATATTATTATATTATTATATTATTATATTATTATATTATTATATTATTATATTATTATATTATTATATTATTATATTATTATATTATTATATTATTATATTATTATATTATTATATTATTATATTATTATATTATTATATTATTATATTATTATATTATTATATTATTATATTATTATATTATTATATTATTATATTATTATATTATTATATTATTATATTATTATATTATTATATTATTATATTATTATATTATTATATTATTATATTATTATATTATTATATTATTATATTATTATATTATTATATTATTATATTATTATATTATTATATTATTATATTATTATATTATTATATTATTATATTATTATATTATTATATTATTATATTATTATATTATTATATTATTATATTATTATATTATTATATTATTATATTATTATATTATTATATTATTATATTATTATATTATTATATTATTATATTATTATATTATTATATTATTATATTATTATATTATTATATTATTATATTATTATATTATTATATTATTATATTATTATATTATTATATTATTATATTATTATATTATTATATTATTATATTATTATATTATTATATTATTATATTATTATATTATTATATTATTATATTATTATATTATTATATTATTATATTATTATATTATTATATTATTATATTATTATATTATTATATTATTATATTATTATATTATTATATTATTATATTATTATATTATTATATTATTATATTATTATATTATTATATTATTATATTATTATATTATTATATTATTATATTATTATATTATTATATTATTATATTATTATATTATTATATTATTATATTATTATATTATTATATTATTATATTATTATATTATTATATTATTATATTATTATATTATTATATTATTATATTATTATATTATTATATTATTATATTATTATATTATTATATTATTATATTATTATATTATTATATAATAAATAATGATTAACTAGGATGATTAACTAGGAACTCCCGGACTGTCAGACCCTTGTTACATGTAACAAAACCGAAGTAGTGGACAGCAATGTTAGTTATGACTTATGACAGACTCGACCCGGTTACTGACACCTAAGCGATCGATAGTTAGTATTTTTTTTTGTAGGAAAAGAAAAGGAAAATGTATGTCAATAATGGCAGAATTGGTCCGGTTTCCCGGTAGCCAATTTTCAAACTATTAGCACAAGACAATCACGTTTATAATAAACTGCTCTGCATTTTGGTGACAATGAATGTATATTTTGTGGCAGTAATAATAATAGTTTTAATATAATAATATAATAATATAATAATATTATTGTAGTTTGATTAAATATTAACGCTCCTTTGGCACAGTTCAAATAATTTTGCCGTCCTGGCTCTCCTGGTCAATAAAAAAGAGTAATAAGGCCCTTAAACGTCTTGGCAGGACAGATGCTGGTGCCTGATTTTTAAACACAACTCTTCATTTTATTTATCAACATTTGTCCTGTATGCTTTCTAAAACCAGATATTTGGCTTGTATGGTTGTAGCGTGAAAATTTTCTCATTTGGAAAAAAAGAGTTTATGGTAAAGCACCACTTTAGAACCTTAGATGACATTTTGGATTATTGCAATTAATTGCTATGGACTTAAACAATTTTGGTTTTTATAATTTTCTGAAGATAGTTTCTTTTGCAAAAAAAAAATTGGCAATAAGTAATACGCGCTGAGAGGCATTGCTGAAGGCCAAATGTAAATACATATATTCTCCTTTGGCTTTTGCGTATTTTGTATCTGCTTTCAGTTCACAAAATTATTTAGCACCAAAATTAAGTTAAATAACCGTTAAATTGACAAATTATATTTGTTTCGTAAATTATTGTATTAATAATATTCTCGGTTAAAGATTTTATTTATTAATTTCTGTAATTTCACTCTAAGAAATAGTTACAATAATTTCTAAAATTTCGTCGTCCATTTTGATATAATTTGTATGTAGTCCATTTCGAAAATTGTATTTGTTTGTAGATTCAGCACTGCATGACTTTTTTGCTGCGCTGAAATAAGATTCTGCGCGTCTCTTTCCAGCTTTAAGCTTAACGACAAATAGCATGCAGAGTTCCATTTAAGCATATAATGGACTACATCAGACCAAACTAATTAGTACTGTAAAATAATTTCAATTTATTTTGCTCTTGGCTAATTCTATAAATATAAAATGCTAAATTATCTTGATTTACCCAAATTGATCAATTCATTAAAATATTAAATGTCAATTAATAAACCAACAACGATTTTAATTAGGTGTCACAAACAAATACTAAAAATAAAATTTGAAGTTTTATTCATTATATCGATAAATTAGACTAACGATTATTCAACAGAATTGGTTTCGGTTCAGCGATAAAATACTCGTGATTTTATTATGACTGCATATGGTATAAAGAAGGTAGATGTTGTAATCAGAATTTTGAATCATTCATTAAAATTTTCTGGTTTTTTGAAGAGGTGTCGATATTGTGTTGTAATTCTGTTTTAATTGGTAATATAAATATTAAGTTGAATTTTGTAAATAATATCAAATAACATGTGAAGTGACAGTTTCAACATTTTGTCAAATTGAAATCAATATTTATTTCATTTCAATTTTGACGTTCGACGTCTTTCGGCGTTATTTAAGAGGTGGAAATGTCTAAAAAAGAATAAAAATATACATTAGTTGGCAATCTCCCACGCGATTCCTATAATTTAAAACTATTATTCTTATTATTTTTTTTTTTAATTTATGATGTCTAATTTAAGATGTCTAAAGGAATTGATCTATTTGATGTGCATTAATGTTGTTTATAAGCCTTATCAAAACATTCCTATGGTCCAACTAACATATACAGTTAACTTGAAAATATATTTAAGCCTACATTTTTTAAATCTTCAAATACATTTTATTTATTTCAATCTAGTCTCCTGGACTAATGAGTACTTTGGTTTCGACTTAAGTTTTATTCTATCTTTTATTTTATAAATAAGAAGATAATACAGTTCCTTCTTCCTAAAGTTTTGAATTTGGCATTTTGGGGAACTGGATACATTTTCATTAATAAAAACTAATTTTGAAAACGAAGGACCTTTTTGATTACTCGTGATGATTGTCTTATTGGAGTTGGTGAACTTTCACTGGTAGTTCTATCTTGTGAACGTATGGGACCTGGTGAGGTTGCAGATTCAACCTAAGGCGCTGTTAATGAACATTTTGGAACTATAATAAATGCACCATCAATAATTTCACTGAATAGTTCGCCTTCCATTTTGTCAGCCGGTTCTCCAGAAACTCGACAACGAATTGGTTTTGATGTCGCTTCCAAATCCCTCGGTTCGTTACAACCATGCATAATCGTCGACCTAGGAGATCGACTGCAATTGGTTAGTGAAGTTGAGCGAGAAGTTTGCAAAAATGTCGAAAGGCAACTAGAGGTTCCATGAAAAAAATTCTTTTTCATGGCTGTTATAAAAGTGCGTAAAAATATTTCAGCTTCACCATTGGACGGAACCGTGCGGACGTTAGGTGCACAATATTATTTAAACGGTAGAACTGTAGATATTCAAATGATGTGAACTGCGGACCATTATCGCTTACTATCGTGGCAAGTAGTCCATCGATTGCGAACAGCTACTGGAGAGCATTTAAAGTACAGGTCGAAGTAGTCTTCGACATTTATACAACAAACGGATATTTGGAAAATGCGTCTACGGTGATTAGCCTTATTTTCGACATAAATAGCCCAGCAAAATCAAAGTGTATCCGTTCCTATGGGCTAGACGGTGCTGGCCATTCAGAAAATTCTTTTTTTGATAAATTTCCATAGGTAGAGCAACTCTTCGAACGCTATACCATATTTTCGATGGCATATCCAATCGATGGCAACCAGTAATGTCGTCTAGCATGCTGTTTCATCCTGGTAAAGCCTTAGTGTACTTGATGGAGCAACTCAAGCGTTTTGTCTTGGAATGTTGGTGGAATGTCATTAGAAGAAGAAATTATGTCTTGTCGCCGAAAACAGGCGGGTAGGTAAGACATTTGATTCGATAACTACGGTAAACATTTTGGCCATCCCATTTTTATATATTCTAACATTTGACGCAGTTTGGTATTATCATGAGTGTGTTTTCGAATTATTAAAGCGTCAATAGGGCAGTTTTTGATTGCTAACTCGTATATATATCATCAATTAAATGGCAGGATTCTTCGCTGGAATCGAAGGTGTGATCAGTGCTGATGGGGATTTGGGAAAGAGCGTATGCGTTGCCGTGCTTGTTCGTTAGCTTGTATAAGATGTCGTACTCGTAACCCATAATCGGCCATCTTTGCAATCGATTGATAGTGTGTATTGGTAATATTTTATTTGGGCTAAATAATGTGAGAAGGTGTTTGTGATCCTTCACCAGTTGAAACTTCCTACCTTGCAGATACTGGTGAAAATTTGTGACGCTATAAATGATAGATAAAGCCTCTTTTTCTATCTGGCTATAATTTTGGTGACTTTTATCCAGAGTTTTAGATGCAAATGCGATTGGATGTTGTTGCCCCTTTAAGTTGTTGCGACGTCTCATCCTGCATTGTCATCTAATGAAATTGAGAGTTTTTTTAACGTAGTTTATTTAATGATGCTGCTAAACTGGAAAAATTCTGGATCAATATATTATAATAATTTAGCTTTCCAATAAAAAATTCCACTTCCTTCCAGTTCCGCGAAGTTTCCGTCTCTATTAAAAGACCAACTATTATGGTACCAATACTACTTTATTTAGGCGTATATGTAGTAGTATTAGTGTACGAAAAAATGAGCAGGTCTTTCTAGAGTTAGTGTTTGTCGATTATTCTTCTCCACTTTCGCGAATTCACATTTATTGGCTCGACATTTAAAACCGTTTTCCTCTAATCGACATAATAACATTTCAAGGTTTGTTAAATGTTCCTCGTGTGACTCTCCGGAAATGTTGAGATAATCCAAATAACCAGCACAAAATTTTAGATCCGCCGTCAATTGTTTCATCAACCTCTGAAAAATTACCAGAGCACTGGCAATTCCGAATGGTGGTCATTGAAACTGATGAAGCCCAAACGATGTCTTTACTACCATGAACTTTTCGGTTTCCTCCATTAGTTCGATTTGTAGTCGATAAAATAACTCGTTGATTCTGGGAATAGTATGCCGATCGATTTCAATTTTTAAATTTAGTGTTACCATGAAATTCGCACACATCCAAATTTCTCCGTTTGGTTTTTTTACTGACACAATTGGGGCTGCCCGTTGAAAGGTTTGTACCGGTTTCAGCACTCCTACATTGACGAGTCGTTCCAATTATTTCTTGACAGCCGCTTAAATGGCAAATGGAATGGTTCGAGGCTTAAAATATCAATGATCAGTATTATATTTTAGTTTTATTCAGCCTTGAACGACGTACATTTTCCAAAGGAATTTTCGAGCAATAGATGATGCTTTAGAACCAATTTAGCAATTTCGAGTTTCAGTTCGCCTACGGAATTATCTTCGGATGACACTAAAACTATATTGCTAGGCTCATGTCCAATTTTGAAATTAAATGATTTAATCTAGTCGATGCCCATAATGTTCAATATATCGTCATGGTCTACCATAAATAACGGTAAAACAAACTTATAATTTTTATACATGATGTTTACGTAGCACGTGCCTTTCACCTAAATCGTGCTTCCTCCATATGCTCGAAAAATTTTCGATGTTGGTGTACAAATCGAATTTCCAAGTTATCGGTACTGTCAAGATGACTGGGACTCGAGCGGTACCGATAATGACCACTGCGTTGGTATTCGTTATTATCGAGTTGGTGACCTCTGGAACGTGTCATACAAACACTAGAAATATGACTTATTTTCCGACAGTGATCATAAATGGCATTGGCAAACCGGAGGCATCGACGAACGTGTTCGTCAATACGTTTAGAATACGAACGATAAAAATTCTAACGGGAGTTCGACCGACCTTGATTACGATTTTGAAAACGAATGGCATCGTCGGCTAATTTGTTTATTTCGGCTGTACCGGATTCTCCATTCACATAGTCAAACATGTTTTCTTTTTGTAGATATGACACTCGAACCACATCGTGTGGAGTGTTTATAACAAAGATATCTCTTATTAAATCATCGATTATGAAGTTTGACACGTATCCTTGGAACATTGGAACGCACAATTTCTGGCTACACCACGAAGATCGGCCAGCCCATACATTTTCCTATAGGTGAGTTTTGTAGTGTTTATTTTGTATAAAATTTGCCTTAATAAATTGTCATGTGGTTTCCCCATGTAAGGGAATAAGAGATTTAGATTATCGGATCGAAATTTTTAATCACTAGTGTCGGATGTAAATTTGATTCTGAATGCTGCAATTATTTGGTTAGCAAGCTTAATTAAAAAGTTTTCTTTGGTAGTTTTTTTTAAAAGACTTCATTATTAAGATCGCAATCAGGAGCTTTTTCCGAATTCATACTAAATTTAATATCACTTTTGGTGAAGTCGGTAGGATTACTTTAATTTTTTTTCAGCTTCTACAGCTAATATTTAGGATTCTAAGTTTGTTGGAACATTTTTTTGATATGTGCCGCAAATCTTTGACCATGATCGATCCTCCATTTCTCACCTGACATCCTTAATAGAGGTTTCTGCATTGTTGGTCTCTTAATTTTTTGGTTGCTTTCGAAAGTGACTATATTATCTCTCTATTTTTTTTTCAGACAAAAATTTTATAATTTTCATAGGAAGTAGCCTTCTTTGATAGTTTTCAAATGGGACTATTAGGTTTTTTAATGGGACTATTAGGTTAATTTTTTTCCAGGGACTGTTTAAAGTATTGGCAACTAATGTGTATAGGTAACAGGCTTGGATTTCTTTCTTTTTAAATAAAATTTTTACTTAATGACGGAAAAATCAGAGAATAGTACGAATTTAGGTTTAAACGTGTTTTTTATTTACCCCACCCATATTTCGGTTAAATACATTCTGGCAATATTCGTTTGAGGAAAGTCAATTTTTATGTACCGAGCATTCGTATCAACGAGCTGCGCATGCAGGATGTACTCCATAAATATTTGATAATATCGATACGATTTGGTTATCCTTCCGTCTGGTATGTTCCATTAGGTTTTTCAGGCGATTATTAGGAGTGACCGAATTTCTTCGACTTTGTTAATAAATAGGTGTACAAAAATCACACACTTAAGCAGCACAAAAGTTTCAGTATTTAAAGGGACTGTTGGAAGGTGAAACGAGCAATTTATTAAAGCATTTGACAGCAACAGAAGCAGACTACTTCCACAAATTTATTTATTTTTATTTTATTTATTTTACAGAATCATCCAGATCAGTTGCCGCAGTTAAAGAGTATCGTGTTCCAAATTTAGATAATGTTAAACCCAAACAACAAGGCGACGCACCAGTATCAGAGAAACTGCCAATCAACCGTGGTGATAACCAAGGACAAGATAACCATTTCTGTATCATCTTGTATTGAAAACAATAGTTAGCAACTTGAATGTCTGGTTATATTAAAGGTAACCTTACGCCAACTAGCTCCTTCTATTGAAAAACCAAACTTGTTCAATTTTCGACATCTATTATAGGCCGATGGTAAGTTTAACCGATCAAATAAAATTGATGTGTTTTTGGGTATCGATCAACTTTTTAGTTTGTTAAGACCTGGAGTTATGAAACTAAACACTAGCGGATTAATTGCTCAAAAAACAGTGTCTGGGTTGTTTATTGCCGTCCCACCAAACTCAAGAAACCAACCTTTCTCAAATATCACCAGTCACCATTGTGAGATCGATCCGTTTGTTGATCGATTATACAATGGTTTTGGAAGTTGGAGGACGTTACATCGACCAATAACCTATTAAATTATTCAGCAGAAGAAAAATGTTGCGAGAAGCATTTTGAGAGGACCACGAATCTAATGGAGAATAAAAGAATGTTGTTAAACTCTCATTTAATTCATCAGCATCAGTAATATATGGAATATACGCGGAGCATTAAATAGGCTACAATCGATGGAGAGAAGGTTTGCGAAGAATGCAAAATTTAAGACGTATTACCACGATTTTATGAAAGAATATCTAGATCTTAAGAATATGGGAGAGGTGTCAACAGGTGAAGTAAATCGATGAGGAGTAAACGATGCGGAGTATACTACCTTACTCATCATGGCGTGGTGAAAGAAGCATCATTTAAGTCACCCAACGGAACCTCAGTGAACAATATTTTAATGGTCGGATCTACCGTATCCGAACCGCTCATTTAAATTTTAATGCGATTTCAATTATCACTGTTACGTTCGGAACATCATCGGTAGCATCAAAGTCGACTTTCGTCAAAGTCGCTCCCATTGACCGGGAACAGCTTGATTAAGGATCAACAGGTGATTGCTCAGAAGATATTACACGGTTTTTTGACGACGACTTTATGCCCGGATGCCATATAGTGGAAGATTCATATAAAACTCAAAGAACCGCCACAGATACGCTAAAATCTTATGGCTTATGGCTTCAATTTTCGGAGGTGTCATTTAATTATAAATTTTTCTTGAAAAAATTGACCCAGAAAGCAACGAAACCGATCAAGTCGAGTTCCAAACAGAGGTATCACTTAAGGCAATCAACCGGATCTACACGAGAAGTTCTGTCATAATTAGGTCGCATTTTTTGATCATATGTTCTGGGTAGCATAAGCAATTGTTAACATTAAAATTCTGTTTTAAAGTTGATGGTTACTAAACTTAGATTGGGATGATGAAAGGCTGAAACCGCATGATGTAGCCTTATTAACCACACTAATTATGACTTTAAAGGAGCCATTAGTAGTACCAGAAGTAAAAACAAATACTCCGAAACGATATACTAACTCACCTACTAATTTATATCCTCATTTAAGGTAGTCCAAATTTTCAGGTAAATTTTAATTAGTTTTCTTTAATTAATTTTAACATTCTTCCAAAACTTGAGCTTACCCTAACGAAGTAGTAGTTATATAAGTCAATAAAAAAATTTAAATAGTTTTAATTTAAAACTAAATCCGTCGTTGAAAATTTTAAAAATTATGCCACAGCCCCCTAGAAAAAAAAAGTCAAAACGAAGAGAAAGCAGAGAAATGACTCGAAAAAAACGAAACGACCTCCGACGAGAATCCAGGCTGATGCAAGATAGAGAAAAGCATCGAGAAAAGCAGAGGCCACCACGGAAAGAGAAACTAGACAGATAGATGCAAGACAGAGAAAGGCCTCTGGTCCTTTGTGCATCATTGGATCAATGTCTATGACATGCCAAAACTGTGAGGCAAAGAAGTGGAAAAGTGAAACTGCAGGAATGTTCTGCAGCAGACAGTCAAGATTCAGGGGCAAGTATATCATCGCATTGGGGGTCTACAACCATTACCAAACCAAAAGACTAAATTTTTGCAAGTATGTTTTGTTGCGGAGATACTGCACAACAAGCAAACCAGCGTTGCAGAAATGTACCAACAGAAGGCAAGGAATGGTCTTTCAACTACAAGACATGCTGCATCATTATAACTCCTACGTTTGCAGCTTCAAATTAGCCATGGAAAAGATGGAGCTTGATTTGAAAGTCCCCATCTTGGCCGACTAAACCCCACAGGGTGAGCATGAGAGGTGCTTTAATACGCCAACATCAGAAGTGGCTGTCATCATGTTGGGTGAAGAATATAGAGCAAGAGACATAGTTTTTGAAAAGAGGAGTAGCACCATCCAGAGAATTCCAAATAGGCTCAGGTCCTACATAAATACAGCAGGAACTGTTTGATGGCCAAAAATCACAGGACCGATACGATTTATCTGCAAGAGTGTTTCGCCAGAAGCTTTAAACACTAATAAGTTTCATCAAAAACGGAAAGATTTTTGGTAACGTACTATGTCACATTTAAACCATAGAGTGGCAGAAGCGGTGATTCCCTTATGCCCACATTTTTATTTGGCTGAAAGATACACTTCATGTTCACAGAGTAGATGGCTTCATCAGTGCAGAAATTCCGAATCAGTAAGAAGATCTACATTTTTTAACAAGTGTAATGAAACACATGGTGCCCGGCTTCTGTGGATTCATAAATAAACGCTCTCCGTGCTTGAAAAACGAAATTTGCAAGAAGCGATTGCCACACCGACTTTTAAAAGTCGCGCAAACAGGACATGATGGATATCCACTGTATAGTCGTAACAGCTCAAAAGGCGATGGATTCACCTTACAAATTCCTTTCTGATCCTGTGGATAGCTCTTTGATTGTTCCTTATTCACCTCTTTTGTCGAAAATGTTTTATCCGCATAACAATGTTGATTTTGAAATTCGGTAAAGCCCGTCTGTAAGTATGTCAACAATACATACAATGGGAAGATACATCAACAGCAACAAAACTGTATGGAGAATACTCAGCTTTCAAATTCACGAGCGTCACCCCACAGAGGTTCATCTAAGCGCTCACCTTGAGAATGGAAAGAGAGGATTTGGACTACAGTGATGATATCTTCAACAGAGCTATTATCTACATTAAAGATCAGATTACATCGATGGGTGGATCGCACTTGAAAAGCTTTGAACTTTTAGAATCAAATCACAACCGTGAATCTGCCTTACCGAGTGAAGAAATTATGGAAAGAAATTATGACACAGATCGGCTGAAAAGATACGTAGAGGAGAATGAGCCAAAATACGCCCAAGATCAAAAGAAAGCATTTGACAAGATGACAAAAGCAGTTTTGAAAGGAAGAGTAGCATTTTCTTCTTGGAGTAGCATTTTCTTCGCTCCTGGCGGTACGGGACAAATTCCCCTTATCAATCTTTTTTTGGTGAAAGTTCGACAAAGAAGCAAGAATACTATGGTTGGTCCATCATTCTGCATTTCCACTACACTTCTCATAGGAGGGGGGATAGCTCATTCAGCCTTCAAATTACCATCTGCCAAGCACTGAGACTCCAACACATAACATTTCAAGAAATTCAGCAAAGGCCAAGGTTGCTAATCGTCTGGGACGAATGTGCTATGTCCCATAAAGTCACATTTGAAGCACTTGATGTCACATTGATAGATTCCAGATATAACAATGAGAGGCATTACGATGATGTCGGTCAGTGACTTTCGGCAGACGCTCCCGGTTCTTCCCCGTGAAACTAGGGTAGATGAAATAAAAAAAATATTTAAGGCCTCCATTAAATCATCTTACATTTGGAATGGCATTCAAAGACTTGAACTATCAAGAAACATGCAAGTTTATGTCACCAGTGATTCCTCTGCCCAGAAATTCGCAGATAATCTACTTCAACAGGGAAATGATGCTGTTACTTCGGATCGTCGAGATGAATGCATAGCGATGCAAACCATTGAAAGATTTGTGGAAAATCAAGAAGAACCGAAACAATCAGTGTTTCCAAATGTGGCACAACACTTCACTGATCACGCTTGGCTGGACCAAAAAGCAACTCTCGCTCCAAGAAACAAGGCTGCCACTAATAGTTTTGAAAGATAGCGAACTACACGACAGAGTTTGTGAACACTTTGGAACCACCCGGACAAGCTCGAGCTGAAGATTTGGCGACATATCATGGTTCTCTGGAATCTGTATCCTCCTGCATTCTGCAATGGAACAAGGCTTTCTGTCAAGAAACTCATGCCTAACATTCTCATGACTGGTCATTCAGCTGATGAATACATATTCATACCAAGGATCCAATCATCCCATCAGATTTACTATTCAACTTCAAACACCTTCAGTTTCCCATTCGTTTAAGTTTCGCCATGAGCATAAACAAGGTACAAGAACAATCGCTGAAAATTGTTGCGCTCGATCTTCTTAACACGTGTTTCTCCCATAGTCAACTTTACTCTATTGAAGTATTTCAATAGAGGAATTGGCCAGAAATACAGCAGGAACTGTTTGATGGACAAAAATCACAGGATCGTCACGATTTGTCTCCAAAAGATTAAAGTCCCGTTTGCGTGTTTTTTCAAAAATCAGCGTGGGAATCGCTTTAGTTGGGAAATTACTTCTTTGATGCATGGAGAGCGTGAATACAATTATTTTAGGCAAAACAACATTTACCGGATCAGCAGTAATAATAATCAACCAACATAATTTCTGGTTGCAATTATTTAGTTTCAGCATTTCTCTTTAGATTACCCTTCTTACAAGGAATCATCCAATTTGTAGCAGATACATTTATCGAATACAAAAATATAGGTCATCAATATCCCATAGTTATAGTTATAAATTTTATCTCATATTTTTATCAATAATACCATTTTATAGTTGTAACTACTTTGGGCATTTATCATAAATGATTTCGCTGTTTCCCATCTTAAAGATCAAACGGAAAATATTATTGGACTTGCTTAACATAATGCGAAATACAATTAAAATTGTCTTTTTTATCCATTTTTTTTGTCAATTTGCGAATATGTGAAAAACATATATAAGCATAAAATAAATTACAAAATCTAAAATAAATAGTGACTAACATTAAATTAAGTTACGAGTTTATAAAGATCTTAAGATGTTTTTGTCTTGTTATTCTTTACATATAACACTTAATTTTATGTTGAATTTTCATCCCATAATTTTTCTTTAGGAATCTCTTGAGTATATTTATTTGTAATATAATCAACTTGTAATAAAAAAAAATAATAATAATACAAAGTAGAAAAGAACTGGATTGCATCTTTATAATTTACATTTTTAGTCACAAAATCTGTATGTTCTCTTGAAAATTACATAATATTTTTTTCTTTTTTGTATTAATTTATATTAAGATTAAATTCTATTTTAAATGTCTTAAATTTAATTTAATTTTAAAAAAAAATTTAACAACTCGATTGTAATTTAATACCATCAATGGTTAAATCAATCGTAAATTTAGTTTTCAATCGATTGATATTGGATTTTTTTTTTTTTTTTTTCAATGTTGTGTTTTCTTTCTTGTAGATAAATAATCGTATAATATGTAAATTACAATAACAAAACTATAAAAGTAAGTTGTAAGTGGGGTTTATCGATAGTTTGGTTTACAACATTTTTATTCGTGTACCTCTTCTGTTAATTAAATAATATAAATGTATCGTGTGTCTGATATTTGCAAAACCCATAACTCAATCGGATCCGATTTTTTAAATGTTTAACATTAGATCGTTACAGGTCTGACGTTCTTTCAAATCATTTTTCATAAAGAATTAGTTGTGTTAGCCGTTTTAATACAAATTCTTTGCTTAAGGTTGTGGTCGAATAGTTACCCTTCTACAGTATAGTAAATTAAAAAACCAACACATTATTAACTTCATTAGTGTCCGAATTTTTCGATAAACAAAAATATTGACAAAACGGGCTTGAAAAGTAAAATATGTAGGTTTGAAATTTCAGGGATGTGCAACGTCAACAAACGTCGACGTCGACAATTATTGTCGACGCATTTTTGTAGAGTCAAGAATAAGTTTTGTCGACGTGAATTGTTGACGCGTCAACAATAAAAATAGAAAAATAGTACTTTTATTTGTTTCTTTTTATTTTTGTTTTACTTTTGTGGAAATTTTTTTTTCAAGTTGTCCAAAACTGGCTGGAATTTTTAAACATTCTTTGGCCAAACTAGAGTCTCAGAAACTTTTATGTCCGCCGAATTCCAAAAAACATTTGGGTCTTTAATATTTTTTTATTTTAAATATTTAAAAATAAAGGGTTACCCAATAAGAAGTTTCATTTTAAATAACCTGCTATTGGGGCAGCTGTCAATTTTGAAGCTACCATCTTTTGACATTTGACAAGTAAAAACTACGCCATTATTATAAATGGTACGATATACGCTTCAACAACTGATTGAAATTGTTAAAATTCACTATAAAAATGGTGAAAATTTAACAGTCATAGTTCGCCAAACTAAAGCACTTTTTGGTCGTCGTGAAGCACTTTCTCGGCCGAAAATATTGAAACTGGTGGAAAAATTTGAGCTGTTGGGACAAGTTAGTGATGTGAAGAATCGAAACCGTGTGCGTTGCTCAAGAACAACTGAGAATGTTGCTGCTGTAGCCCGTAGTGTTAAAAAAAAACCTTGGTTTGTCGATTATTCGTCGATATTTGATAAATGATTTTTTATGGCCGGAATTGGAAGATATTGATGTGAGGAACGTTTATTTACAGCAAGATGGCGCTACATGCCACACAAGCAAAGAAACAATCGCAATTTTGAAGAAATGTTTCCTGACCGTGTTATTTCGCGAATAGATGATCACAATTGGCCACCGAGATCTTGTGATTTAACACCACGTGAAAGATAAGGTCTATGCTAATGCTCCACAGTCGATTCAAGACCTTAAACATGGAATTCGTGAGGTTATCGAGAACATACAGCTGCAAATGTGCGAATTGGTAATGGAAAATTCATGAAATGGATATAGTGCTGAAGGCGTAGCCGTGGTGGCCATTTGGCTGATATCGTTTTCAAATGTTAATGGCATACTTTCCTCTTTACAATGAAATAAACATTCATTGATTCCTCTCAAAAAATACTCATTTTTTTTAATATCAAAACGAAACCTCTTATTGGGAAACCCGTTATTTCTATTTTCTCTAAAGTCACAATCAGTTCGGCAGTTGTGATAAGCGAAAATCAGTCACTTGCTCAATTTTAAATAAAAGATAAACCCGACAATATCACGTTTTTCACATTTTTCGCCCAAACTTAAGAAAAATTATGGTTTAAGATATCTAATATCTATATGGATCCGTCTTATAGTCTAACATTGCGAAAATTGACAAATGTTACTTTTTCTGGCTAATTCAAAAAATTCTCTTGGTTTGAGGTTGAGTATAAAATTATTTGATATTTCCTAAAGTTTGTTCCTTCATTTTCGCTCTGTTAACTTTGTTAAATGACAATTGATTTAAACGAAACATTTTCGTTCAGTTCTTAACGGACTCAATCTGTCGTATTCTTACTTAAAGTTGTTGCTGAGTCGCTGGTCGGCACATTAATTGTAAAATTATAGCATCTTATTGTTGTAAAGTAAAACAAAATAAAAAATTAACGCAAAATTCGGATAGAATTAGAGAGGAAAATGCAAAAAAAGGAAACAAAAACAAAAGAAATTATAGAAATAATTTTTTTTTTCTTGACATTACGCAAAACCAACACAAATGTATTACAAGCTTGATTGTTGCATCAAGTACGCAGATACATTCTTAATTTGTCCTTGAAAGTTTTTGTGAGAAAACAGAATAAAAATACTTTCATTTCACTAATATCTTGACGATAAAATATAAAACTAACCAATGAAATTCTTTGAAATATTGTACGGTACTTTTGTAAAATTCTATTATTTTCGCTCTCTCTTCGAAATAAATCTTGTTAGTACGTTTACAAGTAGCACGTGCAACACCGATGCTACAACTATCTGTTTCTGCCTATGTGGTATGTAAGGAAATTTTAAAGAATCAACAATATGAGACAGCATATTAATAAATTGAGACGATTTATTGGAGCAACAATGGTAATGCCAGTTCACACAACCTTTCTTTGGAAATTCATTAATAAACTAAAAAAATAAAGTATTAACCAAAAATGTACTAACGAATACAAATATATAAAAACTGTCAGTTCTGAAGAGAATATTTCGTTTTTTTTACATTTCTGTTTTCTATACTATATTTTCTCTGAGCAATTGTTTTTTTTTTTTTTTATTTTAAATTTTTACGTAAATTCTCACTGATTTATATAGAGCACCGATTACCAATACTTCCAAGTATAGATGGACAAGAAAATGAAATAATATTGGTGACAATCGGGTTTGTATAATAGAGACGGTTTTGCATTACGTCATTGTCGACAAGATATTGACTTCGCCGTAATGTTGACGCATTGTTGACGCATCAACGTCGACAATAATTGTTGACGTGTCGACGCACATCCCTGGTTTGAATGGTTATTGTTATTGAATGGTAAACTCACCAATTTTTTCTTTCTTTCTTTTCTTTCAGTTTCATCATAATCGTCATCTTAAGAAACGAAGATTTGGCGTATTATTCCGTTTGTATTCTGTTTGTGGTCGCGATCAATATACTTAATTAATACGGTTAGGTATGTCGTTCAGTTTTCACACATGAACAAGGATTAGGAATAATAACAACCTAGTTGTGCCATTAGTCTGCCTTACGTAATGAGTTGTAATCGTTCTGAGTATGTGTGTTAAATTTACGTTAACCGATGTTTTTTTTTTAGACTGGATAATAAGAATCCCAAATCAACGCTCAGCGCGAAGTTAAATAATAACTAATAAAAACGTAAGTAAATTTCAATAAAAGTATCGAATATCCATTTCATATCAGAAGTGGGATACATACACCTTTCAATTTTGTGCCTAATCGCTGCACTTTATTGAAATGTTGAGCCCAAACACTAAATGTGCCAAGGTAGTGGCTCGAAGTGAACCGGTTATGACATTAGATAAGCCGTTGGACCTTTCCGCGACAACGAGCGAATCACGGTCACAGCTAACTTCTCCAACCAGAAATGATGAAATAGTGGACAATGTATGAGGTGAGCAAGATGTGAATTGTTCTCGGGAGTTGCAGAGTGGTGTGAGAGGTCGGTTGTCGCCCCATCAAGTTCGGGTTGTGAACTCATATGTACCAATGGAATGTTAAAATGAACCCTATGCGAGATATATCTATGAGAGATATAAAATTTCGTCCAAATACTCAAAGTATTCTCACGAATATACACTTATATATATATATATATATATATATATATATATATATATATATATATATATATATATATATATATATATATATATATATATATATATATATAAGTATTCTCACGAAAATAATAATAATACGATTGCTAATTGGTCACCCAGACATACAGCAAGCTTTTACCACTCTCAAGTGAGAGATATTACGCCATTAATGATAGACTTTGATCTTGGTAAAACTTCATTGAAAGCGTTTGATGGAAAATGCATGATGGAAAATGCATGGAAATGATATGAATCATTAAACAGCTATTTTCAATCATGGGAGTTGTTTAAAAAGCGGTTTTAGCCGAATTTTCCGAATCACGAGAAGCTGTGGATATTCACCGAGTACTGAAGAACCGTAAATGTGTAACAAGCGAATATGTAGTTAATTATGCTTATGGCATGCGGAAAATCGCTTCAGAAGCAGACCAACACGAAAAGGTCATAATAAAATATATTATTAGTGGATTGAACAATTCGAATTTGGTATCACTTAGTGGCATGAGAATAACAACATGTTCGGAGCCAATGTTGAACACCGAGCACACAAATCAATGACACAAATATCGTCAGTAAAGAATACAGATGGAAATCACTCTCCCAATTCGCATCGAACGGATAACCATTACAACTATCACCCTTATAAGCGAGAAAATCAATCAATTATTTGCGTATATTGCAGGAGAGATTATGCCGCACATTACAATTTGGCGAATCAAGACAAACTACTATTAAAAGCAAATTCCACAAATGTCAAATCGATCCATCGTATTGTTACCGCCACAGGAGAATATTTCAAGTTAATTAGATTGAATGGAACTAACATAGATGCATTCGTGGATTTAGGTAGCGAATGTACAATAATATGCAAATCTATCGCGGATAAAATATTTTCGAACTATGATCCGTGTAATCAAAAATGACGCGGATTTGGAAATGAAGTATGTAATGCAATTGGAAAAGTAGTTGCTAACCGGGACATACTAACGGGGTGTAAAATTTTGATCGTACCAGATGTAGTTGAATCTGCAACTATGATTATTGATCATAACGCAATAAATCATAAAAATGTAATAGCGGTAAAAGCTTATAATTTCTTTAAATTGATAAATGTTCCAAGTGCAGAGAATAATGCTAATAGTGTCGGAAATTACTTCAAAGGTAAAAATTGTGATGAAGATATGTCGGAGATAGCTGTGTTAATGGTACAGAAAGATAATTTTAATATCATTAGTATAGGGGGAAGGGTTGATACATCCGTTAAGGATAATCTTATTTAACGATTATCGAGATTGCTTTGCGTTTAATATGAGTGAGCTTGGATTAACTAGTAAAGTAAAATGGGATATACAGCTGAAAGATGATAAACCTGTGTGTTACTAACCAGTTTTAGAAAACTTCTAAATCGAATTCGTAACACCAGATGGGAAATACCAGTTTAATCGTATGCCATTCGGGCTTGTCAACGCACCGTCTACGTTTCAGCGTATGATGAACTCCATAGCTAATGAACTTCGGAATAAAATTGTCACATATCTTGATGATGTGGTTATTCCATCATCAAATATCGAGGAACGAAGGTATCCACCCAGGTAAGGCAAAAATTATGTGTGTGGAAAAGTTCGAGACTCCACTTAGTGTCCACGATGTGCGAAGATTTATTGGCTTGGCGACCTATTTTAGGATATTCGTTCCAAAATTTGCACGAAGTACATACAGATGCAAGTGCTGTTTGCCTAGCAAGAATATTAATTCAAATACGAGAAAGTGTCAAACGACCAGTCGCTTGGATGTGCTTCATATCCAACAGGAACATAAATTGATGATCGCGTTACAGAAAACAGATGAGGAGATTTCGGAAATAAAGAAAAAAGTTGTAGAGAAAGATCCAACGATGGAGAATTTCAAGGTTAATGACGACTGCACATACTTCAAATCTGAAAATCGAGATGAACTGTTCATTATTCCAAAGTGTCTTCGTAGCCGGATGGTAACGGAAGCTCATTCATCTGGACATTTTGGTATCGAAAAGACTCTTAGTATTTTAAGGAAGCAAGTTTGGTTCAAGATAATGAGGTCCTACGTCACAAGGCATATTTCATCTTGCGTGGAGTATCTTTATCAAAAGGGAAAAAGTGGTGGTCAAGGAATAGAATTACATCCGATTGAAAAAATCCCAATCCCACAGCATACATGGCATATAGATCATCTGGGACCCTTCATGGAATCCGCAAGAAAAAATGCGTATATAATGGTTATTGCAGATGCGTTCATTAAATATGTCCATCTCAAACCATCTAAAGATACCTCTACAAAGTTTATAATTAAAGCTATTGATGATATTTCATCTATTTCGGTACACCAACAAGAATTATTTCAGATAGAAGGACTGCGTTCACTTCAGACTGCCATCCCTAGTCTAAATGGACAAGTGGAGCAAACGAATCGGACTTTGTTGAACTCACTTCGTACAATGATAAGTGAGGGTAATGAACAAAATTGGGAGTCAAAATTTCGTCCAATACAATGGACAATTAATACGACAAAAAACTCGGTGACAAGGAAGTCACCACATGAATTATTGTTTGGATATAAGCCGTGTAGTGTTTCCCAGAATAAACTGAATATTGTACTGGAAGATAGCAAAATTATTAAAGAACGGCAGGATCATGAAAAACAAACGCTCCTAAACCGTGAAGAAGCTACGAAAAATATTTATCGTCACCAAAAATATAGTAGGGAATATTTCAATGGTAAACATAGAAAGGCAGACGTCTATGCTATTGGAGACCTAGTGGTGGTAAAACGGGAAATAGTTGCAACGGGGAGGAGTACTAAATTACAACGACAATACCGTGATCCATACCAAACTAATCAGAAATTCCACAGGGATAGATACCGGGTCACCGACATTGCCCCAGTGGGCAATAAACGAAAGTTTACGGGCATCTTTCCAGCGGAAAAAATGAAATACGTAAAGAGACCAGTAGTGATTCCGACGAAGACAAAGATTAGAGACAATATCGAGGCCAGGAAGGCCGAATGTATTAATTGTAACAATATCGAATGAAATAAAACTAAAGATTTATATTTCCTAAAGTAAAAACAAATAACCTTTTTTTAATGGGTTCTAGTAGGCTTGGTTTTTTTTCCTTAATGTGGTCACACTGAAACAATGTATAAAACAGTCAGTCTGTGAATATTTAAAAGTGACGACGGGATATAGTTACAACAAATTATTGTGCCGCCATTATTTGTGTTGATTAAAATGCATGTAGAGTTATTTTGTATCTAAACAATATTTTGATTGTGTGTGTTGTGATTGCGTATATGGGTGATGATATAAATGTGTGATGTAGTGATTATGGTGTGAGATAAATGAGGATTAATAGATAAATGGGTAACCATGTGGTTATTATTTGTTACACTGTTCTACGATGAAATACGCAGTGTAATCAACCGACGATGAATTGGTTAAGAAACGAAAATTATCTACGATGCCTTTATATTCCAATGAATAAATGATGTAGGTGAGACTGGTCATGCTGCCTCGTGACTGCACTAATCAACAGCTTGTTGATTAGGTGGTTTGTAGGGGTAAAACCTAGTAGTAGCATTAGTCTGCCTTACATTAGTATGCCTTAACAGTTGTTTTCTTTTTAGACTGGATAATAAGATTTCCAAATCAACGCTCAGCGCAAAGTTGAATAACAACTAATAAAAACGTAAGTAACTTTCATTAAAAGTATTGAATATCCATTACAGACGTTAATAATTTTTTTGTTGCTATAATTTGAACTCTGATAGTCATACTGTCGATATGCTTACTCAAGCGGCCTCAGATTAGTTTTCGTTTATAAATATCTCGATGAATTATATTCTGCTAATAGTAGGGTTACCAGATAATGCCAGAAAAAAAAGACATATTTTTAAACCTTGTGAAAAGGGGGAGAGGGGAGGGAGAAGGAGGTGGTTTATAAATTATTCGATAAAAAAATATATTTTAATATTTCCATAATTTATTAACAAAAAACAACCTTGGTTAACTAATAAACTAAATAATAATAATGTACATATAGTTAATTAAGAAAACACTTGTATTGTTGGCTAACAAAGATTTTGTTTTAATCGTATTTCAACGAGCTGCGCATTTTTTTTAATAAAGCTTTATCGTCCTTCACGATTTTAAAAAAATCATGACAACTTAAATCTTTAGAATTATTAACAATTGTTAAAATTCCGCTGACAGATTGAAAGTTCAGCGTATTACGTTTCTTCGTCCACTGTGTTGAGATCATAGAAAAAAAAACCTTTCAGTATTGGCGTTTTGCCCCGAAATCGCAAAAAAATATTGACAAATTTTTAATAATTCATTTGTGCAACTGTCATTTATTTCGTTAAAGTATGCGACCTATTTCTCGCAGCTAAGATTATTCTTAAAAGAATCATCAGTTAATTTTATAGTTAAACAATTTTTTAAATTTGAAAATTGATCGAAAAAAATGGTACCCTTTGCGTTCAAAAATAGTATAGTCTCTTCAATATCACCCCATTCTGAATTTTTTTTTAAGGACATCCATTCAAAATGCGGGTAATCAACAAAATTTGCAGTCCATAAGTTAAGGTATCGTAATGTTACTTCACAGAAATATGCGATTTGCTCCGTAAACACTCTCGCTTCCACCTCATAACCATCCGCAATGTTATTCGTTTTTTTTCTCTAAAATATTTTTCAAAGACGAGAAGATTTCTATTACTGCTAAAAGTGAATTTTTTTCTCGTTCCATTTCAATGATTTTTACATGAAAAGTATACATGATAGAGTGAGCAAACCATAAATAGGCCTCATCAAAAACATTTTTAAAATATTTTTTCAAAATATACGGTGGATTTTCTATAGATTCAAAATAAACTTTTAGTTAAAAATACATTTCAAGCAGTCTGTTGACCACCGGATATAGCGACAAAAATCGAATTTTTGAATGGTTCAACAAATGATGATACTCCGTGTTAACAAATTCGCAGAAACTTTTCAGTTCTTCTGTTCTGATTGTGTAAAAAGAAAAAACAATTATAAATTTTGCTTACAATTTACGGTAAATCTGTACTGCATCAAACCCATGTTGCCCGCAGTTATGAATAATATGAACCGGACCGCCAATTCCGATTATGTCTCTATTTGTAATTCTTTTTAATAGGTAGTAAACATTATTAGTACCTAAAGATAAAAGTTACAAAAGGAGTTATTAAAAAAAAATATTTTAATATTAAGTATAATAAAATAAATTCATTTATGATTTGCTTACCTTTTCTTTGTATTCCGCCAAAGTTAGTATTGCAGTTGTCAGCAGAAAGTCCAATATATTTTTCAAATAAATTGAATTCGCGTAATGTACTTTCTAAATAATCACAAATGGTAACGGCCGATTCGTTTTTTAACTCCCTCAATTTTATTAATTTAGTTGTAATTCCGTTTTTTAAATCAAAGTGTTGAATTAGCACTGGAAACATTTTTGTGGACTTGTGATTGCTCCCGTCAGTTGAAACGGAAATGTATGGATTATCTCTATTTTGTTTTTATATTGCTTAATATAAATGGTGACAAAACATTGTTAATAATTGCTTCCGTTTAGTGCTGACGTTAATTTTTTGGCAATTTCCGAATCGTTCTTCGAAATCAAACTAGTTGTGCAGTCTGAAGATTTATAGCTTCAACTGTTGACGCACTTTGTATTGCGGTAGAATGTTTTTTGAAATGATATGTTGCTCATAAATCATACTGTCCTTTATTTGCGAAACTTATTTTAATGTTACACACTTTGCAATGTGCGACATATCTGTCTTCACTAACTACTAATAAAGTTGAAGCATATTTTTGTAGCAATTGCAAATTGAACGTACATTTTCTTTTTGACATGTTATGTCGAGTTTCAAATTACGATTTATCTTAATTCTAAAGTTAATTACAACATAGAATAATCACCAGCACTATCACATTTAAGTATTAAAAATCACAGTAATAACAAATTTAATAGCCAATTTTTGTATAGAATTTATTGCGCAAACACGAATCGCTGATTTGTTGTACACAGTTTTACATTTCGATCGCCTTTGTGTGTGTTAATAATGAATGTCAAAATTTAAACCAATAAACCACATCATCCAAAAGAAAAACAAACCCATAATGAATGAATATATCATTACATATATTGAATGAATATATCATTCAATATATCCATTTAATAACATACGAATACCCTATCAACCAAACCCAATGGACGTAAAGACGTTCTAGTTTGATATTTATAGGTTTTTTGTTTAACAGATTTTTGTTTTAAATGTTCATTGCAACTTTGCAGCAGAAAAGATTTTTTCGAAAATTCAAACGAAAATTGTAAAAAAGAAAAAAGAGAACATTTTATTAACTATCCAAAAAAGAGACAGGGCAAAAGATCGATCTTAAAAAAGAGGACTTCCAAAAAGAGAACATCTGGTAACCCTAGCTAATAGGGTTAGATTATGAAGGTGTTTGAAATATTGGGCCACCTTTTACGAAGACATTAAAAATCTATGCGGGTAATTTTTTCCAGGTTCTGATATCGTAACAATAAATACGGAATGTAACACATATATTTAAATTTAATGGTAAACATGATTTACTATTCACCAATAATAATCATTTAAATATTTCACTATCCATTAATTAATACATACGTCTTAAAAATATTCTCGTTCCGTTTCGTATTTCAATTTTTTAAATAAACCCTCAAAAATTTTTCATCATTAAATTAATTACTTAAACCAATTTATAAAGATAGATAATAAATGTATTGACACTGAACAAAACACAAAATAAAATATTTTAAGTAATTTTCTTAATTATGTAACACATTTATTTATTTAGAAGAATATCAACACAAATTCTCAAGTATATATATTTTAAAGTTAATTTCATTCATCCCACACATAACCAAAATATTTTTTAAAATTGTATTTATTTTAAAAAAATCATACTTAAAAATTAGTAAAATCAATTTAAAAATTTTTCTCACTTATATTTTTTTACACATTTTCCTTGTTGTTGCTTTTAATTAAAAAAATGTATATTTTCTTAAAACAAAACAAAAAATGTTGATAATTAATTTTTATACGATTATTCTTAATAATTTTTAAAGCGAACATATTAAAAATGTAATTTGTTGATAAAATATTAATGTATGTTTATTTATGTACCAAAATAATCTTGCGCCAAAGACTTTTTAAAATATATAAATGTGTTCCATACATTTAAATGAGATTGTGAACTCTTTAAATTATTTTCACACAATTAAAACAGATAATCAAAGTAAAAAATTCAACATACCGAACCGACAAACTACACAGTGTATATTTTTTTTAGTAAAAAAAATTTATTTTGTAAAATAATACAAACTTACAATTTTGGTGCGTAAAATAAATGTGTTAAAATAAATAAAATTAATTTCAATTACGATTCATTTGCATAAGATAAATTGTATTTTAAATGCATCAAATTGATTTCCGTTGGCATAAATTCATTTCAATCAGCTAGCATCAAAAAGTTTTGTATATTTATTTTATAGGAAGTACTTACAACTGTGAATATTAAATCGTTGTGAAAGTCGAGGATTCACTAATAAAATAGTCATATCGACATTATCGTAAAACTTTTAAAAATATTTTTGTAAACAAAATAAACGCGAACGGGATATCTAACGTAATCAAAATATGTCAAAGAACTACATACATATAAACTTTTAGACTAAGACTATGTCCGAAAAAGACTAATGTTAAATATTTGTGAATAAAATTTTTGACATTTATTTAAAAAATATACCCCTACCCTATATTCCTAAAATTTTTATTACGCTGTTTGAAAAGTATAATAATTGATTGAAATATTTCCCCGCCTGAAATGAGTCAGATATAAAAACTTTGAAGAAAAATTCATTTAATCGTGTGCATTGAAATTGTCATAGCAACGAAAATTTTCAAATTGTTCTTATATGGTAATTGAATGGTACTATTACAAAACAAAGTAGTGAGTTTTATGTGTTTTATTGTACAATTTTATCCTAGTGTGCTAGGCGATGTGTTTGGCTTTTATTATAGAAAGTTTTGGTATTTGTCAAAAATTATCATAGCAACTGGACGTAATAATTTAGGTGTCTTTGATTTCAAAAATTTGTATATGTTTATGTTTTCCGCGGTGTGTCTCTGAAATTAAACATCAAAGAAGCTTCTAGAATGAATCAATAAAATTTATAGAACTAGAGGTTTCTATATTGCTTGACATTGGAGTCCTATTGAATATATTAGTTGTAGAAGTTGCACTTATTTTTGATGCATCAGTTGTAGATGTATACTTAAAGTATCAGAATATTGCAAGAATGCTTTTCATGTTTCATGAATATTGCAAGAATGCTTAGACACTGGTTTAAGATAGATACCTGGATGTTAAGCATTTAAATGTTTTTTTTTAAATTAGAGGTGGACGCTATCTTATAATAGCATATATTTACAAATATCACATTTTAAAAACATGAATATATTGCATAAAAATTTAATATTTATTATCACTTTAAATTACTAAACGAACGCTAAAAAAACAAAATGTGGACTAAAACATGAAATGTCAAATACCAAATGAAATGAAAATATACAAAAGATTATAGGGTTCACAAAAAAAAAAAAAAGCAATTTAATCCAAAATATAAAGAAAATAGTATTAATTGTAAAATAATCGCACACTGCAAATCAGATACTTAAAAAATAAAATATAATAATAAAAAAAAATTAAAATAATAATAATAATAGTAATAATAATTATAATTATATAATTAATAGAAAATATCATTAAATTTGTTGAGCACAATTTTAGTGATGACATAATTCGTCCCGCTTCCCGGTAACCAATATTCAAACTACTGTTAGCATAAGACAATCACAATTTTATTGAACTGCTCTGCGTTCTGTTGTCTGTATTCTGTCATATCTTACCAGCACAGCAACTCCAGTGTGCCACCATTCAACTGTAATTTGTGAAAATTCCCTAAAAACAAAATCTATTAATCGGCTAATTTCTGCAAACCATAGACTGTAATAAATTAAATTAATTTTCACCTACAAATAATTAAATTAAATTAATAATAAATAATTAATATATTGTTGCGTGAGAATACCATTCTGTCACTGTATTTGTATACTTTTATCACAATATAAATTATTCTTTTTTTAATTTTAATAAAACGAAATAAGGAAACCTTGTTTTAATAAAAACAAAGAATTCAATACTTTAGTTTTATATATAAAAATTAAAAATTATTTACAGCAAAGAAGTAAAACTTTCTTTAATGTGATAATAAAAAATTTTTATATTAATTTTTTATCTAAATTCTTTCTAAAAAGAAAAAATTTTTCTAAAAAATTTTTATAATATAATTATTCTTTTTATTTTTAACGGGATTAATTTCGAGGATTACTATCCTCTTCATCAGCCTGTACTACTTTGAACCCGAATTTACCTTACCCATGTTCTTATATACCTTTTTCAGGTATGATTTTGGCTCCGCCCCCTTGTGCTATTTTCATTTTCCATTATTTTTTTGAACAGGTGGTTGATTTTAGTTTGTACCTGAATATTTATTATGTCCTTGTTATGTCTGTTTTTGTAAATTTCGTAATCCTGTTTTTGTAATTTTCGTCATCATGCTACCTTTTTTACATTTATGCAACACAAAACATGATTTTGGAAAAACCTTCATTTAATCAGGGATTGTAAAACAAGGTGGAGCAGCTTACTTTCTATGCTTGAAAGGTTCGATATGCTTAAAAACTGCATAAAAAAGCGCTTGTTGACGTCAGTATTGATGATTCAACAAAAATGGCAGACAGCGAGTACGAAATTGTGTCAGAAATTGTAAGTATTTTAAGTCCAATTAAAGCAACAGTTGATGCGCTTTGTCGACGAGATGCTAATCTTGTAATCGCTGATATTGCATTGAAGTTTATGCTAATAAAATTAAAAGAAATAAATACTGAAATAAGCCGTAACCTTTTTGATGCATTAGCCTCCAGAATAAAAACGAAGAACTGAGCTAAGTAGTTGCAATATTTACATTATGGTAAGAACAAAACAATTACGATAGCTGAAGCGTTTGTTTCATCATCAAATTTAAAAAACAAAAAGATTATGTTAGACCTACTTACGCGATTAAATACCACAAATTTAAATAATACTACAAGTTCGTCGGAGAACGTTCAGGAATTGTCAAGTGAAGAAGATGTTTTTTCTGAAAATAATGAAACACCAAATCTAACAACTATCAGTGAACAATTAAATGAAGCCTTGGAAAAGGGTCTTCTACCAACAACCAGAAATGCTCGTCAAAATTAAGAGAATCATTAAGCTCCAAGTGGCGGTACAAGAGGCGATTATTTATCGAAAATGTATAATTATTTGATGACAATCAAACCAACAAGCGTAGAATCGGAACGGGCTTTTTCCGCCGCAGGACTTTTTTGCAGTAGAATCCGAAGTCTTCTAAGTAAAGTCGATTCAGAAACGAAGCAAATGTGGGCAACCGAGGCGGTTGAAAGGGATTTTCCAACAATTGAGAATATGCTAAAATTCCTAAACAAACGATGTGATGCATTGGAAATCTGCGATACTCCTAACAAGAGAACTGCTACAAAATCGTGTTTTGCGTCACTCGTTCCCACAAACTCCAACATTACACTTGAGTGCATTGTCTGTACACAACCACACCTATTGTACAGGTGTCCAGTATTTAACAATTACTCTAAAGAGGTGAGGACCAAACTAGTTAAGGAGAAAGGTTTGAGCAACAATTGTCTCAGAAAAGGTCATTTCGCCGCGAAGTGCTGGTGTAAATCATCGTGACGTATGTGCCATAGAAAACATCACACATTGCTGCATGCGGGCCAGGCTGAAGCACAACCGGGTGCCACTAAAGCATCAACATATATATCTTTAAGTGAAGACGTGTCAGCATTACCTACAGCAATAAACAATGAAGAACCTTCGAGCTCCATCAGCAACTCTACGACAAATACACAAGTTATGCATTCACTCTTTGCATCACCAACCACGGTACTACCAACAGCCATCGTTTAAATAGAATCACGTACCGGAGAACTCTAGCCATATCGAGCGCTATTGGATTCGGGTTCACAATCGTCATTCGTGACAGAATCTTGCACCAACCACTTAGACCTAAGTTGAAGAAGTAGCAGAACCGGCGAAACATGCAGGGTCTCAGCATCCCTGCGATATCCACTACGAAAAAACTGTTAAGAAATCTGAAGGTCGATTTGTAGTCAGGTTACCTTTTAAAGAGCCGAGGCTATTACTCGGTAGTTCATATAAAGCTGCATATCATAGATTCCTAGCGATGGAGAGAAAATTCTTAAAAATGTCAGAATTCTATAAATCATACAAATCGTTCATGGCCGAGTATATTGTATTGGGCCACATGACTTGAGTACCGCCGCAGCAGATTCCAGAACGAGATAACAATAAATATTACGTTCCACATCATGCAGTCATCAAAGCCAGTAGTACAACCACTAAACTGAGAGTCGTGTTTGACGCGTCATGTAAAACGAGCTCACAAGTGTCACTCAATGACATATTACAAATCGGTCCAAATATTCAGACCGATTTGACTATGATCCTCTTGAATTTACCCTGACCTGCAGTAGCCATAGTCGCGGACGTGGAAAAAATGTATCGGCAAATCGATGTAAACCCTGACGATGCAAATTTTCAGTTGATTTTGTGGCGTGAAAATCCAACAGAACAGCCAAAGATGTATAGATTAAATACTATCACATACGGCACTGCTTGTGCACCATATTTAGCAGTTAACACTCTTCAAAAAACCACTGAGCCCTATGAATGTTGGTATCTTGCGATACATTTTCACAGGAGCAAATTGAAACCACACAAAAATTAATTTAAGACGATGCAACGATAAAAACCTTAGGAATCGCTGGGAACTCAGAAACCGATACATTTTTCTTCAGAGTGCAATAAGACCTAAACAGAATTAGTTGGACTAAACGTAAAATACTTTCCTCTGCTTCAAAGGTATATGACCCATTGGGTTGGCTTGCTCCAACAATTATTTTGTTTAAAATATTGCTTCAAAAATTATGGTTGCTAAAGCTTAAGTGGGACGACAACTTACCCAATCACATCATAAATGCCTGGCAGGCTATCTACCAATCACTGCGCCAGAAAAACTACAAATTCCTAGACATCTAACGTCAATAAAAAAACCGAATTTCATCCAACTACACGCATTTTGTAACGCGTCGGAAGCTGCTTATGGCTGCGTCCTTTACGTAAGAGCAGTAAATGAGTTTGGGGATCTATCTATCAACCTGGTATGTGCTAAAAGTAAAGTAGCACCCATAAAGCAAATAACCCTTCCCAGACTGGAGTTATGTGGTGCAGTTCTTCTTTGCAAAACTGTAAACCCGTACGGATTTGATGATCGTTCTACAATGGTTATCCGATGTTCCACTAAGATGGAAGAATTTCATCGGCAATCGAATCTCTTTATACACGAATCAATCGCTCGAAGACAATGGCAACATGTCTCGTCGAAATAGAACCCCGCTGATGTCATTTCACGAGGAGTAAAACCACAAGAGTTGATCAATTCACAGCTTTGGTGGAATGGACCATGGTTGCTGAGAGAACACGAACATAGCTGGCCAACAACCACATCGCTATCAATATCAGCGCCAGATTTGACTGTAGAGGAAAGGCCAAAATATATCAATGTTTTGACCGAAATAACCATTAAACATGACATTGTAACCAAGTTACTAATGAAAATATCTTCCTGGTTCAAAATCCGTAAAATCATGGTTTATATTCTGAGATTTGGACAGACGAAGCAACGGAAAAATAGAAATTCACTGATTACCCCATTAGATATGCAATCAGCTGAACGAGTACTCATTCGGAATGTCCAAAAACTAAAATTTCATAATGAAATTTCGATTCTAACCAAGGAATGCTCGTTACCATCAAAGAATCAACTTTCAACATTAGATCCCTTCATAGATGCAGATGGGTTGTTACGAATTGGAGGGCGATTACGCAAATCAGCATTGAAATATTCGACAATGCATCCAATCATTCTACCTAAAAACCATCGAATCTGTGAATTAATTGTTCGAGATGTTCATTTGAATAATATGCGCACTGGTAATTCACTAATGCTTAGCATTATCCGTAATCAATTTTGGATGATAGGTGCACGATACATCACAAAAAAATTCGTAAAATCCTGTACAGTTTGTATCCGCTACTGATTTCACAAACCTGAGCAGAAAATGGCCAATTTACCAGCAGCAAGATGTAATCAGAGCAGACCGTTTTCAAAACCGGATTCGATTATGCGGGTCCACTGTATATTAAGACCAGTAAACGTAAAAACGCGTTGATTGAGAAGGAATACGTAGCTGTTTTTGTATGCTTATCGGTTAAGGCAGTGCATCTTGAAGTCGTAAGCAGTCGCAATACTGAATCATTTTTGGCAGCGCTCAAACGATTCATATCACGACGTGGAGTCCCCGAAGAAATTTGGTGCGACAATGGATCCAATTTTGTTGGTGCCAACAGAGAACTGCAGCGGCTGAAATCTCAAATCATTAATCATACAATCAATTCTCTAATCGCTAAATTTGTATTACAGAAAAATTTAACATTTCATTTTAACCCAACACACGCTCCACACTTTGGTGGACTATGGGGAGGCGGCAGTGAAGTCCTTAAAATATAACCTGAAACGAGTTATGAATACTAACCTCCCGTTCGAAGAAGTTACCACACTCATTGTCCAAATTGAGGGTCTACTCAACTCAAGACCACTATGTAGTATGACTGATGACCCAACCGATCAGGAAGTTCTAACTCCTGCACACTTCATAGTTGGTGAACCATTAACAACTATCCCAGAGCCTAGTTTGGAAGATGTACGTGCCATTAAACTATTTGTCCAAATGGCAAAATATACAACATCGCCTTCAAGTGATTTGGAGAACACAGTAAACATAAAATTCAAAATCAAAGTTCTTATATATATACACTTACCATTATTACGATCTGGACACCCAAATATCACCCCCAATAATTGATTGACCAACGTTTATATACTGGATACGGAAAACCTAAACTATAAATTCGGACTTTTGCATCGTTTGGGAATTGGATAACCTGCCACCACAAAAATACGACCCAAGCTAGTACACAGACACGAGTTTATTTATTATTGCATCATACCATTTCAGGTGAAAATTAAATATATACGGCGTTTTTCCACCCACGAGTGGTCTACAACCAACAGCGGTGCAGTCGCGCAATTTATACGTACATTTAATTTATAGAAGACACTGTACGTATACACATTGCTAACATGTAAAAGCGGTTTAAGATTTTCAAATTTTATATTAACAATCAAGTATAATTTGCTTTCCATACCATAACCGGCGACTATGTTTGAATTGTTAGTGTTACCATCTTCCCAACAAAAATAAATTAACACAATTTCATGAGCAATTAAACAAATTCGTTTTCAAATTTGATTTTATTTTATTTCACTGATAATAAGCGCGGCATACAATTTAAAATTAGTTAAGTGTTTTCAAATTTTAAATATGGAAACAATTTAAGTCATAAAAATACTTTCATCCTTGTTAAAATATAAATTTTAGATATAGGTCTATTTTTAAACTATAACGACGATGCGCTTGTTTGTATTTTATTATTAATTTAATTTATGTATGTTGAAAAATATGCAATAAGAATTCGGTTTTTACGACGGTTAGAACATTTAAATTATTAATTTTTTGAAGTGTGGGAAATCATGTCTAATTTTAACAAATTTAAGATACTTTCTTAACCACAATCAACGATTTATGTAACACCCTACCATTTATTTAATATGTTATGCAATATCATATTACCCCATAATATCATAATCCCAGCCCAAATATTAAAATAAAAATTGCAATTTATATATTACCAGAAAAAAACAACCATAGAGTAAATAACACAGACAAAAAAATCTGCTCTTATCTCCCGAGTGTTATCAAATCAAATGGGTTGATGATTTGTATTAAAATGAGTAATATTCTATTTTAAAACTGAAAATGTGCAAGTCATATTTTTATACGATAAAAATCTACTCAATTTATTATAAAGGAAATTTCTTTGGAGAATTGCATTTTTATTTTTTTGCCAACATAAATTTTATAATTTAAAATTGCCGTACCACCTCATTTCTTTTTGTCTCCTTCACCCTTTATACATATATCTGTTTTTATCCGTAAACTCAGCACGATATCATAATGATGACATTTTATTTAAATAAAATTTATCCGTGAACATAACCTTTTTATGGTCACAGTTTGTATTTTTTTATTACATATGTGTGTCATATGACACCCACAATCTATCATATCCAATTAAAATAATTAAAGTTTGTTGTTTGTAAAATATTCCAATTTATTTATACATAATATGTACATACACTACCAATCATTCGATAGTTTTAATGTTTGTAATATTTACAGCAAAAAAAAGGACCTTAACAATAACAACAACATAGTTTCCGGGTGGTAATCATGAAATTTTAATTACAAATTAACATACTTGAGATTTTATTTTAAAAATTTGTTAAAATGTTTTTGGTATGTTATTTGACCATAGATATATTTTATAAAAATTATTAGGGTTGGGCGTATAATTTGGTTTTGAATTACAAACACGGACGACGACAGACCATTTATATTTCAAAGGACCTAAAGAAAGAAAAAAACGAAACATAAATAAATTTCGAATGCGATGATTATGGTATAAATAAAATGTATATCCACTTATTTATTTTATGTTGTGTAAAGACCAAAACATATATTTTGATTTTTTTTTTTTTTTTTTTTTTTTTTTTTGTAAGTTAGAAGATGACAATGATTAAGTGGAAAATAAATTCTAATAATATACACGCAACAAAATTACAAAACATATATAAATTACATATGACTGATACAGATACTAAAATTAATATTTCTGTAGGTATACAAATTATGACCATTATTAATTTGTATGTTTCGAAATTATTTTAGATGATTTATTTTAAACAATTTTTAGTATAAAGTTTCAAATATTTAAAATCGCAAATTAGCGTATACAAAGTAGAAAAATATTAAAATAGACACTATCTTACTGAGAGCATTATACCAAAGTCACCATAACCGAAGATTAGATCAGAGTTCCATTTATTTTCAAAAACACCATTATAATCGAGTTTGGAACTGGCATTTAGAATTCCTTAATTGGATATCTAATCTATTTGCCGTTTAGTCTCCATCGTTGTGTAAATTACTAGCCCTGTACACCGCATTGATTTTCATATGTGCGATTAATCTATTATAAACTAACCATTTCTATTAGTTTAAATAAAAAAAATTTAAAAAGTGAGAAATTTATGCCACAAATCGAAAATTCTCAAAACCCAGAAAATTCATGATGGTTAGCCTATCAAAACTGGGGAATGTATGCCACAATTCTAAAATTCTCAAAACCCAGAAAATTCATGATGGTTTTGATAGCCTATCAAAACTGGGGAATTTATGCCACAATTCTAAAATTCTCAAAACCCAGAAAATTCATGATGGTTAGCCTATCAAAACTGGGGAATTTATGCCACAATTTTAAAATTCTCAAAACCCAGAAAATTCATGATGGTTAGTCTATCAAAACTGAGAAATTCATTCCGCAAATCGAAAATTCTCAAAACCCAGAAAAATCATGATGGTTAGCCTATCAAAACTGGGGAATTTATGCCACAATTCTAAAATTCTCAAAACCCAGAAAAATCATGATGGTTAGCCTATCAAAACTGGGGAATTTATGCCACAATTCTAAAATTCTCAAAACCCAGAAAATTCATGATAGTTAGCCTATCAAAACTGGGGAATTTATGCCACAATTCTAAAATTCTCAAAACCCAGAAAATTCATGATGGTTTTGATAGCCTATCAAAACTGGGAAATTTATGCCACAATTCGAAAATTCTCAAAACCCAAAAAAATCATGATGGTTAGCCTATCAAAACTGGGGAATTTATGCCACAATTCTAAAATTCTCAAAACCCAGAAAAATCATGATGGTTAGCCTATCAAAACTGGGGAATTTATGCCACAATTCTAAAATTCTCAAAACCCAGAAAATTCATGATGGTTAGCCTATTAAAACTGGGGAATTTATGCCACAATTTTAAAATTCTCAAAACCCAGAAAATTCATGATGGTTTTGATAGACCATCAAAACTGAGGAATTTATGCCACAATTCTAAAATTCTCAAAACCCAGAAAATTCATGATGGTTAGCCTATCAAAACTGAGAAATTCATTCCGCAAATCGAAAATTCTCAAAACCCAGAAAAATCATGATGGTTAGCCTATCAAAACTGGGGAATTTATGCCACAATTTTAAAATTCTCAAAACCCAGAAAATTCATGATGGTTAGTCTATCAAAACTGAGAAATTCATTCCGCAAATCGAAAATTCTCAAAACCCAGAAAAATCATGATGGTTAGCCTATCAAAACTGGGGAATTTATGCCACAATTCTAAAATTCTCAAAACCCAGAAAAATCATGATGGTTAGCCTATCAAAACTGGGGAATTTATGCCACAATTCTAAAATTCTCAAAATCCGGAAAAATCATGATGGTTAGCCTATCAAAACTGGGGAATTTATGCCACAATTTTAAAATTCTCAAAACCCAGAAAAATCATGATGGTTAGCCTATCAAAACTGGGGAACTTATGCCAAAATTCTAAAATTCTCAAAACCCAGAAAATTCATGATGGTTAGTCTATCAAAACTGGGGAATTTATGCCACAATTCTAAAATTCTCAAAACCCAGAAAAATCATGATGGTTAGCCTATCAAAACTGGGGAATTTATGCCACAATTCTAAAATTCTCAAAACCCAGAAAATTCATGATAGTTAGCCTATCAAAACTGGGGAATTTATGCCACAATTCTAAAATTCTCAAAACCCAGAAAATTCATGATGGTTTTGATAGCCTATCAAAACTGGGAAATTTATGCCACAATTCGAAAATTCTCAAAACCCAGAAAAATCATGATGGTTAGCCTATCAAAACTGGGGAATTTATGCCACAATTCTTAAATTCTCAAAACCCAGAAAAATCATGATGGTTAGTCTATCAAAACTGGGGAATTTATGCCACAATTCTAAAATTCTCAAAACCCAGAAAATTCATGATGGTTAGCCTATTAAAACTAGGGAATTTATGCCACAATTTTAAAATTCTCAAAACCCAGAAAATTCATGATGGTTTTGATAGACCATCAAAACTGAGGAATTTATGCCACAATTCTAAAATTCTCAAAACCCAGAAAAATCATGATGGTTAGCCTATCAAAACTGAGAAATTCATTCCGCAAATCAAAAATTCTCAAAACCCAGAAAAATCATGATGGTTTTCTATCGAAACTGGGGAATTTATGCCACAATTCTAAAATTCTCAAAACCCAGAAAAATCATGATGGTTAGCCTATCAAAACTGGGGAATTTATGCCGCAATTCTAAAATTCTCAAAACCCAGAAAATTCATGATAGTTAGTTAGCCTATCAAAACTGAGAAATTCATTCCGCAAATAGAAAATTCTCGAATCAAAGAAAAATCATGATGGTTAGCCCATCAAAACTGGGGAATTTATGCCACAATTCTAAAATTCACAAAACCCAGAAAAATCATGATGGCCTATCAAAACTGGGGAATTTAGGCCACAATTCGAAAATTCTCAAAACCCAGAAAAATCATGATGGTTAGCCTATCAATACTGGGGAATTTATGCCACAATTCTAAAATTCTCAAAACCCAAATAATTCATGATGGTTAACCTATCAAAACTGGGGAATTTATGTCACAATTCTAAAATTCCCAAAACCCAGAAAAATCATGATGGTTAGTCTATCAAAACTGAGAAATTTATTCCGCAAATCGAAAATTCTCAAAACCCAGAAAATTCATGATGGTTAGCCTATCAAAACTGGGGAATTTATGCCACAATTCTAAAATCCTCAAAATCCGGAAAAATCATGATGGTTGGCCTATCAAAACTGGGGAACTTATGCCAAAATTCTAAAATTCTCAAAACCCAGAAAATTCATGATGGTTAACCTATCAAAACTGGGGAATTTATGCCACAATACTAAAATTCTCAAAACCCAGAAAAATCATGATGGTTAGCCTATCAAAACTGGGGAATTTATGCCGCAATTCTAAAATTCTCAAAACCTAGAAAATTCATGATAGTTAGTTAGCCTATCAAAACTGAGAAATTCATTCCGCAAATAGAAAATTCTCGAATCAAAGAAAAATCATGATGGTTAGCCCATCAAAACTGGGGAATTTATGCCACAATTCTAAAATTCTCAAAACCCAGAAAAATCATGATGGCCTATCAAAACTGGGGAATTTAGGCCACAATTCGAAAATTCTCAAAACCCAGAAAAATCATGATGGTTAGCCTATCAAAACTGGGGAATTTATGCCACAATTCTAAAATTCTCAAAACCCAAATAATTCATGATGGTTAACCTATCAAAACTGGGGAATTTATGTCACAATTCTAAAATTCCCAAAACCCAGAAAAATCATGATGGTTAGTCTATCAAAACTGAGAAATTTATTCCGCAAATCGAAAATTCTCAAAACCCAGAAAATTCATGATGGTTAGCCTATCAAAACTGGGGAATTTATGCCACAATTCTAAAATCCTCAAAATCCGGAAAAATCATGATGGTTGGCCTATCAAAACTGGGGAACTTATGCCAAAATTCTAAAATTCTCAAACCCAGAAAATTCATGATGGTTAACCTATCAAAACTGGGGAATTTATGCCACAATACTAAAATTCTCAAAACCCAGAAAAATCATGATGGTTAGCCTATCAAAACTGGGGAATTTATGCCGCAATTCTAAAATTCTCAAAACCCAGAAAATTCATGATAGTTAGTTAGCCTATCAAAACTGAGAAATTCATTCCGCAAATAGAAAATTCTCGAATCAAAGAAAAATCATGATGGTTAGCCCATCAAAACTGGGGAATTTATGCCACAATTCTAAAATTCACAAAACCCAGAAAAATCATGATGGCCTATCAAAACTGGGGAATTTAGGCCACAATTCGAAAATTCTCAAAACCCAGAAAAATCATGATGGTTAGCCTATCAATACTGGGGAATTTATGCCACAATTCTAAAATTCTCAAAACCCAGAAAAATCATGATGGTTAGTCTATCAAAACTGAGAAATTTATTCCGCAAATCGAAAATTCTCAAAACCCAGAAAATTCATGATGGTTAGCCTATCAAAACTGGGGAATTTATGCCACAATTCTAAAATCCTCAAAATCCGGAAAAATCATGATGGTTGGCCTATCAAAACTGGGGAACTTATGCCAAAATTCTAAAATTCTCAAACCCAGAAAATTCATGATGGTTAACCTATCAAAACTGGGGAATTTATGCCACAATACTAAAATTCTCAAAACCCAGAAAAATCATGATGGTTAGCCTATCAAAACTGGGGAATTTATGCCGCAATTCTAAAATTCTCAAAACCCAGAAAATTCATGATAGTTAGTTAGCCTATCAAAACTGAGAAATTCATTCCGCAAATAGAAAATTCTCGAATCAAAGAAAAATCATGATGGTTAGCCCATCAAAACTGGGGAATTTATGCCACAATTCTAAAATTCTCAAACCCAGAAAAATCAT